>JACGWL010000003.1:13793235-13968355 GCA_034509725.1 Sesamum angolense | reverse complement strand
TCATCATCCAAAATCAACCAACTTTTCCTTTAGCTTATACAAAGTCAAAACGGGTCATGGGCTTGGTCTAAAGTTGACTAGGCTCTCATAGATTAAGCCCATATGCAATGGACCTTAATTAAATCCAATTTAATCTTTAAGTCCATCACCTTAAGTCCTTTAATCCAATTAAAAGACCCAAGCCCATTCTCTCATTTAATTTATGAATCCAATCTATAAATTAAATCAAGCTGATTAAATTAATCCAATTAATTCAAAAAGCTTAAAGCCCAAAATTACTAATCCAATTAATTAATCTTTGGGAAAATCCAATCCATCGATTTATTTATAAATGATCTACTCATTTATCCTCTTCAAAAAATTAATTTAATTCAATTAAATTAATCTCTTCATTCCGGAATTAATTCCAAACTAATTCCATCACATGTCGGTGATTAGAGTGTGACTCTTTAGGTTTACCCTCAACTAAACTTGGGCGTGTGTGACCAACACAATTAATTAAATCTAACTTAATTAATTATTTTTTTAACATCCCATAATTAGAAATCGCCCGTTACCATGGGTGACCGTCTAACAACAGCCCATGGCACTAGAGATTAGGTGAATGTTGGCGTGAACATTTAGACTTCGAATCCATACGAGTACGGTTCTACTGTCAACCGTCTCCTGGTCTTAGTCTAGGGCATAGAATTGGGTGTCGGTTCCCATTCTTGACTAGGCAACAATGTTTAACACTAGAGATGCGTTTACTGATCTGATTTAGGAAACCTATCCCTGATCGATCAATCAATTTGGCCAAAGACTTTTAGAGTCTAAACCATCTCAAGGTGCATGTGAGAGCTCTCTGTCATATAATAACAGGGGACGGATCCTCTCTTGGAATCCACCGTCCTTGCTACATACTCCGACTGCACTGGATAAGGCTTATGATGACCATACCTCACGACACAGCCATAACTCGCCATATCCAAGATACAGTCTTCGTATGCACGTGACTGTCATGATTCCTCAAGTTAGAGGACTAATTCTCGTACTATTGGAATAAAAAATCCTAATCATACCGACCAAGCCTTAAGAGGCTTCCATATGACGATTTCTGCGAGTCACTTCAATCAATTGACTACCTTGCCAACTAACCCACTAAAACTGCATAGACGACATACGTCTCCTGCCGATGAAAAACGACTGCAGTATTTAGTGCAAGTCTCCATAGGATCTTCGATGCCCAATCTCGAGATCCTGGACTTGGAACGTTCCAGACCGACCCTTAGGAGTTGGTTTCATAGCTGCCAAACTTATGCGCAGCCCAACGCCACGAGTTAACCTTTTGATATGTGGGCATTTCGTTGTGACATTGAAACTCCGTTCAGTATCAGTGGTAAGCTCAACGAACCATATTGCCATCTTGAAGAAAGTGGATCGGCCTGGGATGCGCAGCGGAAGCGCGGAAAATCGAAAACATGGTAAATAAAAGAATTAATTCCCAATCAAGGGGGTGTACCCTTGATCTTTTCTCGGGCGTTTGGTGTAATAATCACAGATCTAATCATGTAATTAGGCTAATGATTCAAAGAAAAACGAAAGCATGAATAAATCTATAATTACCTTTGGTTTTTCTCCTCCGATCGGCAATTCGGTAGATCTCCTCTCCTGGGTTCGTCTACGCAAGACTCCAACATAGGAGGCCTCTAATATCGTCCACACCACACTAAAAGGTTAGATTTATCCTTGTGTTAGCAAGGATTAAATCCGTGGGAAGAGGAATTAAAATTACACTATGAATTACTGTATATTGATCTCCTTTGCTCTTGACTTGGTTTTAAACCAAGAATAACTTCAAGAGATGGAGGAGAAGAATGTTTGCTGATTCTTAGGGGGGAGAGCACGAAATTTTGTGTGTCAAACAACAAAAAATGGCTAGGGTTTGTGAGTGGAGAGTTGGAATGAAAGGTTGAGATATGGAAGGAGACCTAGTCTTCCAACTTCAACAACTTTCTCAACCACTTCCCAAAACTCCTCTCCCACTTTCCACACACCTTATGCACGAATTTGGCTAATTATTTTCAGCCAAATTTCAGTTATTTTTGACCTACCAAAAGTCAATATGGGCTAGGGCTTGATGCATTTTGGACCGGATTCAATTTGGTTTGTCCAACGAGTCAAATTGAGCCCATATACCATTCCTGTTGCACTTAATATTTAATCTAATTAAATAAAATGCCCAACAAAGAAAGTCGAAGTAAATATTTAATCCAATCAAATATTTACAAGTCCAAAAGACACTTAATTATTAAGCCCAACCAAGCATAACTAGTCCAACTAATTATTTCTAGCCCATTTCTAATTAATGAATCAAATTCACTAATTAGATAGGTCCAACTACTAATTAATTAATGTTGGAATGGGTGACCAAAAGCCAATTGGATTGGCTGTTTTTCATTCGACAATCTTTATTAAATATTATTAGGTTGGTGAATATGGTAAGAATTCATCAAGATGGCAATATGTTTCGTTGTGCTTACCACTGATATTGAACGGGGTTTCAATATCACAACAAAATGCACACGGATCGAAAGATTAACCCGTGGAGTTGGGCTGTGCATAAGTTTGGCAGCTATGAAACCAACTCCTAAGGGCCAGTCTGGAACGTTCCAAGTCGAGGACCTCGAGATTGGGCATCAAGGATCCTATGGAGACTTGCTATAAGTACTGCAGCCGTGTTTCGTCGGCAGGAGACATAGGTCGTCTGTGCAGTTTTAGTGGGTTAGTTGGCAAGGTAGTTAACTGACTGAAGTGACTCGCGGGAATCGACTTAAGGAAGCCTCTTAAGACTTGGTCGGTATGATTGGGATTCCCGATTCCGATAGTACGAGAATTAGTCCTCTGACTTGAGAAATCATGCAGTCACGTGCATACGAAGACTGTATCTTGGATATGGCGAGCGGTGGCTGTGTCATGAGGCATGGTAATCATAAGCCTTATCCAGTGCACTCAGAGTATGTAGCGAGGACGGTGGATTCCAAGAGAGGATCTGTCCCCTGTCATTATATGACAGAGAGTTCTCGTATGCACCTTGAGATGGTTTAGACTCAAAGTCTTTGGCCAAAGCGATTGATCGATCAGGGATAGGTTTCCTAGATCGGATCAGTAGAGTAAACGCATCTCGAGTGTTAAGCATAGTTGCCTAGTCAAGGATGGAAACCGATACTCAATTACATGCCCTAAACTAAGGCCAGGAGACGGTTGACAGTAGGACCATACTCGTATGGATTCGGAGCCTAAATGTTCACGCCAACATTCACCTAGTCTCTAGTACTATGGACTGTTGCTAGACAACCACCCATGGTAACGGGCCATTTTCGATTATGGGATAATCAAAAATAATTAATTAATTAGATTTAATTAATTATTTGGTCACACATGCCCAAGTCTAGCTGAAGGGTGAACCTAAAGAGTCACACCCTACCACTATAGTGGGATAGAATTAATTTGAAATAATTCCAGAAGAGTCAGATTAATTTAATTGGATTAAATTAATCTTTGGAGAGAATAAATGATTGAATCATTTATTTATACCAATCCATTGGATGGATGACTTGAAATTAAATTAATTGGATTAATTAGAATTTCAAGTTAGCTAGTAAAATTAATTGGATTAATTTTATTGGGCTTGGTCCAATTTATAAATTGGATTTATAAATTGAAAGA
Organism: Sesamum angolense; assembly: GCA_034509725.1. Classification (NCBI taxonomy): domain Eukaryota; kingdom Viridiplantae; phylum Streptophyta; class Magnoliopsida; order Lamiales; family Pedaliaceae; genus Sesamum; species Sesamum angolense. The sequence goes on along the minus strand of JACGWL010000003.1, from coordinate 13,964,647 downwards.
GAGAGCATGGGCTTGGATCTTTTAATTAGATTAAAAGATAAGGAGTTTAATATTGGGCTTATGATTAAATTAGATTTAATATAAGTCCGTAAGACGTGGGCTTGATCCTATCGAGCCCGATTCATTAAATACAAGCCCAAGGCCTCAGTTGGACCTTGGCTAAGTCAAGGAGGACAATTTTGGAAGGTTCTTTGGCTGATTTTTTAGGCAAAAAATTCGTGCTTAAGGGTGGCTAGGGTTAGGATGGTTGTTTTGGAGCATAACTAGGGTAGGACTCCTAGTATGTGTATGACTAAGTCATATATATACTTCATTAAAACCCTAGCCACACACACAACACATACTAGCCTTTCAAAACCTCACAAATTTCGTGCCTCTCTCTCTCTCCCATGTTCTCCATATCAGTTTTTCATTTGGTCTTAGAGATCAAAAGAAAAAATGAAAGAGAGATCAAAACACGTTAATTCATAGCGATTATTTTGATCTCCATCTCTTCTGTGGAGATTTTGCTAGCATGAAATCTCCACATCCTTTAGTGGTGGTGTGTCATTCTTGGGAGGATCTCAAGATCGAGGTCTCATCGTGGACGGATCCGGGAACGAAAATAAAGAGGAGACAACGCTAGTAGCCGTACGAGAAAAACGACAAAGGTAAAAGTCCATTTATAATTTTCGCTCTTTGTTTTTTTCGTGATTTCTTGGCATATGTTTTATATTTAATACACCGAACGCCCGGGAAAGATCAAGGGTACACCCCTTGATCAGAATTAATTTCGTTAATTATCGCTTGTTTTATTTTTTTTCGATTATTCGCTCTTGCGGCCCGCTTCCCGGGCCGATCCAATTCCTTCAAGTGGTATCAGAGCCCGGTTCGGTGTATAGGCCTAGAATCTAACGTGTATTACGTGTTTCAGCATGTTTATATATTTTTAATCGGCTTTGGAAACATTTTTTTTTTTGGATTTTAATTGCATATCTAAATCTAGGGTTTATGTATTTTATTTTGTATTTAATTTTGGACATGAGATTTTTTATTGAAATTTGGAATTTCTGAAAATTGATTATTTTCTTGTTGTTTCAGAAATTGCAGAAAAAAAGAGGTTTCGAAAAAAAAAAAAAAAAAAACGAGCAGCGGCCGACGCTGTCGGCCGTCTGGCAGGCGCAGGTAGGTGCGCGCGCGGCCGTCCAGCGCGTTGGGCATGCTCGCGCTGTGTGCGGTCGACCTGCGCACTGGGCATGAGCGCGGCGGCAGCAGGCAGGGGCGCGCGCGCAGGCAGGCTGCCTGCGCGCGCCTGCTGCGACCGGCTGGCCGTCTGACCTGATTTTTTAATTTTTTCAGAATTTTTTATTTTTGATTTTTTTTATTTTTCAGCATATTTTTCTGAAACAGTTAATTTTGATGAATTTAATTTTTGGTTGAGATTTGGTATTTCCCAAGATTAAATTACTAAAATTAATTTGAATGGATTTTCAAACAAGAATTGATTTTTGCATGGATTGCACTTATGTCCATTATTAAGTTGCATTATTTTACGTATAAATTTATGAGATTTGATGTGTTAATTTATGATATTGGATGTCATTAATTATAATGCATGGTTTGCATTATATTTTGGGTGCATGTTTATTTTGGAAATAAATGTGCTATTTTGTTAATTGGATTAACATGGATGATCACGAAGCCTATTGGACCCTGTGTATGGTTTATTTTCTGTTGGGTTGGGGCCTGCGTGCCTCTTATTTCTCTATCTCTTCGTTTTAGCTATTATGTTTAAGGCTTGCGTTCTCCCTATTAATGTACTCCCCCCAACTGATGTTTGGGGTTTCTTTTTAAGTTGTAATAGGAGTAGAATAGGTGGAGAGGTTTTACCTTTATTTTATTTTTAATAATTATAAAGAGCAAGCCCAGACGATGGAGGCCCTTGAAGAAGGCCATGGGTTGGCCCACGAAGATCCATTGATAAGAGGCTCGAAAGATGGAGCCCACGAAGGAGATGAAGAAATAAAAACAGATTACAAGACCCATAATGTGTTAATGGGTTAAACATCTTGTAATAGCATAGGCCTACCCTTAGACTGACCATAGATCCACTGCGGGCTCAGTGGGTCACATAGGTTTTGGGCTTGTGATCATCCAACAGGGGCATGCTAGGTTTTTATTTTGCATGCGATGCGTTTTATTTAAATGCATTATATATTGGATATATTGTCATGCAAGATATTAATTGTGATGAGGCCTCGGTCAAACTACTAAAATGAACTCTCACTTAGTTGGACCAAGTTAATAATATTAGACCCTAAAATTGGAAATAAACACAATGGGTCGTTATTCCATACATCCTATCCACAGTAATGTAGTGAGGAAGCCAATTTCACCCATACGTGGTCTCACAAGTCGTGGCACGTTTAGACTAAAATGAAGCTGCACTGTTATTGTGAACGAAGTGAATACACACCTATTTCCCTGTCTCACGAGTTGTGGGGGGCGATAATGTGTGCTATGATTCGGTTGATGGATTAGGACTAATGCCAAGTGATGTAATTTCCATGCCTTCCATCCACAATAATGTAATGAAGAAGCTGATTTCACTCATACGTGATGTCACGAGTCGTGGCACGTTTGGACTGAAATAAAGCTGCACTATTATTGTGAACGAAAAGACTACGCTTCTATTTCCCTGTCTCACGAGTCGTGGGGGGCAATAGTTTATGGTATGATTTGGTTGATAGGTCGGTCTAACACCAAGTAACGTGATTTGCTTGGAGTCCTCGGAATCACGTGAAAAGTGAGGCAAAATATCTTGGGGATCTTGTAGGACGAGAATGGTATTGGATATCTCCCACAAGGTTATTTCCATGTGAATCGTAAAAGGGGACATGGAGAATTTCGCTTGTGGACCTCAAGCCCACTAGGAAAATGATTTTCCCGAAACCCCATTTGAGAGTGATGGGCTTTCGCAGAAATAGTGGGAGGGTTAATGACTGAAGTCCAAGTCCTTAACTTGAACCTAATATTATAATAATATGCTTATTTTTCTGTTTATTGTTAATTTCTAAGAATCCACTTAACTATACTTGACGCTAATATTTAATGGAACAAACTTTTTGGATTGACTGGGAAATCTGAGGATGGTCCTCGATTTCAAGAACCAGACTTACGTTCTGGGTAAGTCTCTACCTCTGACTTTTTTGGAAGGATTTATGCCCGGAGAACGTTTGACGCTCGAAAAGTTTACTCAGTGGCATGAGAACAACCGAAAAGTACACAGTATCGTACTGGGCTCGATGAGTAACGAGATCCAGAAACAGTATGAAAGGTATGAGGACGTCTTGTCAATAATGTACCGCATGACGAGAACTTTATGCGGCACCGGAATGGCATATTAGATATGCCGTGACGAAGGCATTCTTCCGCATGATAATGATTAATGGATTGTCTGTATGTGAGCATGGAGTGATGATGCTTTCCCTAGTGGAGAAGCTCAAAGACCTCCAGGCTGATTTTAAGGAGGAAGAAACGAACGTTGACATGATTCTATAATCACTATCTCTCTCCCTTGATCAATTTACTATCATCTATAACATGAATGGGCTTGAGGAAAGCCTTCATGAGTTGATTAATATTGGTCAAGTACGAGGCAACGATTGAAAAATCTGCACCGACGGTACTAGTGGAAGAGGCTTCAACCTCTAAAGCGAAGGGTAAGGTTGCCGGAAGAAGAGGAAGAAAGGGTGAGATGTTTTCTACTACTGTTAGCACTTCAAGTGTTCCTGTTACACCGCTAGGCGGGGTAAAGGAAAGAGGAAGGGGGTCATCAGTCAAGGATTCCAAAATGATGTTTGCATTTTATTGCGGAGAAGGCCATTGGAAGAGGGAGTGTCCTAAGCTCTCTCAAATGAAGTTATAAATTTTAATTGAGTATACATAATCACCATTCTACTCTGGTATTGGATACCAAAGAATTCATAATTTGCAAATGGTTTGGTGCGGGAGGAGCAAAAGCCGAAACAAAAGGTCATAAGGCTTAGCGATAGCAGGGCTGTTGCTATAAAGACTAGGGGCCTTAGTTAGGCTTAATGGTGATCATGTTAGAATAGTATCTATGTAACCTAGCATGATCGAAATAATTTTTTCCAATTATTGTTGGACAATTTTGATTACATATTTTTGATCAATGAAGCTTCTTATTTGACATTGAATGGATTCATGTCTGCTGGTGAAAACGTATATATTTTTTCATAATTGGATTATGGATACTTAAATAAAGAATAAAATGATAATCAAAGAGCCCAAGCTTACAGTCCTGGTAGGTTAATCTATTCTAGTTGAGGAAAAGAGAGATTGATGGATTCAAAGAGCACTAGAAATTATGCGATTTGGATCTATTAACTTTCAAAATCTTACTGAGAAGGAGAAAGACCGCAAAAGCTCTTTTGTGGGACAAAATGAGTTTACCAGTTACATGTTGGATTGGATCTACTGTGATATCTGTAATACTAAAATAACAATACAAAGAACGGTGTGGGGGTTCACCAGTCTAGTTATATTTGATGAGGTTCAAAGAATTAGACTCAGAGTGGTGAACCAACATGATCAACTTTCGATTGAATCGAGAGGGTATGTATTTAGTGAGAGTTCTTTATGAGAATGTGATTCTCACTCGGTGAAGTTCTTCCTGAAAGGACCACAGTTGACCGGTCTCTGATAAGGAAGAAATCGAACTAAGTTGGACTTTGTTTGATTGGTGTTTCACTGAAACAGATTGGCCCTTACTGTATGATGAAACTCTCATCCCACAAAGTACTTGAGTTAATAGGATGGTCCTATACACATCAAGAAAATAGTGGGAGTAAGTTTTCATATAACTTCTCAAATGCATCATTCGTAATCAATTACATCTCTAACTGACCATATCCCAGTCCTTATTTGTCCATGGGAATTGGATTTTAATCCAAAAGGACATAAGGAGGAGTGATGTTGGACATCGTTTGGAATCAATGGCTTAGAGCCTAAGGATTCACTAAGAAGTTCAAACTGGGTTTGAGACTTTGTAAAACTGGAATATTTATTTGTATCTAAAGGTCATACTAGATATGATTTGATAAAATGAGCCCAACGTCAGTGGGAATTGGTGTGAGTTCCAATGTGTTTAGTGTATAAACGTCTTTCCCATTTGGAATGAGGTTAATATGTTTGAGAAACACTAAGACACATATAAAGTTGTTCACGAAATTCTCCATAAAAGGAATTAGATTCCTACATTAGGGTCGAGATATTCAAAACTCAGTCATGGTTGACTGATGAGAAAGCTCAGATGTCTTGGACATTCCCTACGTCTGTGCCAAAAACAACACGAAAGTGTTGGTTTGGTGTGTTGGACCTGATATTGTGTATGCTCAGGGCATAACACAACGTATATTAGAAATACACCAATTGGCAATAGACAGTTGTCAAGAACAGTCTTTAATTCCTGAATAAGGATTAAAGTAGTGTGTCTGATACACGATTTGTGGAGAGTTAATTCTGGAAGGCTAAAGCGATACTAGCTTCCAGACTCACGTGAATAACGGATAAGTCCTCAAAGTATAATCACGTTCGGACTTGATGGTAGACATGGTAGCTTGGAGGGATTTCAAGCAAATGCCCTATCTTAAAAGTTGAATGGGGGGGGGGACTTTAACAAGTCAGTCTAGGAAAGTGGTTTGGATCGAAAAACAACATCCATTGGATGGATGTGGTGTCTAGCACAGCCGAGCCAGTTGTAGCCTTAGAGGTGAACAACAAGGCTAGGGCAAGAGCCTTATGAGCCCGAGATCTCATCACAAGATCCGCAAAAATTCTTAGATAACAACCATCTGCAGGCAGCGATGGTGAAAGGAAATACACGGTTGGACCGTATAGATCCAACAGAAAATAAACCCACGAAATCGAGTCGGTATCGTAGATTGCTCATGCTTAGAAGGTTCTGAGCGACATGGGTAATTGGCTTAATGGTCAAGTGGGAGATTGTTGGAATGGGTGACCAAAAGCCAATTGGATTGGTTATTTTTCATTCGACAATCTTTATTAAATATTATTAGGTTGGTGAATATGGTAAGAATTCATCAAGATGAAAATATGTTTTGTTGTGCTTACCACTGATATTGAGCGGGATTTCAATATCACAACGAAATGCCCACGGATCGAAAGGTCAACCCGTGGAGTTGGGCTGCGCATAAGTTTAGCAACTATGAAATCAACTCCTCACGGTCGGTCTGGAACGTTCCAAGTCGAGGACTTCGAGATTGGGCATCGAGGATCCTATGGAGACTTGAACTAAGTACTGCAGCCGTGTTTCGTCGGCAGGAGACGTATGTCGTTTGTGCAGTTTTAGTGGGTTAGTTGGCAAGGTAGTAAAGTGACTGAAGTAACTCGCGGGAATCATTTTATGGAAGCCCCTTAAGGATTGGTCGGTATGACTGGGATTCCCGGTTCCGATAGTACGAGAATTAATCCTCTGACTTGAGAAATCATGGCAGTCACGTGCATACGAAGACTGTATCTTGGATATGGCGAGCGGTGGTTGTGTCATTAGGCATGGTCATCATAAGTTATCCAGTGCACTCGGATTTAGAGTTCTCCTATGCACCTTGAGATGGTTTAGGCTCTAAAAGTCTTTGGCCAAAGCGATTGATCGATCAGGGATAGGTTTCCTAGATCGGATCAGTAGAGTAAACGCATCTCGAGTGTTAAGTATAGTTGCCTAGTCAAGGATGGGAACCGATACCCAATTCCATGCCCTAGACTAAGGCTAGGAGACGGTTGACAGTAGGACCGTACTTGTATGGATTCGGAGCCTAAATTTCACGCCAACATTCACCTAGTCTCTAGTGCCATGGACTGTTGCTAGACAACCACCTATGGTAATGGGCCATTTCCGATTATGGAATAATTGGAAATAATTAATTAAATTATATTTAATTAATTGTGTTGGTCACACATGCCCAAGTCTAGCTGAAGGGTGAACCTAAAGAGTCACACCCTACCACTATAGTGGGATAGAATTAATTTAGAATTAATTCTAGAAGAGTCAGATTAATTTAATTGGATTAAATTAATCTTTCGAGAGAATAAATGATTGGGTCATTTATTTATACCAATCCATTGGATGGATGACTTGACATTAAATTAATTGGATTAATTAGAATTTTAAGTTAGCTAGTAAAATTAATTGGATTAATTTTATTGGGCTTGGTCCAATTATAAATTGGATTTATAAATTGAAAGAGAGAGCATGGGCTTGGATCTTTTAATTATGTTAAAAGATAAGGACTTTAATGTTGGGCTTATGATTAAATTAGATTTAATATAAGTCCATAAGACGTGGGCTTGATCCTATCGAGCCCGATTCATTAAATACAAGCCCAAGGCCTTGGTTGGACCTTGGCTAAGTCAAGGAGGACAATTTTTTAAGGTTCTTTGGCTGATTTTTTAGGCAAAATTCGTGCTTAAGGGTGGCTAGGGTTAGGATGGTTGTTTTGGAGCCTAACTAGGTTAGGACTCCTAGTATGTGTATGACTAGGTCATATATATACCTTCATTAAACCCTAGCCACACACAACACATACTAGCCTCTCAAAACCTCACAAATTTCGTGCCTCTCTCTCTCTCTCCCATGTTCTCCATATCAGTTTTCCATTTGGTCTTAGAGATCAAAAGGAAAAACGAAAGAGAGATCAAAGCACGTTAATTCATAGCGATTGTTTTGATCTCCATCTCTTCTGTGGAGATTTTGCTAGCACGAAATCTCCACATCCTTTAGTGGTGGTGTGTCATTCTTGGGAGGATCTCAAGATTGACGGATCCAAAAACAAAAACGGAGAGGAGACAATGCTAGTAGCCGTACGAGAAAAACGACAAAGGTAAAACTCCATTTATGGTTTTCGCTCCTTGTTTTTTTTCGTGATTTCTTGGCCTATGTTTTATATTTAATACACCGAACGCCTGGGAAAGATCAAGGGTACACCCCTTGATCAGAATTAATTTCGTTAATTATCGCTTGTTTTATTTTTTTTCGATTATTCACGCTTCTGCTGAGCTTCCCGGGCCGATCCGATTCCTTCAATTAATGGATTCAGCCCACTAATTAATTATCCCAAGCCTCTTTTAAATTAATCCAATCAATTTAAAAAGGCCAAGTCCAAAATTCAATTAATTTCATCAATCTAATATTATTTGATAAAGATTTTCGAATGGAAAACTGCCAATCCAATTGGCTTTTGGTCACCCATTCCAACAATCAGTGGAGGTGATGGGATACAAACGAGCTGTGTGTTGTGTGGTATCAGTGGAGAGGATGGATACTCACGAGTTGTGTGGTATCAGTGAGAATGGGATACACACGAGCTGTGTGATGTGTGGTATCGAGAAAAAGAAAAAAAATAAAAGAAGGTGAAAGGAGTATTGTGATTGAGGAGATGATGGTGGTGGTGATAGCCGGCAAATCTCATTGAGTGTTGTGCTCCAGTTTAGTTAAACAGGGCCCTATAGAAAATAGACTAAAACGTCACTATTATGTTTTGATTTGATGTTTGCTTGTAGCTATGTGATATTTTTATCTATTGATAATGTATGACAACTTGATTATGTTGGTATCATTGCTTTATATTTTACATGTTGTTTGTGTATATATAGACCGATAGGCTATACTTACTGAGTAGCAACTCATAAATTTGTCGTATATTTTTTTTTAGGAGATAGATCATAAGCCAGTGTCAGCCGTATAGGTGGTCAGCATGCCATTCTAATTCGGGAGCTCTAGATATATGGACACAAGAACATAAAATTGTGATTAAGTTGGTGTTTTTATATTTGTAATAGCTAAAAACTCTGATGAAATATGTAATTCGTTTGAGGTGTTCGTCAAATGTTGACTTTGTTAGTTATCTTATTAGGATAATTATAAGTTGTGAGGGTAATTAAATGAGATTACGGAAGGGGTGTTATAGTAGGCTTAGTGGGTCGCATAGGTTGGGCTCGTGATTATCCAACATGGGTATGCTAGGTTTCTTTTCATATGATGTGCTTATTTCAATGCTTTAAGTATTTGATATTTATGCAATCAAAATAATAACACGATGAGGTCTTGGTATATACTCAAATATGACTCTCACTGGTTGGACCAAGTTAAATATTAGGCCCATAATGGACTTGGATCAAAATTATTTTTATATTTCCGAGCCTTCCGTCTATAACAATGTGGTGAGGAAGCTACTGCTACCTAAATGTGGCTCATTTCGAATAGAGAAAAATTGCACCATTATTGTGAACAAAGAAACACATTCACCGTTTCTTTGTCTCACGAGTCGTGGGAGGCGATGATTGAGGTGTGATATGGTTGATTGATTAGGCCTAACACTGAGTAGCACGATTTGCTTGGAATCCTCGAGATCATGTGAAGAAATGAGGCAAAACATCTGGAGAATCTCATTAGATGATAATGGTATTAGATACCTCCCACAAGGTCTTTTTCCATGAGAATTGTAAAAGCAGGACATGGTAAATTGAGTTTGTGGATCCCAAGCCAACTAGAAAATGATTTTTCGAAACCCACTTGAGAGTGATGGGATTTTGTACAAATAGTGCGAGGGTTAAAGACTAAAGACCATGTTTTCAACATTAATAATAATATTACAGTCCTTTATTGATTTATGTTTTCTACATTCTTTTATGCAGGCATGTCTAAGAAGCCCTTAACCATAATTATGGAGATTAACAAATTCAATGGTACGAACTACAATGATTGGTTGTGGAATTTGAGGATTGTCCTCGATTTCGAGAACTAGGACTATGTCTTGGACAAGCCGTTCCCGACAGCGTTGCCTAAAGGATCCTCGCTTGAGGAAAGTGTTAATCTCGAAAAATGACTTGAGGATAACCAGATAGTCCGCAGTATAATATAGCTTCAATGACTAATAACATCTAGAACCAATGTGATCGGTTGGATGATGTTCCCTCGATTATGCTCCGCATGAAAGATGTTTATGCAGTTCTGGACATGCATATTAGATATACCACCATAAAAGCATTCTTCGGGACCAAATTGGCTGAGGGGTTCTCTGTACAAAATTATGGAGTCAAGATGCTATCCCTAGTGGAGAAGATCGAAGATCTCAAAGCTGGGCTTGATAATGACACATACATTGACGTGATCCTCCAGTCATTTCCTCCATTCTATGACTCGTTTATTATTAACTACAACCTTGAGAATTCAATTCATGAGTTAATCAATATGTTGGTCTCATACGAGGCAACGACCTATAAGTCTGTGCCGACGGTATTGGTAGGAGAGACTTTGACCTCCAAAGCGAAAAACAAAAGAGCCAGATGCTGGAAGACAAAGAAGGGAAAGAGAAAAGTTATCGCAGCCACTACTAGCACTCTTAGCGCCCTTACTGCCCTAGTGGGAATGGGTAAAGAAAAAGGGAAGGTTGGTTGTTCACAAAGGTCGAAGGCAAACAATGTCTGCATGCCAAGGAAAATGACATTGGAAGAGGGAGTGCCCACAACTCATCTCCAATAAAGGTATGTTTGTGATTTAAGTGAATATGATAACTAATTTTACTTCTTGGGTATTGGATACCGGTTGTGGAGCTCACACGTACAATAACTTGCAGGTGCTGGAAATAAGTAGAAAACTAAGTAAAGACAAGATGATCCTAAGGCTAGATGATGGCAAGGCCGTTGCTACGCAAGCTGTGTGATCTGTCAACTTAGTTATTAGTAATTATGTTTGTATCGAATTAAAACACTGTTACTATGTACCAAACATGATCAAGAATATTCTTTTCATTCTTGTTTTAGAAAATAATGGTTATGCATTTACGATCAATAAAGATAGTTTTATTTGATGGAAGATAATATTTCTCATCTTCTTGGTACATTAACGAATGATCTTTACATCCTCAAACAGACTAATTGGATTATGACTACTCAACACAAACGAAAATTGGATAATCATGATAACGCACAGATTTAGTATGCGAGGCTAGGCCATATCTCTTAAGATAGAATGAGAAAGTTGGTACATTCAAAAAATTTGGAGGTAGATGAATTGGATAACCTACCAACTTGCAATTCCTGTCTGGAAGAGAAAATAACCAAGAAGACTTTTATTGACAAAGCACGCCTGCCAGCGGTCTGTTAGATTTGATCCATCCGGATGTATGTAGAACACTAAATACTCCGACTAGAGGTGGATACTCTTACTTAATAACTTTTACCGATTATCACTCACAGTATGGTTATGTTTACCTTATGAGGTACAAGTTTGAGGCCTTTGAAAGGTTTATAAAGTTCAAACTTGAAGTGGAGAATCAAACTGGCCAAAAAATTAAGACCCTCCAGTCAGGCCGAAGCAGGGAGTATTTAAGTGGTGAATTCATTGATTACTTAAAAGAGAATGGAATTCTCTCTCAATAGACCTCTCATGGAAAGCCACAACTAAACGGTGTGTCTGAGAGGAGGAATATAACCCTATTGGATATGGTCTGATCCATGATGAGTTTCATCGAGTTATCCCTATCCTTCTATGGATACTATTTCTATTATCTATATGAGCAAAAGGTGTTTGTCTTGAGAAACGTAGTGTCCTTGCAAAAAGGTTTTCTATGGATACCCGATAAAGATGAGGTTCTCCTTAAAGAATCAAGTGAGGTACCTCTACAAACAATGCTACATCGCCTGCACCCATGTTTCCCATTGATAGTGGCCAACTCTCCGCAGGTCGGCCAAAATATCCCAACCATCTGATGGGTATGGATTTTTGGGCTTGATTAGCCAAGTGGACAATAATCCAAGAACATACGAGTAAGCGATGTCGGACATCTTGTGACGTCCATACATTTTTATACATAATTAAGAGACTAATTAGTAATTATTAAAAAATAAATAATAAATAATTATATAAATTAAATATAAAAAATAATGTGATATATATATTGAGAGAAAATTATATTAATTAAAATACATTAGGAAGGGAGTTAATGAAAATTTTAGAAAAAAGATCAAATAAAATGAAAAAAAGAAAGTGATGAATTTTAGCCAGCCAGCAGCCCATGATCATCACCACCGCCTACTTTCTAAGCTAATCACACAAATTGGAAAGAACACAAATTTACAAACTTATCGAACATGTAAGAAAGTTTTAGATTTTAATTTATGTTAGTTTATACAATTATATTAGTTAATAAGTTTATTTATTAAATATAATTTATATTGATCGATGTAATGTTCATCAAAAAAAATATGATTTTGACTATTTAAATTAGTGTGTAATTAAATATCAAATTTGACTTAAGATTGTTATAGTTCGTTAATTAAATTATTAGATTTGTTAGATTTAATCATTACTGTAATTAATTTTACTCAATTCCATTTGGGCCTATTGACTAAATACTTAATTGCATGTATTGGTGTTTAATTATATTATATAGTAATAAGGAATTGATAGAAAATTAATAGAAATATTAGAAAATTATATTTAAGGAATATTAGGATGTTATATTTGAGAAATATTATCATTATCGAAAGAAAATATGAGATTCTTTTAATAATTTAAGTTAGAAATATTATTAAGAATGGTAATTATAAGATATGAGGGGTTTTGATAAGATGAATTCTTATGAGTTAGTCGATGAATTAATATATACCTGAGAAGCAAGTTTAGTTATTTACAAAAAAATGGAACGTAAGTTTAAAATTTGATATAAAGGAAAATATTAAATATTGGAAAAAAATAAAATATTATTTTAATATTTTATTATTCAATATTATTTTGACATCTTGCTCATTGAAAATGATGCCAATATGTTAGGAGACATGAAAGCTTGCTTGTCCACTCAGTTTTTTGTGAAGGATATGAGTGAGACTTCCTACATCATTGGCATCATGATCTATAAGGATAAATCTAGAAGGATGATAGGATTGACCTAATTTTCGTACATTGAGAAGGTTTTGAAGAGATTCAACATAGAAAACTCAAAATGAATGATTCCTTCAGATGAGGCATGGAATTAAGTTATCCAAGAAGCAGTTTCCCAAGACTGATGAGGAACTTAAGCAAAGGTTGGATACCCCTCTATACTTCAGCCATAGGCAACATTCAGTATGTTGTCCAATGCACTAGATCTTGATGTCGCGTTTCGCTTTGAGCGTAACTAGTAGATATCAGGTATGTGCCAGTAAGGCACACTGGAGTGCAGTCAAGACCATACTCAAGTACTTGAAAAGGACTAAGGATATATTCTTGATCTATGAATATGGAGAATTGATACTAGAAGGCTACATTGACGCTAGCTTCCAATCGGACAATGATGATGCCAAGTATCAATCAAGTTTTGTATTCAAGCTTAATGGTAGTGTGGTTGTTTGGAAAAGTTCCAAGCAGGTTACCACAGCGAATTCTACCACAAAAGTTGAAAGCAGCTAAGAAAGCGGTTTGGATGAAAAAGTACATCCAAGAGTTGGGTGTAGCACCTAACATTACTAAGTCGGTGGTTATCTTCTGCGATAAGAATGGAGCGATAGCACAAGCAAAGAAACCGAGTTCTCATCATCATTCTAATCACATTCTTCAACGGTTCCATCTGCATAGAGAGATGTAGAGGTGATGTTCGGAGGACCGAGGTTAGCTCAGCAGAAAATATAGTAGATCCACTTACTAAACCTGTGTCGCAAATAGCTCATACTCAACATCTTGATAAAATGAGCTTGAGGTTGATGGGTGATTGATTTTAGGTTAATTGGGAGATTGTTAGAATAGACGACAAAAAGCCAATTAGATTGGCCTTAGTGTAATCTATTTTGACAAACTCAATAAAATGTAACATTATTCAATAAATAGAATGATTGTTCATTATTGGCCTTATCTTTGTTGTGGTCATTCATTCTGTTTAAATATGCTAACATCACGACAAAGCTCATAGACCATTTAGACAACCAATGCAGTTGGACCGCACATTGGATGGCGGTAATAAAATCAACTGCTAAAGGGTTAGATCTAAAAATTTTCAAGTCAATGACCTCGAGATTGGACATCGAGCGTCCTATGGAGATCTACACTAAGCATCGCATTCATTTAATGAGTGTCGTACTTCATCGGTGACAAATGTTAGATGTTGGTCGTCTACGCGATCTCAATGAGTTGATTGACTAGGTGTCAAATTGACTGAATTGACTTGTGGGATCTTCATATGGAAGCTTTGGGCGTGGTCGATATGACTTGAATCCCTAACTCCAATAGTATAGGAATAGTCCTCAAACTTGAGGAACCGCGACAATCGCGTGCATACAATGACTGTATCTTGTATCTGATGAGGGGTGATTGTCACAGATATAATCATTATAAGTCTTGTTCAGTGCATTCAGAATATGTAGCGAGGATGGTGGGTTTCAAGAAGAGGATCTATCCCCTGTCAGTATGTGACAGCGGTATCTCTTATGCACTTAGAGACATGTTCACGCCTAATATACCTGTGGCGACAGTGGTTGATTGAATAAGAATTGGGTTCCTATGTCGAACAATTAAGCGAAACGAGGTCTCAAGCATTAAAGCATAGTGTCTAGTTTAGGATGAGAACCGACAGCAAATTTCATGCCCTAGACTAAGGTCGGGAGACGGTAGACGTAAGGACCGTACCCGCACGAAATTCGGGAGCCTACACATTCACACATATATTCACCTAGTCTCTAATGTCATGAAGCGTTGCTAGACGACCACCCATGGTAGTGGGATTTCTTAATCAATAATTTATCAAGTACGATTAATTTAGATTGGATTTAATTAATCATCTTTGTTGGACACTAACCAAAGTTTAGTTGAGGGTGAACCTAAAGAGTCGCATAGAAATCATTAAGGAAGAACAATGAGTTAATTTGAAATTAATTCGAAAGATGTAAATAATTGAATTATTTATATATGGAATGTTTATTGGATGGAGAGTCGATTAAATTAATTGGGCTTGTCTTAATTAATTAATAAATTGAATTTATTAATTAAAAGATATTTTAGGCTCGTGTTCTTAATTGGATTAAATGATATTGGGCTTAATTTAGTTTGAAATTTATTAAATTGAATTTAATTAAATTTATTTATTTTAATTAAAATTATACTCAATCCACTAAAGTAAGGCCCACTAGCTAAGGGGTTGACTTCTATAGTTGCACTTTTGGAAAGTGTAAACTTGACCATATTTGGAGCTTTCTCTGTATGGTATGATTGGATCATACCATATAGGAAGGAGTTGCCTTGTAGGTAAGTGGAATATATCTAGACATATTCACTTATCTGTACAAGATATGTATATTTGTGTATAATCATAATTATGGATGGTGATACACTAAATATAGAGAAGACACAAAAACCTCCTCATCCCTCTCTATAGTTGGCCACCCATTTCCCTCTTTACTAAGCTTGAATTTGATCTTTAGTAAAGGGATCAAAGTTGTCTTCCTTATGGTGTGATGTAGATAATCTCTAGAGGATTTCTTCATTGGAATCTAGGTGAACGAATCAACACACGATTTTTCAGTTGGAACTTAAAGCAAAAGAGGTAATTTTCGATTTTAAATTGCACATTGCACTCTAGCTCTATCTCTATCTTCATACTATATTGATCGCCCAGGAATGCCAAGGGAACATCCTTTGGTTGGAAAGTTAATTTCTTTCATGCATGAATTTTATGTTTTATCCTCTTGCTCGCTTCCACTACCGCGTTACCGGTTCGATCCACTCTCCCTTCAGCGTGCTATGTTTTTATTTTCTATGCGATGCATTTTAATTAACGCTCTAAATATTTAAAATAAGGATAATTATATTTACACCCTCTCACCTGTTGTCATTTTACACAAACAACCCCTGTCTTTTCAAAAATTACATAAACCACCACCCCTGACAGCTTTTAAAATTCCAAAATGCCCCTATTGACTAGGTCAAATTTTAATTTAATTTTTCAATGATAAAAATTCCCTCAAGGGTGTTTTGTAATTACCAAAATATAAAGGGGGTGTCAAAATAATATTTACGAGGATGAATATTGTGACCCCATATATATTTTTATTATTTATACTAATTTTTAATTTAAATTTAAATTATTTATTAATTTTTTTATTGGATCTATATATAAATTTACACCTCTTAATAATTGAAATATTAAAATATTTAATTAATCTATTAATAACAATTAGTTACTAGCTTATAAATTCAAAATAAAAAATTATCACACTCGTATAAATTATTTTAAATTTTTAAAATTAAAAAGTGATTTATCCTCTTTTTTGTTTGTAATTAAATTTTATTAAAATTAATACATCATAATTCAAAATAAATTATGCAGCTTATATAAATTATACGAGAATTAATAAAATAAATAAGTTATTTATTAAAAAATATTTAAATTATTAATTTTTTTCTAAAATTATTACTTTTTTGCAATCCTATCACCATCCCCACCCTCAACTCCTGCCTGTGCCGTTGTTCCCACCGCCCCATTGAGGCCTATGGCCTCGCCCCACTGGTGACCAACCTTTTATCCTCCTTCGCCATTATTGGCCATCAAAGTATGTATGTATAAATATAAAATATATACATATAAATATGTCCAATTATATATATGTATTTATATATTTATATTATATAAACATATCTATATATATGTATAATTTATTAATTTTAAGAAAATTTAGTTATAAACAAAAATAAAAAATTTAATATAATTTATAAAGTGTGATAATTTTTTAATTTGAATTTATAAGCTTGTAACTAAGTTTTATTAATATGTTTTTTAAATAATTCAACATTTCAATTATTAAGGTGTAAATTTATATATAGATTCAATAGAAAAAATTAATAAAATAATTTAAATTAATTAAAAATTAGTATAAATATAATAAAATATGGGGTCATATTATTTATCCCGATAAATATTACTTTGAGACCCACTCTACCTTTTGGTACAAAACACCACTGAGAGCATTTTGGAGTTTAAAAGGCTGCCAGGGGTGGTTTTTGTAATTTTTTAAAAGGTAGGAATGATTTTTGTAAAATTGCAGTAGATGAGGGGGTGTAAATGTAGTTCTCCCTTTAAAATATTTAGCATGCAAAATATTAACTGTGTGATGAGGTCTTGGTCAAAATCTAATAAATATTAGACCCTAAAATGGAACTGAAACAAAGGATTGTTTATGCCATGTTTTCCATCCATAATAATGTAGTGAGGAAGCTGATTTCACCCAAACGTGGTCTCATGAGTCGTGACACGCTTAGACTAAAATAAAGCTGCACTATTATTGTGAAGAAAGTGAATACGCATCTATTTTCCTTTCTCACAAGTCGTGAGGGGCGACAATTTGCGATATGATTTGATTGATGGGTTGGATCTAATGTCGAGTAATGTGATTCGCTAGGAGTCTTTGAAATCATGTGAAGAAGTGAAACAAAATATCTCGGGGATCTCATTGGACGAGAATGCTATTGGATACCTCCACAAGGTTATTTTTTGTGTGAATCATAAGAGCACAACATGAAAAATTTCGCTTGTGGACCTCAAACACACTAAGAAATGGTTTCTCGAAAATCTCATTTGAGAATAATGGGCTTTTTGTAGAAATAGTGGGAAGGTTAATAACTGAAGTCCAAGTCCTTAACTTAGAATTAAATATTATAATCATTTGCTAATTTTTTGCTTTTAAAGTTTATGTAGACCATGTCTAAGAACCCCTTAACTGTGATAATGAAAATCAACAAATTTAATAACAAACTATTCTGACTGGCTGTGTAGCCTGAGGATAGTCCTCTACTATGAGAACTAAGGGTACATCATTGATTAGCCACTTCGTGGGACATTGTCAGCTATGTCTGCATTAGAAAAACTATATTACGTTCAAGAAATGGCAAGCTAACCAGCACAAAGTCCAAAGCATCATATTAACTTCTATGTCTAACGATATACAAAGGCAGTATGACAGGCTGGATGATGTCACCTCAATTCTGCAATACATGAAAGAGGTTTATGCCATACGAGATAGACATACTAGGTATGTGATCAAGATGACTGAAGGGTGCTCTATACAAGAGCATGGGGTCAAGATGCTTTCCCTAGTGGAGAAGCTCACCTAAAAGTTGGGCTTGATAATGACACGTACATAGACGTGATTTTTCAATCACCTCCTCATTCCTATTATCCATTTATTATTAACTTCAATTTGAATGGGCTTGAGAGTCTTATCAATGAGTTGATCAATATGCTAGTTCAATATGAGGCAACGATCAAAAAATCTGTGTTGACGGTGTTGGTAGGGGAGTTTTCAACCTTTAAGGCGAAATATAAGAGGGTCGGATGCCGGAAGAGGAAGAAGGGTAAGTTAAAGGCAAAGGCTATTGTCGCAGCTACAAGACCTAAGAGCACTCCCTTTGCTCCAAAGGGGATGGCCAAGGGAAAGAAGAAGGTTGGTCCTCAAACAGTCGATGACAAACGATATCTGCACCCACTGTCGTGAGAAAGGGCATTGGAAGAGGGATTGCCTAATCGGACTACTGTTGGATGATTCAAAAGTTAGCGTAATAGAATCCAATACTAGGCCTTATACATCATTCTCTGACCGTCAAAAAAGTTGTAAATGGGGTATTGAACTGAATTAGTGGAGATATTCAACCCAATACCTACCGATAAAACGGGACTATAACCTACCATCCCACCTTATACTAGCATTTTGCATTTTTAGTAAAAACAATAGTGTTTAATGCAATTTACCTCTGTATAATATTGTAAATGAGAAAATTACTTCCTATGAAAACATAATAGCAATTTGCCTCGCTTTCTAGGGAGGTAAACTACTTCATTATAAAAAAATACGGAGGAGAAAATTTCTGCATTTTTTAAAACATAGAGAAGTAAATTTTTATATTTTTTAAAGTACAGAGAGGTAAATTACTATTTATTTTTTCATAAGAGATAATTTTCTTTTACAACATCACAAAGAGTTGTTGCATTTTTTCCATAAACAATATGCATAAATATCAAATAGTATTAACACTTAGATAAACAACATTATGCTGATGCAACATTCATCATATATTATTTGACATTTTTTCATGTTAATTGACAAAAATACCCCTATATAGTGTTCCAAATTACTATGATTAAATATACTTGTTTTAATCTTATTTTTAATGATTTTTTGATATTTTTCGTCCCTCGTAAATAATATATTTAAGGGTAAATTACAGTGACCTCCCCTGAGGTTTGGCAAAATTACGAATACCCTCTCGTTGTTTAAAAAATTATCAATACATCACTGACTTTAGTGACCTTCTAACAATTAACTCAATCCATTAGGTTTTCATCCATTTTTTTTGCTGAACTGACTAAATACCTTTGTCGATTAAAATTTATAATTTTATTTATTTTTTTAAATAATTTTTTATGGTCTGAATGATTAATTTTTTTATAATTTTTAAAAATTTCCATCCACCCGATTTGATTTTTTTACAAGTTTTTAAGTTTTTTAAAAAAAATAAACAAAAACTGGAAGGGCAAAGTTGACAATTTCATATCTCCATCCAAGGATTGCATAAATTCATCAAACATCAGAGGCGGGAGTATTTGTAATTTTTCAAATAATGAGAGGTAATCATAATTATGTCAAACCTTTGGGGAGGTCGTTGTAATTACCCTATATTTAAATATCAAAACACAACATATATATATATATATATATATATATATATATATATATATATATTATAAATTTATAATTTAAATTAAAAAAATTAAATTAACATCACAATACAAAACCGAAAACACAAAGTTCATTTTTAAATATTTATCAATATAAATGTTAATGAACAAAAACAACAATATTTTTTTAACTAAATTAAATTAATATTTAATTTTAAAATTTTCAATAAATTATGTACTATAAATAATTTAAATTTTATGAGTATATGTATTTATAATGAAAATTTTGTTTTTTATTTTTACTATTTTTATATTTTAAATAAAATTTTATTATCATTTTAAAATTTTGATTTTTTTGAATCAATTTTTAATTTATTAAAAAAAAAAAAAAAAGGTTGGGCGACGGCGGCATCACCGTCACCCAAAGCTCCTTGGGCGACTGCCGCGATCGGCAATCGCCCAGATGACCCATGGGCAACCGCCGCGTTGCGGTCACCTGGGTTGCCCCTCAGCTTTGCGCCGTCGCCATCGCTTTCCCAACATTGGACGGCGACATCGGCCCCCTTTTCCTTGGGAAGCGCGACCGGGTTAGGGAGGGCAGCAGGTGGAGGGGTTGGGTGGGGCGGGGAGGGGGTGGGATGCGGTTAATTTTGCTATTTTTATAATTAATAATTTTATTTTTATATTTATAATTATAGATGTGATATATATTGAAATTAATTATTGTATATATAAATATATATTAATAAAAAAATATTTAAATTATTTTAAGATCCATACCGTTCATTTTTTACATTTGAAGACCAATGGTTTTACAAGAAAGGTTATAACGGTCAATTCAACAAAAAAATTTAACGCCGCCATTGGGGCTTACCTAACGGAAGGGGAGGCTATGCAATAGTTTTTAAAACACAGGGGGATTTTTGTCTAATTTTTTTTAACACAAGAAATTTTTAACTAAATTTTGAAAACATAGTGGGGTTTTATGCAATTTATCCTATATTTAATTACTCACATTGTACATTAGCATTATTCAATTCGTCAATACAGTACATATGTTTTATTAATGAAGAATAATATAGATTTTTGAATCGACAAAGAGCTCCTTATCAATAAATTAATATCTTTTTAAATTAATAAAATGACGTAGTCCGCATATTATTAATTTATAAAAGTTTTACTGTAAATATCCTTTCCTAAAAGAGTTAAATTCATTTCGACCACATGTGATATGAAAAAAATATCAAAATATCCCATGTCAAAATTTACATATAAAACATCACTCTTACGTTATGAACAATAACTCACATCGCCCCCTGATCAACCTAATTTTAGAGGTCTTTTTTGGATTTTTTTCATATCACTTAAGTTATAATTAATATTATTTTTTTTCTGAATATTCCAATATCACATGAAGATTCCTTAATTTTTTCCCAATGCTCTGCCTCACAGCCCCTCATATATATTCCGTCTCAGAAAATTAAGAAACAAAAAAATCAAACATAATCCATAAAGAAGGATATAGAAGCTTCTGGAACGAACAATTTTTATCTGGAAGCTGGTGTAAAGTAAGAAGTGTGTGTTTAGAACTAAACTGAAAGCGCGAGAATCGTCTGCTCGCGACTATAAATACTCGTGCTTCTTCAATTCCACCGGATTCTGCAGACAGGAAGCATCAGACAGAGTAGCCTTTACATACGCAAAGCTATCAACCAAATTTTCACAACCTTCCATTTCTAATTTCAGAAAGCGAAAATGTCTCTGATTCCAAGCTTCTTTGGCAACCGGCGGAGCAACGTCTTCGATCCGATTTCGTCGGATATCTGGGACCCCTTTGAGGGCTTCCCCTTCGCCACCTCCGTCGCCAATCTACCCTCCTCCGCCCGAGAAACCACAGCCATCGCCAGCGCCCGCATCGACTGGAAAGAGACGCCGGAAGCCCATGTGTTCAAGGTGGATGTTCCTGGGTTGAAGAAAGAAGAAGTTAAGGTGGAGGTTGAGGATGGCACAATTCTGCAGATAAGCGGGGAGAGAAGCAAAGAGCAGGAGGAGAAGAACGACAAATGGCACCGTGTGGAGAGGAGCAGCGGCAAGTTCCTCCGCCGCTTTAGGCTGCCGGAGAATGCCAAATTGGACCAGGTAAAGGCGGCAATGGAGAATGGGGTGCTGACAGTCACGGTGCCCAAGGAGGAGGTGAAGAAGGCAGAGGTGAAGGCGATTGATATCTCTGGTTGAGCAATTATCATTTATATTGCAATTCGATTGTGTTGAGCTTGTAATGAGCTGAGGAATTTGTGTGTTTCAGTTTGAATGATATATCGAGTATGTAAGAAGTGTTTTAGAAAGCTTATGCTTTAACCAGTTGTGTGCTATTAATGTAATTATATGCTTCGGAGAATTTAGGAAGAATGTTTAGTAGCAGCCGTCGACTGTTGAATTGTTGACAATATATGAATATTTGAGAGGTTTTGAAACTTGATTTTATTGTTCTAATCTGTTCTTATTATATTATTGTCGTCGGATTAAGCAAATTTATTTTTAGGATACGAAAAGGTCAATTAAGGTTTGCTCAATAGCAATTTTGAAAGTTAAAGAAGAACTCGTTTTGTTGTAATTTTAATTAATTCCATGAAGAAATTCATAGATTCGGTTGAGAAAAATAAGAAATATTGCAGCAAAAGCATTTGGGTTCATTTTCTTTAAAATAAAATTTTGATTTTATTACTATAGTTTTAGAGTTTTTTTTTAAGATTACATTTGAAATTTCAGGTGCAAAACCTGAAAATAAAATCTTGGAATTGAGCACTTTAACGCTTGAAAGTGTAACGTCCAATTTCAATTGTTGGATTAATTTTGTTACCCGTTTCTCTTTGCTGTTTCATATGGAGAAATTAATGGCCATTATTGAATTTTCAATTGTTGTAATAAAGTAGTGAGGTGGCATGGCTATATATAGTAGTTTTCGGTGCACTATTAATACCGGGCATATAATTTTTTCAGGGCAAGTTGTGAATTCTGCGATTTGGTTAATTTAATGATTACTATGGATTGAGAATTGTTATGATATAATTCTCGATGTAAGTTTACTATTTAATTTATTTGTTGTAAATTGCGTTTTTAATTGTTATATTTTTATTTGTTCCAACATGGTTTTAATTATTTTTTATTTTTAAATTCGATTGTTATATTTCAAAATTTTGTTTCATTATACGAAATTGAAATTTTTTCAACAATCTTGAAGAAAATATACAGGTTTTGAAAAATTAGATTTTTTTTGGAACGTGTTACGTAGTTTTGTAAATGTTGTTTTGAGACTCAGATATTTTCATCTGAAATTTTGAATGCTACTTTCAGTTTCCTAAGATATTAAAATGGCCAAGCCTATTTTCGTTGCAATTCTAATCACGCCAAAAGTCGACTTAACCGGTTTACCTAATAAGTTTTTGGGCTAATTTTTCAAATGCTGACAACAATGAATAAAAATATGGTTAACGATGAAAGGATTTTTAACAGTGATTTAAGTGATCAGACAAAAACCTACTGATATCGATCCTAAAACTGCTGAGATAGCACAACAAATAGAGAGGGATCGAATAGGCTGAGGAGCGATTTTGTTAGCTTTGTCAAATATGCTTTTTGACGTCTATTGTTTCGACTCTTATATTGATAAGTCTCTATGGGATAAGTTGGACCAAAAATATAATACTGAAAAGGAAGGGCTCAAAAAATATCTATTTCAAAGTTCATGCGGTATCAAATAGTTGAGGCTATGTCTGTGGCTGAACATAATCTTGAGATTATCAACCTTGAGCATGCTCTAACTGATGCCGAGATGAAGCTTCCTAAGAAGTTTCTGGTCATGTCCATAGTGGACAAATTTCTCAAATCCTGAAAATATTTTGGCATGACACTCAAAAATAAAAAAGGGAGACTGTCTCTGGATGATCTAATGATTGCTATCAGCATTGAGAAAGAGCATAGAAATCAGACCCATTAGGTAAATTACATAACATCCCTTATATTTTCATAATTTAGGTAAAAAATCCCCATATTAAAAAAATAGGCAAAAAATTCCTATGTTTTATAAAATACAGCAAAGAAGCCTCATCTCCATTATAAATTAACAGAGACTGTGCGACACTCGCCTATTGTGCGAGTGGGTTTTCAATTTTTGCTTTTATTTGGATTATTTTAAGTGAATAATGTCCAATTTGCCCATTTCTTTCGCATTTAAATATGTTTTAAATTTATTTATTTATATTTTTATTTTATTTAAATATATTTAAGTAATTTAAATCATTTATTGAGTGCAAATATATTACGATAAATTATATTTATTTATGAAATATATTAATTTAATAAAAAATACACAAAAAAAAGGATATAAATTTTTTAAAAATTAAAATTTTGAATTTAAAAATACAATACAAATTTAATATACTAAAACTCACTTTTCAAATTAAAAATTTATGCAATATAAATTTAAAAAAATATATTAATTAAATATCAAATTAATAATATCAATTACTTTAAATAGTATTATTTATTATAAATAATATTAAAATTATTTAATATTTAAATTTGAAAAAATTAAATTATTTAATATCAATTTTTTTTAACTTGTTCTCCGTAGCCGACGTGTAGTCGCCGGCGATGGCGCCTGGGCGATGGAGGTCGCCCTTCTTCTCTGGGCGACCACCGTCGCCAAGGTGAAAGCTACGAGGCGACATTGCCCCCCTGGATCTGCGCGACGTCGCCCTCCCTAGATCTGGGCACGTCACCCCAAATCTAGTCGCTGCCCCTTGCAGAAGGGGGCAACTGCGGCGAGGGCAAGGTTGCCCCTACAACAGGGGGCGACAGTGATGTCGCCTAGAACAGTCTGGTCGATGGTCGCCGTCGGCAAGTACGGGCGGCGATGGCTTTACCGCCCATGTAGACAATAATTGTCGCCGTGTTATACATATATATATTATATGTATATATGTATAATATATTTTATATATAGTAATGTATAATACATACATATATATATATATATAAAATAAATATATTTTAAATTATTTAAAATTTGAACTGTTCATTTTTTACCATTGAAGCTCAATGGTTGTTATAAGTAGGTTATAACAGACAATTCAATAAAAAAATTAACGCCGTTAGAGCTGACTTAACGGTAGGAGAGAGTATGCAATATTTTAAAATTACAGGGGGTTTTTACCAATTTTTTTAACATAGGGAGATTTTAGCTAAATTTTAAAAATATAGGGGGTTTTATGCAATTTACACTTATTGGCTTTAGGGGGTGCATTATATTTAAGGGTAAATTGCATATTACCCCCCTGTATTTTATAAAATTAGTTAAAAACTCCCTTGTGTTCTAAAAATAAGCAAAAGACTCCATGTGATTTCTTGAACTTAGCAAAAAACTCCCTTTTTAGAAATTAACGGAAGGTGAGATGCACTCGCGGGTAGTGAAAGTGAGCATGATTTTTTTACAATTTTTGATTTTTTTTGTTGTTAATTGACAAAAATACCCTTATATAGTGTTCAAATTACTATGATTAAATATACTTGTTTTAATATTGTTTTTAATGATTTTTTTATATTTTTTGTCCCTCCTAATATATATATATATATATATATATATATATATATATATATTTAAGGGTAAATTACAATGACCTTCCTTGAGTTTTGGCATAATTACGAATACTCTCCTGATTTTAGTGACCTTCTAACAATTAACTCAATCCGTTAGGTTTTCATTCATTTTTTATGGTGAACTGACCAAAATACCTTTGTGGATTAAAAATTATAATTTTATATTTTTTTAAAAAAAAAAACTAATTTTTTATGGACGGAATGAATAATTTTTTATAATTTTTAAAATTTTTCCATCCACCCCATTTGATTTTTTTACAAGTTTTTAAGTTTATTAAAAAAAACTGGAAGGGCAAAGTTGATAATTTCATATCTCCAACCAAGGATTACATAATTTCATCAAACATCAGAGGGTATCTATAATTTTTTAAATAATTAGGGGTAATCGTAATTATGTCAAACCTTAGGGGAGGTCGTTGTAATTTACCCTATATTTAAATATCAAAACACAAAAAAATATATATATTTTACAAATTTATAATTTAAATTAAGAAAATTAAATTAATATCACAATACAAACATTAAAACACTAAGTCCAATTTTAAAAATATAAATATTTATCAATGTAAATGTTAATGAACAAAAACCACGATATTTTTTAACTAATTTAAATTAATGTTTAACTTTAAATTTTTTAATAAATTATGTAATATAAATAATTTAAATTTTACTAGTATATGTATTAATAATGAAAATTTTGTTTTTTATTTTACTATTTTTATTTAAATAAAATTTTATTATCATTTTAAAATTTTGCTTTTTAAAAATCAATTTTCCACTTATTAAAAAAAAAAAAATGTTAAAAAAAAAGTTGGGTGACTGCCGCGTCTCCGTCGCCCAAAGCTCCCTGGGCGACCGCCGCGGTCGGTAATCGCCCAGATGACCCATGGGTGACCACCGCGCTGCGGTCGCCTAGGTTCCCCCTCTGCCTTGTGATGTCGCAGTCGCTTTCTCTACATTGGGCGGCGTCATCGCCCCCTTCTCCCTTGGGCGGCGTGAGGGGTTAATTTTGCTATTTTTTTTATAAATAATAATTTATATTTTTATATTTTATAATTATAGATGTGATATATATTGAAATTAATTATTGTATATATAAATATATATTAATAAAAAAACAAATTTAAATTATTTTAAAATCTAGGCCGTTCATTTTTTATATTTGAAGACCAATGGTTGTTATAAAAAAGGTATAACGGTCAATTCAACAAAAATTTGACGCTGTTGGGGCTTACCTAACGAAAGGGGAGAGTAATAGTCTTGAAAACACTGGGGGTTTTTTGCCTATTTTTTTTTTATAATATGAAGTTTTTAACTAAATTTTGAAAACATAGGGGGATTTTATGCAATTTATCCTATATTTAATTACTCACATTGTACATGGGCATTATTCAATTAGTCAATACAATATATATGTTTTAGTAATGAAGAATAATATAGTTTTGTGAATCGACAAAGAGCTCTTTATTAATAAATTAATATTTTTTTAAATTAATAAAATGACGTAGTCTGAATATTATTAATTTATAAAAAGTTTTATTGTAATTATCCTTTTCTAAAAGAGTTAAATTCATTTTGACCCTATGTGATATGAAAAAATATCAAAATATCTCATGTTAAAATTTAAATATAAAACATCACCCTTACATTATGAACAATAACTGACACAACCTCCTGGTCAACATAATCTTAAGGGTTTTTTTGGGTCTTTTTTTATATCACAGAAAGTGTAATTGATACTTTATTTTTTAATTTTTTTTTTAATATTTCTAATATCATAGGAGATTCTTTAAATTTTTTCCTAATGCTCTGCCTGTCTCGGAAAATTAAGAAACAAAAAAATCAAACATAATCCATAAAGAAGGATATAGAAGCTTCTGGAACGAACAATTTTTATCTGGAAAAGTTCTAAAAGCGTGAATGTGTTTAGAACTTAACTGAAAGCGCGAGAATCGTCTGCTCACGATTATAAATACTCGTGCTGCTTCAATTCCACCGGATTCTGCAGGTAGGAAGTATCAGACAGAGTGGCCTTTACATACACAAAGCTATCAACCAAATTTTCACAACCTTCCATTTCTGTTTTCAGAAAGCGAAAATGTCTCTGATTCCAAGCTTCTTTGGCAACCGGCGGAGCAACGTCTTCGATCCGATTTCGCCACCTCCGTCGCCAATCTCCCCTCCTCCGCCCGAGAAACCACAGCCATCGCCAGCGCCCGCATCGACTGGAAAGAGACGCCGGAAGCCCATGTGTTCAAGGTGGATGTTCCTGGGTTGAAGAAAGAAGAAGTTAAGGTGGAGGTTGAGGATGGCACAATTCTGCAGATAAGCGGGGAGAGAAGCAAAGAGCAGGAGGAGAAGAAATACAAATGGCACCGTGTGGAGAGGAGCAGCGGCAAGTTCCTCCGCCGCTTTAGGCTGCCGGAGAATGCCAAATTGGACCAGGTAAAGGCGGCAATGGAGAATGGGGTGCTGACAGTCACGGTGCCCAAGGAGGAGGTGAAGAAGGCAGAGGTGAAGGCCATTGATATCTCTGGTTGAGCAATTATCATTTATATATCAGTTCGATTGTGTAGAATAATTCAAAAATACTGTAGTTGTTGTGTCCTGTTTGCATGTAATGAGCTGAGGAATTTGTGTGTTTCAGTTTGAATGATATGTTGAGTATGTAAGAAGAGTGATAAAAAGCTTATGCTTTAGCCCGTTGTGTGCTATTAATATAATTATATGCTTCGGAGAATTTAGGAAGAATGTTTAGTAGCAGCCGGCGACTGATGAATTGTTGAGAATATATGAATAATTGAAAGGTTTTGAAGCTTGATTTTTTGTTCTAATTTGTTATCATTATATAATTGTTGTCGTATTAAGTAAATTTATTTTTAGAATACGACAAAATCAATTATGGTTTGTTAACCAGCAATTTTGGAAGTGAAAGAAGAACTCGATGTTGTAATTTTAATTAATTATATGAAAAAAATTATAGATTAGATTGAGAAAAAGAGAAGAAATATTGCAACAAAAATATTTGGGTTCATTTTCTTTAAAATAAAATTTTGATTTAATTACTATGGTTTCAGAAATTTCTTTTTTAAGATTACATTTGAAATTTCAGGTGCAAAACCTGAAATTAAAAGCTTGGAATTGAGCACTTTAATGCTTGAAATGTGACCTCCAATTTCAATTACTGGATTAATTTTGTTGCCCGTTTTTCTTTGTTGTTTCATATGGAGAAATCAATGGTCATTTTTGGATTTTCAATTGCTGCAATAAAGTAGTGAGGTTGGCATGGCTATATATAGCCTTGTCATGTCTCATTTGTTGACCACCAACTTCTTTGTCAAGCTTTCTCTCGGCCATCTCTCAATTTCTACTGATTTGAACTTAAATTTCAAGTTAACGAGCTTTTGAGTGTTTTTTTGGGTATTTTTGATATAATGCTAAAATTGAAAAAATAATAACTATTTTATTTAGAAAAAATTACGTAGTACTCGGTGCACTATTAATATGGAATGTATATTTTTTTCAAGACAAGTTATGAATTATGCGATTCGGTTAATTTTACGATTATCATTGGACTGATAATTGTTATAATATAATTTTCATTGTAAGTTTATTATTTAATTTTCTTTTCGCAAATAGCATTTTTAACTGTTATATTTTGTTTGTTCCAATGTGGCTTCAATTGCTTTAGATTTTTAAATTCGATTGTTATATTTCAAAATTTTGTTTCATTACATGAAATTGAAATTTTTTCAACAATCTTGAAGAAAATATACAGGTTTTGAAAAATCGGATTTTTTTTAACGTCTTAAACGGTTTTATAAATGTTGTTTTGAGAACTCGGATATTTTCATTTGAAATATTTGAATACAACTTTGAGTTTCCTAAAATATTAAAATGGCCGAACTTATTTCTGTTGCAATTTCAATCACACTAAAAGTCGACTTAACCGGTTTACCGAATAGATTTTTGGGCCAATTTTTCAACTGCTGGCAACAACGAATGAAAATATGTTGAATGATGAAATGACTTTTAACAGTGATTAGGTGACCAGATATGAACCTATTGATATCGATCCTAAAACTGCTGAGATAGCACAGTAGACAGAGAGGGATCAAATAGGTCGAAGAGTGATTTTGTTAGCTTTGTCAAATACGCTATTCGACGTCTATTGTTTCGACTCTTATACTGATAAGTCTCTATGGGATAAATTGGACCGAAAATATAATACTAAAGAGCAAGGGCTTGAAAAGTATTATGTATCCAAGTTCATGCGGTATCAAATGGTTGAGGACATGTCTGTAGCTTAACAGACTCATGAGATTATCAACCTTGAGCATGCTCTAGCTGATACTAAGATGAAACTTTCTGAAAAGTTTCCGCTCATGTCCATAGTGGACAAATTTCTCAAATCCTAGAAAATTTTTTGGCATGACACTCAAAAATAAAAAAGGGAGACAGCTGGATGATCTAATGATTGCTATCAGCATTGAGGAAGAGCATAGAAATCAGATCTATTCGGTTAATTGCATAACATCCCCTATAGTTTCATAATTTAGCTAAAAATCCCCCATGTTAAAAAAAATAGGCAAAAAATACCCTATATTTATAAAATTTAGCAATGAAGCCCCATCTTCGTTAGAAATTAACGGAGAATGTGCGACACTCGCCTATTGTGCGAGTGGGCTTTAATTTTTGCCTTTTTGAGATTATTTTAAGTGAATAATGTCCATTTTGCCCATTTCTTTCACATTTAAATATATTTTAAATTAATTTATTTATATTACTATTTTATTTAAATATATTTAAGTAATTTAAATTATTTATTGAGTGAAAATATACTACAACAAATTAAATTTATTTATGAAATATATGTATTTAATAAAAAAATGGCAAAAAAAAGTATATAAATTTTTTTAAAAACTAAAATTTTGAATTTAAAAATACAATACAAATTTAATATAGTAAAAATTCACTTTTCAAATTAAAAAATTATATGCAATATGAATTTAAAAAATAAATTAATAAATTAAATATCAAAATTAATAGTATCAATTACTTTAAATAATATTATTTATTTTAAATAATATTACAATTAAATATTAAAATTATTTAATATTTAAAATTTAAAAAAAATTAAATTATTTAATATCAATTTTTTTATTTGTTCTCCGTAGCCGACGTGTACTCGCCAGCACGCGAGGTAGCCCCCTTTGGCGAGCAACCTCGCCGTCTCCCCCTTTGGAGTGGGCAACAGTGACGTCGCTCAGAACAGTCTGGGCGATGGTCGCCGTCGCCCAGCATGGCCGATGACAGCTTTGCCGTCCACGTAGGCGATGGCCACCGCGTTATGCATATATATATATATATATATACACACTATATGTGATGTATGCAAAAAACGCACGGGTCTAATAGATTTGGACAATTGTTCAAGGCTTGGGTCGAAGGGAATGCAAATCTAGAAGGATGGACCTGCAAAAAAGGAGTTAGCACTCCGACACCCAAGTTAGTATGTATTTGAGATGAATTAAAGTGAAAAAGTAAGTGAATGTGATGGAAAATCGTGATATAGTGAATAAAATTGATAAAAAGTGTAAAAGCACTTGATAATATGCTTAGAAAGAGCTTAAGATATAGTTTAGAGAGTGAGAGGGGCGTGAGAGAGATGTGAATGGTGTCTTTTTCAGAGTACCCAGGTGTGTGAGAAAAAGTCTTAGAGAGTGTCCTCAGCCTGGAGAGACCAGGGTTGTATTTATAGAGGGAGTGCCCTTGTCTGCAGGGGATCTATCCCCCTTCCGAGATTCTTGGAGAAGTTGGTTGGGATAATTGGGATAAGGGATAAGTCGTCCTTATCCATAGCTAGGAGTAGGAGCCTTTCTTCAGTCCAGGGAGATCCCTCGCCTGCAAGAAGTCTTAGCCGCCAGGGAGTCCTAACCGCCAAGGAGTCATTCCTTACCTATTTTTTATTCTAGGGCCGACGTGGTTCGAGGTGGCTGTTGACACCTGGGTTGATGAGGTGCTACGTGGGAAAGTGGGTTGCCACGTGTGTGGGCATTTTGGGCCGAATATTTTGGTGGGTTTTGATCATAATCCGAGTTGGGGGATGTCCCAGGCCTCGAGTCCGGGGGATATCCTAAACTTAGAGTCCGAAGATGTCCTAGATCTCCTTTCCTTTTCTTGGACTATTTGGGTCTGCCTAGTTAGATTATGGATTAGGCCATCTAAGGCCTCCTGGGATTGTTATGGGCATGGGATGTCCTGGGCCTCCCGGTAGGTTCACTGGTCTTCGATTTTTTTTCTTTTTGGGTTGCTTGGGCCTCTTTGCGCCAATTTATTTTCATACACATCAATATGTATACAGTATATGTATAATATATTTATGTATAATATATTTTATTTATAGTGTATGTATAATACATATACAAATATATATATATATATATAAATAAAAATATATATTTTAAATTGTTTAAGATCTGAACTAAGGGTGGCAATGAGTCGAGCTCGACGAGCTCTTATGGTCCGAGCTCGAGCTCGAATAATATATACTTCGAGCTTGAGCTCGCGCTCGCACTCGATCTGTCGAGCTCGAGCTCGAGCACGAGCCCGAGCCCACGCTTAGATGAGAGGATATTCAAAAATTAGAGAGAGAATGAGCAAAACAAAACCATTTTCATACCAAATCATTCATAAAATCAAATCCTTCGATTTCTGTCTTACGCCGTTGGTGAGACCAAGAACATGAGAAAAGATGACAAACCTATTGTTGCTGCTGCCGCTGCCATCAGCAACAGCGGTGAGACCAAGTGTTGTAATTTTAATAAAAATTACATGAAATCCATAAATTTGGTTGAGAAAATGAGAAGGAAGAGAAATATATATATATATATATATATATATATATATATATATATATATATATATATATATATGCAGTAAAACATTGGGAGTTTTTTTTCTAATTGGAAAAGCATTTTGTTTTAATTTTTAAATTCCAAATTTAATCATAAAATCTGGAATTTTAAACTCCTGCTGCTGTTACTAGCCGTTTTTTGGTTGTTTCTACATGAAATTCAAAGTGCTAATTGAATGATTAGTGGCCGTTTTGGACTGTTGCAAATTTGTAGTTAAAATGCCATTTAGTGTCATAATTGGCTGAATTGAATGTTGCATGCGAGGATGCCTATAAAAAGGCCATTCCTCATTCTTCATTACACACAAAAAACAACATCAACATCTCATTTTCTCTTCCTCTCTCACGAGTGCTCTCCTCAATATTTTAAGATTTGAGCTTAATTTTCGATAAAGGCTTTCGAGTGTTTGTTCGAGGTGTTCTTCGGTATAGTGTTAAAATTGAAAGAACTGTAATCGTCTTATCCTCGGAGAACTTACGTAGTACCCGGTGCACTACTAATACGGGACATATATTTTCTTCAAGGCAAGCAGTGTTTTTTGTGATTCGGTTAATTCTTACGATTACCATTGGGCTGAGAATTGTTATGATCTAATTCTCGTTGTAAGTTTATTATTTAATTTACTTGTCGTAAATTGCGTTTCTAACTCTTATATTTTATTTGTTCCAACATGGCTTTAATTGCTTTTGATTTCTAATTCGATCGTTATATTTCAAAATTTTGTTTCATTACACGAAACTGAAATTTCTTCAACAATCTTGAAGAAAATATACAGGTTTTGAAAAATCGGATTTTTGTTGGAACGTTTAAAACAATTTGTAAACGTTGTTTTTGAAAACTCGTTTTTCTTGAATGCGGCTTTCAATTTCCTAAGATATTAAGAGTGGCCAAGCCAATTTCTGTTGCAATTCCCATCGCACCAAAAGTCGACTTAACCGGTTTACCAGATAAGTTTTCGGGCCAATTTTTCAAATGTTTGCAACAACGAATGAAAATTTGGTTAACGATTAAAGGACTTTTAACAGTGATTTAGGTGACCAGACCTGAACCTAGTGATACATATCCTAAACTGCTAAGATAGCGCAGTGGACTGAGAGGGATCAAATAGGCCGAGGAGCGATTTTGTCAGCCCTATCAAATACGCTCCTCGACGTCTATTGTTTGACTCCTATACTGTTAAATCCCTATAGGATGAGTTGGACCGGAAATATAATAATGAAGAGCAAGGGCTCGAAAAGTATTCCGTTTCTAAGTTCATGCGGTATCAATGGTTGAGGATAGGTCTGTAGCTGAACAGACTCATGAGATTATCAACTTTGAGCATGCTCTAGCTGATGCTGAGATGAAGCTTTCTTAGAAGTTTCTGGTCATGTCCATAGTGGAAAATTTCCCAAATCCTGGGAAAATTTTGGCATGACACTCAAACATAAAAAAGGGAGATTTTCTCTGGATGATCTTATGATAGCTATCAGCATTGAGCAAGAGCATAGAAATCAGACCCATAAGACGCCAGTTGAGCATCAACCCAGGGCCAATCTAATCGTGGGGAATCAAAGAGTGAATAAGATTAACTCGAACTCAAAAGCCATTATTAAAGGCAAGACCACCAAAAATAAGAAACCAAAAGCAAACAAACCATGCTGGAACTGTGGGCAGGTTGGACACTGGGCCAAGCTTGTCCTAATAAAAAGGCCACAACTGGGCAGGCAGTAGTCAACCTGGTTGTGAGAGGTTCTAGCGGTGCTAGCACCTCAAGAGCAACTGAAGGGTATGCATCTGTACAAATTCGAACTTCTAACTTTTACGAACTGTGATTGGTTAATTGACACTGAAGTGAATATGCACGTTGTACTGATAAATCTCTCTTTGTGTCTTATTAGACCATCACTGGAAAGACAGTAAGCATGGGGAACTCTAGTACTGCTGAAGTACTTGGGATAGGAAGCGTGGACTTGAAGTTTCCTTCACGGTGCATTTTGTCGTTAAAAAGAGTTCATCATGTTTCCACTGTCAGAAGAAACATTATCAGCGGTTCTGTAATAGTTAGGGAAGGATATGAATTAGCTTTTAAATTTAATAAAATTGTAATTCAGCAATTTGGTATTTTTGTTGGTAAAGGTTATTTAGACGATGGCTTGTTCAAAGTTCGAGTTGAGAATAATAAAAATGTTATATCTGATTCTATTATATTGAATGTTGAAACATCTACTTTGTGGCATAGTAGGTTGGGTCATTTGAATTTTAATTCAATCAAACGGATGATGAATTTAAATTTAATTCCTAGTCAAAATATTGAACGAGATCTCAAATGCCAAGTTTGTGTAGAAGCTAAACAAGTTAGGAAACCCTATCAGCCAGTTGAAAGGGATTCAGAAATACTTGATTTAGTATACACAGATATTTGTGAGTTCAATGGGGTTTTGACTAGGGACCACAAACGTTATTTTATCACTTTTATAGATGATTGCAGTAAATATTGTTATGTGTTTCTCATGAAAAATAAGGATGAAGCCTTAGATAAATTCATTTTGTTTAAAAATTAAGCAGAAACCCAAACTGGTAAGAAACTTAAAAGACTAAGGTCTGATAGAGGAGGAGAATATGAGTTGAGTAAGTTCACTGAATATTGTCAAACTTTTGGCATTATTCATGAAGAGACTCCTCCATATTCCCCTTCATCTAATGGAGTAGCTGAACGAAAGAATAGGACTTTCAAAGACATGATTAACAGTCTCCTACTAACCTCTGGGTTACCAAAGTATTTGTGGGGAGAGGCCTTGAATACGGCTTGTCATATTCTGAACAGAGTCCCTCTGAAACACAATACGAGTACTCCTTTCGAGTTGTGGAAAGGTAGGAAACCAAGGCTCAAATACTTTCGAATGTGGGGGTGCCTAGCAAAAGTGTTGGTCCCAGAACACAAACGAAAGAAATTGGGCCCTAAGATTGTTGATGCAGTGTTCTTAGGCTATGTGGAGACAAGTTATGCTTTGAGATTTCTAGTTATTAAATCAGAAAATTCCAGGCATTGAGGTCAACACAATAGTTGAATTTCGTGATGCTGTATTTTTAGAAGAAGTTTTTCCTATGAAAACAGGAATACCTTCAAGTGTTTCACTTGATGATTCACTTACCTCTACGTCTATTCCTGAATATGTGGAAAAGATGACTAATGTGGGGGTCAATCCTAATAGTACTAATCTGACTCATGAGTAGTCAGATATACCTAGACGGAGTAAGAGAGCTAGGGTTGTCAAGAATTTTGGAAGTAACTTTGTCACTTACAATATCAAGACGATCCAATAACTTTCAAAGATGCTATAGCTTCTTCTGAAGCTAAGCAATGGAAATAAGCTATCAAAAGTGAGATGGATTCCATAGTTTCTAATGGAACATGGGTGCTAGTCGATCTCCCTCCGGGGTGTACTACTTTTGGGTGTAAGTGGATTTTCAAGAAGAAACTTAAACCTGATGGGACCGTAGATAAGTTTAAAGCTAGATTAGTGGCTAAGGGTTTTAAACAAAATGAGGGAATAGACTATTTCGATACCTATTCTTCGATAGCTCGATTGACTACAATTCGGGTGCTTATAGCATTGGCTTCGGTGTATAACCTCTCGATTCACCAGATGGATGTGAAAACAGCCTTCTTGTATGGTGAACTCGAGGAGGAAATATACATGGATTAGCTTGAGGGATTTGTAGCTTATGGTAACGAGCGCAAAGTTGTAAACTTGTTAAGTCTCTCTATGGACTTAAACAAGCACCCAAACAGTGGCATGAAA
The DNA here is from genome assembly GCA_034509725.1 of Sesamum angolense. Lineage (NCBI taxonomy): Eukaryota > Viridiplantae > Streptophyta > Magnoliopsida > Lamiales > Pedaliaceae > Sesamum > Sesamum angolense. Next base: position 13,928,572 of record JACGWL010000003.1, on the reverse strand, counting down.
AGTTTGATCAAACTGTTCTTGCGTTTGGCTTCACTGTAAATGAGAATGATGAGTGTATATACTGTAAAGTTACAGGAGATAGAATAATTGTTTTATGCCTGTATGTAGATGATATTCTGTTAATAGGATCATGTATAGAAATTATAACTGAAACCAAGTCATTTGTAAAGAATAAATTTGAAATGAAGGATATCGGTGAGGCTGATGTAATTCTCGGCATCAAGTTGATTCGTTCAACTGATGGGATAGCCATTTCTCAATCTCACTATGTTGAGAAGATAATTGAGAAATTTGGTTATCAAAATAGTAGAATTGCAAAAACGCTTTATGATTCTTCTGTAGCTTTATTAAAAAAATGAAAGTGGAGTTTCGATTGCACAACTAGGGTGTTCCCAAATTATTGGGAGTCTACAAGTATCTGAAAAATGGCACGAGACCAGATATTTCATTTTCTGTCTCTAAGCTGGCTAGATACACTAGTTGTCTTGACAAATTTATTGGGGTGCTAAGGTACCTGAAGGGCACAGTGTCACTAGCCATTCATTATGGCAGATTCCCTGTTGTTCTTGAGGGAGATAGTGATGCTAGCTGGACAGCCAAAAACTCCGGGAGTAATGGGTGTTCAGGGTATATTTTTACCTTAGGTGGGGGCGCAGTTTCCTGGAAGTCTGCAAAACAGACTTTGATAACCCAGTTTACTTTTGAAACCGAGTTATGTGCGTTAGATACGACTGGTACCGAGGCATAATGGCTATTTGGGTTGTTATCACAACTTCCCATTGTAAGTCAGCCTCGTCCACCTATTGTTGTACATTGTGATAGTCAAACCACAATTGCAAAGGTGAGAAGTCGTAAATACAACCAAAAAAATCAAATGATACATCTAAGATAGACTAAAGTCTATAAGGGCATTAGTATCAGATAAAGTAATTGGCAATGACTTTGTGGGAGCAAAGGACAATGTAGCTAATCCTTTGACGAAAGGATTGGATCTATCACAAGTAAATAAATCCAGATTAGGGATGGGACTGAAAACCCATCAATGATGCAACTACAATGGCAACCAACCTTCTAAGTGGAGATCTCACAAAGAAGGTTCAATGTGGTATTAACAAATCATAAGGTATGTCAAAGCACCAAAATAGACGGATACTTTGTATCTGGAGTCTATCCCCTGTAATTTTGAAAGGTGCTGATATTACAATATAGTAAGAGTTTAGCTCTAAATGGGGTAAAGTCTTTTAGACGAGATGCTAGCAGTGCATCCCTAGAGATGCCCAACAAAGTGAATGTAGTTGTTGTGGCCGCAACTTAGGAATTGGTTATTTGTGAAAGCATTCCATGAACAGGGATTTTCAAGTGGTATAAAAAGCCTGAACAGATTTGTCCGCAGAGGATATGATGTCAAGGGCCCCCCCCCCGGGTGGGGGGGCCCGCCCCGCCACCGCCGCTCCCCCGGCGTGGGGGGGGGGGGGGGGGATTGCCCAGGACCCCCTGTGGCGTTGCTCGGCGCGGGAAACCCGGGGGGGTCCCCGGGCGCGGAAAAAAACCAAATTTGCAGGATTAACTTCATTTTTTGGCATGCGGAAAAAGCATTACAAAATTTGAGCACTAAGAACATGACTCAATAAATTTGAAAACCGTGCGTTTTACTTCAAAATCAAATAAATCTGAAAAACTATTTTTAGAAATTCGGCTACCGGGTAGGAGCGAGCGCACTGGGATGGTGGGTGGCGCGGAAAAACATACGCATGATTAACTTACATTTTTTGGCATGCGAAAAAGCATTACAAAATTGAGACTAAGAACATTGACCAAAATTTTGAAAACGCGTTGTCGTTTTACTCTCAAAACAAATTAACAACAGAAAAGTCATTTTTTGAGAATTCGGCTCCGGGCTGGGCGGTGCGCGCACGGGACGCGGGTGCATGGAAAAACCATAAACACAGGATCAACTATTTTTTGGGCACGCGGAAAAAGCATTAAAAATTGAGAACTAAGACATTGACCAAAATTTTGAAAACCGTTAGTCGTTTACTTCAAAAATCAAATTAAACATCTGGAAAAGCCATTATTCGACGAAATTTTCGGCTCCGGGACGGGCGGTGCGCGGGCCGTGTCGGGCGGAAAAACCATACGCAAGATTAAACTTCATTTTTTTGAATGCGGAACAAAGCATGTACAAAATTGAGACTAAAACATTGGACAAAATTGAAAAGCCGTGTCGTTTTACTTCAAAAATCAATAACATCGAAATAAGCCGTTTTTCGAGAAATTAGCGGCGTCCGGACAGGGGCTTCGCGCGCGCGGGACCGGGGTCGTCGGGAAAAACCATACGCAAAGATTAATTCATTTTTTTGGCATGCGGAAAAGCATTCACAAAATTGAGACTAAGAACATTGACCAATTTGAAAACCGTGTCGTTTTTACTTCAAAATCAAATTAAACATCGAAGAAGAGCGTTTTTTTCCCTTTTTTCGATGAAAAGAAAATTTCCGGCCCCCGGAAAAACAGGGGCTCGGCGGCGTGCGGGGACGGGTCGTCGCGGAAAAAACCATGCAAGAATAAACTTCTTTTTTTGGGCATGCGGAAAAAAAGCATTACAAAATGAGACTGAAGAAGTTGACCAAAATTTTGAAAACGTTGTCGTTTACTTCAAAATCAAAATTAAACATTCGGGAAAAGCATTTTTCTTAAATTCGACTCGGGGCCAGAGGCGCGCGGACGCGGGATGGTGGGCGCGCGGAAAAACATTAACGCAAGAATTCAACTTCATTTTTTTTGGCATCGGAAAAAGCATACAAAATTAGACTAAGACGTTGACAAAATTTTGAAAACCGTTGTCTTTTACCTTCAAAATAAAATTAACATCGGGGGAAAAGCCGGTTTTTCGAAAATTCGGGGCTTCCGGGGGCAAGGGCCGCGCGCACGCGGGATGTTGTGGTTGGCGCGGGGAAAAACATAGCAAGGATTACTTCATTTTTTTGGGGCATATATACGGAAAAAGCATTACAAAATCGATGACTAAGAAATTGACAAAAATTTTGAAAAACGTTGTCGTTTTACCAAAATCAACTTAACACGTCGAAAAAACCATTTTTTTAGAAATTCGCGACCTCCGGGGCAGGGGCGCGCGCACGCGGGGAGGGGTCGGCGCGGAAAAAACATACGCAAGGATTAACTTCTTTTTTTTGGCAATGCGGAAAAGCATTACAAAATGAGAACAAGACATTTGACCAACAATTTTGAAAATCGTATGTCGTTTTATCTCAAAATCAAATTAAATCGGAAAAAGTCATTTTTAAGAAATTCGGTTCCAGGTGGGCGTCGCGCGCACGGGGACGGGGGTAGACACGGAAACCATACACAGGATTAACTTCATTTTTTTTGGCTGCGGAAAAAGATTACAAACTTGAGGACTAAGAACATTGACAAAAGATTTTGAAAACAAGCGTTGGTTCAGTTTTAACCTTCAAATCAATGTAACTCCGGGAAAAAGCCATTTTTTCGAGAAATTACGCTCCGGGCAGGGGGGCGCGCGCGTGCATTTTGCATAGGGGGACGCGGGGGCGCGGAAAAACAGTACGCAAGGATTAACTTCCATTTTTTTGGCTTGCGGAAAAGCATTACAAAAATTGAACTAACAACATTGACCAATAATTGAAAACCGTTGTCGTTTACTTCAAAATCCAATTAACATCGAAAAAAGCCATTTTTTTTCGAGAAATCGCTCAAACGGGCTTGCGCGCTCGCGCGGGGTTAAGGGTGGTACGCGGAAAATCCATATGCAAGGATTAACTTTCATCTTTTGGCATGCGAAAAGCATTACACAAATTGAGACTAGAACCATGAACCAAAATTTTGAAAACCTTGTCAGTTTACTCAAAATCAAATTAACAATAGGAAAAGCCATTTTTTTTAAATTCGACTCCTGGGCAGGGGCGCGCGCAACGGCGGATGGTGGCGCGCGGAAAAAAACCATAGACGCAAGGATTAACCATGTATTTGGCAGCGGAAAAAAGCAGTTACAAAATGTAGGACTAAAAACATGACAAAATTTTGAAAATCGTATGTCGTTTTAGCTTCAAATTCAAATTAACGGAAAAAAGTCATGTTTTAAGAATTCGGCCCGGGCTGGGGCGTCCGCGCACGGGGACGGGGGTCAGCATGGAAAACCATACACAAGGATCAACCTTCATTTTTTTGGCAGCGGAAAGCATCTACAAAATTTAGACTAAGACATTGAAACCAAAATTTGAAAACCGTTGTCCCTTTTAACTTCAAAATCAAATTAACATCGGAAAAATAGCCTTTTTTTTGAGAAATTCGGCTCGGCAGGGGCGCGCGCACAGCGGGGACCGGGGTTTGGCGGCGGAAAAAACGACCTACGCAAAGGATTAACTTCATTTTTGGCATGTCGGAAAAAGCATTACAAAATTGACGACTAAGAACATTGACCAAAATTTTGAAAACTGTTGTCGTTTTACTTTCAAAATCAAATTAACATCGGAAAAAGCCATTTTTTCGAGAAATTCGCCTCGGGCTGTGGCGCGCCTTCGCGCGGGGAACAGGGGAAGGCAGCGGAAAGAACATCATGCAAAGATTAACTTCATTTTTTTTGCATGCGGAAAAGCATTTAAAATTGACGACTAAAAACATTGACCAAAATTGAAACCGTTGTCGTTTACCTTAAAATCAAATTAACATCGGAAAAAGCCATTTTTTTTTAAAATCGACTCCGGGCAGGGGCGCGCGACGGTATCGGGGATGTGTGGGGCGCGGAAAAAACCATACGAAGGATTACTTCATTTTTTTGCATGCGGAAAAGCTTACAAAAAAAATTGAGACTAAAAGAACATGACCAAAATTTTGAAAATCGTTGTCGTTTTACTCAAAATCAAATTAGCAGAAAAAGCCGTTTTTTCGAGAAAATTTCGGCTACGGACAGGGCGCACGCGCGCAGGGGCCGGGGTCAGCATGGAAAAACCATACCCAAGATTCAACTTCATTTTTTGGCATGCGAAGATTACAACTTGAGACTTAAAATTGACGCAAAATTTGAAAAAATCGTTGTCGTTTTACTTCAAAATTCAAATTGAAACATCGGGAAAAGCATTTGTTGGAGAAATTCGGCTTCCTACCGGGAGGGGCGACTCGTGCGAGGAACGGGGGTCGGCCGCGCGAAAAAAACCATAGCACAAGGATTAGACTTCATTTTATTTTGGGCATGCCGGAAAAAAGCATTAAACAAAATGAGACTATGAACATTGAGCAAAATTTTGAAAACCGTTAGTCGTTTTAAACTTCAAAATCAACCTTAACATCGGAAAAAAGCGCATTTTTTCGACAAATTCGGAACATGGCCTGATAGGGTCAACCCTAGAATGATCAACACAAAGCCGGTGGCTTGTTTGTCTCGGGACATAGTGGGCGCTGCGCAGCGCTGGGGAACGGGGTCGGCACGAAAAACCATAGAAGCACCAGATGTAGATCGATAAAAGCGCGCTTCTATTTTCATTGGCAGAGCTTGAGTGATCATTTGACTGATAATAAACTGACGTCAAGATTTATACAAATTATCGCACAGGATAGTGTAAGTACCAATCTGACAAAATGGTTGAGATATAACCGTATCAGTTGATATAAAAGATACTGAAACTTAGAGTTTCACAATCTATGTTGAATTTGGCTGGGCGGATTGTAAATATAGACTCTCTTTATATATTTATTTGGGAGAAACATGCACTCATCCGAAGATGCTGGTGGTGCTGAGAAAATGAGAATGCGACGCGGGAGACGGAGAAGGAGGGAATTTTGAGCGCGGAAAACATTGTTGTTTGAAGTAAATTACGACAATACGATTAAATTTCATTTTTTTTGGCAATGCGGAAAAAGCATACAAATTGAGACGTAAAAAGCATTGACCAAAATTTGAAACCGTTGCCGTCTCTATCGAATATATTGAATAATAGAATAATAATATCGTTTAGAATGGAGGATATTATGTAATTTTAATTCGAATCCAACTTTGCGGCTGTAGAGATGGCCATAGCCACACTTATTTTATTTCTCTCTGAGATAAATTGTAAAAGATCCTCTGGATAAAATATTGAGTGCGGGAAACACAAAATTATTAAAGATTCATAAGAAGATTTATCACCTTATTTTTTGTCGATGGCATTTATAGAAACAGTATTTTTTTTAAAAAAATTAATTATAATAATTTTAATAAATGCGATAGTATTCATAGGATTCTGTTGAGACTTATAGAACATTAAAATGGAATAAGTAATTTTGAGAGGTATTGTTAGATGTTCGTTTGAAATCATTAGGGAGTATTATTATACATTTCATATTTTCAAAAACAACGAGGGTATTATGTTAACTTATATGAACAACGGATAACAGGGGAGGTCAGTATGTTTTTTATAATAAATATCTATGATATATATACCTCGAGTATATACTTCTCAGGGCATATTTTGCAGAGACGAATTGGGAGCGTCTTTTCATTTTTTAATGGGGAACGGGGGTAACGAAGTTTAAGTTTCTATATTGTAAGAATCTCCCCATAACTTATAATCATAAATCTGCGCAATTTTAGACGATCCAAGCTCTATTGCACTTCGTGGCAATGTAGCGGAAAAACGCACTTTATTTCAAATTGAGTTTGTGATCTTCACAATAAATTTTGAACAAGTGCTAATATGATTTTGTAGCAGTGAAATCCGTCGGTGTGAGCTCTGCAAATTGAGTTTAAAAGTTTTACCATTTAACTGTCAAATAATTGCGACCTGAATATTTAAGAATCGTCTCGCAGTGGGATGCTCATAAAAGGCAAAAAAGTCATCCTCTTTTCGTAAAATTTAGGTCACCCAAAGGGGAAACTTAAACATCTTCGTGCGACAAGTAGAGTGCATGTGTCGCGGATTTCAGAGACTTTGTGCGCGGTCGGGATTCATTACGTGATTAAGAAGTTTTGGTCCGTAATCTTAAGGGTCGGCGAGAATAGAGAAAAAAACAAGCTATATTACACAGTCACGCTTTATTATAAGGGAAGGCACGTGCAGAGCGATGTTGGCGTTAACAACTGTTTTTGGTATGTGCGAAAAAAGCAGGAAAAAAAATTGCGCACTATTTGAGTATCGGTTGGTAAAAAGAAATTGACGAAAAATTTGAAAATCGTTAATGTCGGTTAGTGAATACTACTATACGCAAATAATCGCAGAGGCAAATTTAAAGTGTTCAGGGGAAAGAAAAGGGATGCTTTTTTACACGAATATATAGGTTCTCAACAAATTTTAATCACTCTACGGCGTCACTGGGGCGTTTGGGGCCGCGCGCCATCTGGGGAGTGTGGGGATCAGAAATCTATATGAAAATTTAGAGGAGAGAGAGAAAGCTCTGATAAGTTAAAAACGATACACAAGGAATTATGTGTATAAGCACTTCAATATTGATTCTATGTGTGATGTGCGGCATAGATGCGAGATAGATAATAGCTATGTTCTATCTAGTGAAAAATATGAATGAATTGAAGATTCATGGACGAAATTATAATCTGGGTAGAAGACATTCGCATTTATTGTAGGCCATCAAGCAATGACCTATTTCCAATGGAGTTGGTTGGGGAATATTACAAGCTGGGATGTCTCATGTGCATACGTTTGTATAGCATAGAGCATAAATAACTCTCATCTTTTCGCAATATTGTGTCAAATTTCAAAAACACGCGACATTCGAGATTGGGATAAATAGGGGCACCAATAATGGTTAATTTGTTGAGATTTATATATTTGCAGCTATCGGATTTTATAATTTATCATTTTAATGTGGTGAGATACATTATATAAAGTTACTTCGTGTGACAGGGCGTGTTTGTCTGACGCGTTCCGATTATTTAGTTTTTAGTTAAGGTAGCTAGTGGGGTATTGACAGAGGTACGAGGGGAGTATTGAATGGTTAAGTTGTGCTATTACCGACATAGTATTTCTTTAGGATTGACATTTCTTATGGGATATACAATGCACAGCGAAATAGTACGAGTTAAAAGGAATCATGGATTGAAAATTTTGAGTATTGAGGAAGAAGCAAGAAATTAACCAGAACAATTTTTCTTGGGAAAACCCTGATTGTTCTTGGTATTTTATGCTTCAATTAATTTATATATATATTAACCTGACAATAATCAGTACTGGAAACAGAAAATGGCGCATAATTTTTCAGCGACTCTTCCCAATAGAGTTAACGGCCACGTGCATCATTCTCGTTAAAAACTAACGGAATACTAGTTTGGGCACCAAACATGCAAAAATCTTTAAAAGTTACGGGACCAAAACTGCTAATCAGTAAATGAATGGGACCAAAAGTGAAACATACCCAACTTATGGGACGAAAAATGCTATTTCCCCTACACACAAAAAACAACAGCAACATCTCATTTTCTCTTCCTCTCTCACGAGTGCTCTCCCTCAATATTTTAAGATTTGAGCTTAATTTTCGATAAAGACTTTCGAGTATTTGTTCGAGGTGTTCTTCGGTATAGTGCTAAAATTGAAATAACTGTAACCGTCTTATCCTGGAAGAAATTACGTAGTACCCGATGCACTACTAATATGGGACGTATATTTTTCTTCAAGGCAAGTAGTGTTTTTTATGATTCGGTTAATTCTTACGATTACCATTGGACTGAGAATTGTTATGATACAATTTTCATTGTAAATATACTATTTAATTTACTTGTCGTAAATTGCGTTTCTAACTGTTATATTTTTTTGTTCCAATGTGGCTTTAATTGCTTTTGATTTCTAAATCCGATTGTTATATTTCAAAACGTTTGTTTCAATTATACAAAAGTGAAAATTTTCCAACACCAAGAACATGAGAAAAAATGACAAACCTATTGCCGCTGCCGTCGCGCCGCTGCTCTATCGCGCCACTATTGTCGCTGCTCCGTTGTGCCCCTGCTGCTGCCTTCGCGCCATTCGGAATCGGATTTGGGGTTAGGCCGTTAGGGTTTACATTTGAAAATTTGGGGAGAAAGAAAAAAAAGTTTGACTGGTGTGTGGTGAGTGATGGTGAGGGAGAAAGAAAGAGAAATTTATATATTGTTAATTTGTTATAACAAATTGTTGGTTTTTATATTTTTTAATAAAATTCTTTGTTTTAAATAAATAATATTAAATATTATTATATTAATTATAAAAATATTAAATATATGATATAATATTTCAATGTATTGTTATAAATATAATTAAGTAGTTTAGTAATTGTATAATTAGTAATAGTATAGAAAATATATAACACTAAATTATTCAAATTCTTGAACATAATTTTGTATAGTTATTAATATTAATTAAAAAAATTAAATATAATTTATTTTTAAAAGTTGTTGATCTTATTATATACAAATATTAATAATAATAATAATAATAATAATAATAATAATAATAATAATAATAATAATAATAATAATAATAATAATAAATAAGATATGAACTTCTTAAACTAAAGTACATAAATATTGATTGATCTAATTATATATATATAATAAAATAACAATAAAAATAACTAAAATTATTCAAAACATCATTAATTACTACTAGTACTACTATTATTATTATTACTAAATCTTTAGATATTTTATAGTTGCCTTTCCCGAAGGCTCTTTCCCTTACTTGGCAGTCTGCGACGAAAGCAACTTGCCCGGGGCACCTCTTCTTCTTCTTCTAACTATTCCTTGTGAGTCAAGACCCGGTGGAAATAGTAAATAGCCCACGTTCAAACTACAAACTAGTCGAATCATCGATCGCAGAAACTCTTTTGTTGAAAAAGGCTTCCCTAAATTTTCGTGGCATCTGGATAATCAAGAAGTGAGCCTCTTACTTTCGTGGCATCTGGAAGAAATTCACTCGTAGCATAACATCCTCCCGGAGGAGCGGTTGTATAGGGAAGTCCTCTTACTTTGGGGCAGTCACTTTGACCTTTTGCCATAGTGTAGTAATGGAGATTCCAGATTCGTGGGAAACAATAGAAAGAATCAAGCTTTTGACCGACCCTGGGGAACTAAAAGCGGGAGAGAGAGTGATCCTCAGGTGAGGAGCACGAACCCTTTGGGGCTTGAGGCTCATCTCACGATTTTTGAAGGATTATTCAAGTCAAGTTTTAAGTTTGATTTCCTCAGCTCGTGCAAAGTGGTAACTATTTGAAGGAACTGGACCTGAGAGAGACTAGACTTCTAGTAAGAGTAGGTGCGCCTTAAGTTGAGGAGAGCTATTCACTTTCAGCTTCTTGTCTCTCCGTCTATTCTAACTACCTCTCCGCAGGACAGACAACTGGAAGGTGATTCCCCTCTTCCTGAATTGGGAGAGCAAGTCTCTCTTTTTTCTTTGGGGGAGCAGAGCAGTCAAAGTTTGCGTGGCCTCGCTAACGATCAATTGGAAAGTCAGACTTTTGGCTTGCTACAAGCTGGGCTCAGGGTATAGAGTTTAGAGAATAGGGAGCGAGGATGACATTAGCCAACTTTCATTAACAATCTTAAAAGGGCTTGTATGGGGATTATGGAGTAGCACTGATCGACAGGAAGGGCTCCAATTATTAGACGGTTTTTTCCACTGCCCTCTCTGACCGCTATAGCTTCCATTACTACCAACCTAAAGAAATACGACCTCTCTCATACCCCAATAGGTTCCTGGACTGAAACAAATTCAACAAACATCAAACAACACTAAATTCAATAATCGAAGAAAGATTTGACAAGTCGAATACCGGAAAGGAGGAGCTCCTCGATGACAATGACTAGTCAACTAACTGGAAGAGCACCATCATCCGACGAAGACAAAGCCGGGGTCCTAGATCCACGAAAAGAGAAGGGCAAAAGCTCCTTTCTTTCTCTCTTTTAGAAGGAGTGAGCGAGCGGGGCAAGCATCTCATAGGGAAGTCTCGTTGAAAGCAGGAACGAAGACTGTGCTTTTCTTTCGATTGTGGGATCAGATCAAGGAGCACCAATCTCCCTCGGTAAAGATCTAACTACGCGCATTAAGGCCGAAAGGGTGAGTAGTCCTTCTTTCGCTTTCCTATCCGAGAAACTAGTGATGATTGCCATGAATGTTGCCCTCAAGGACGTGTACAAGAAGGTTCCTCCTTTTCTTGTCCCTAAAATCTTATGCTTCTAGTTGTCCATGCACTAGAAAGCTTTAGAACGCTCCTGGAGACGGAGTTAGAAGAAGCAAATGGGCAAAATCACGATATGAGCAGTTGTGAGGAAAAGAGATTACCTGCTAACCATCTGCTTATCCTGCATGTGCTTTCGGGACCCTCACTCATTCAATCACTTGCTTGTGATTGCTGCCATTCCCTGAAAGGGAGAGGCCGGCTATGAACCGGCTTATAGAAGGATTCCTTTACGTACTTCTTACTTAACAAAGAAGAGTAAGGGCAAAGGCAAGTCTTCCCATTCCTGGAAGCGGCCACCTGGTGAATTTATTGATGTCCTTGGACATAGGCGTTTCTCAGTGCTTAGGAAATGAGAATATCTTCTAGCATTTTTTCACAAGTGGAGCATTCTATTCAAGTTAGTCAGTGAGCAAAGCTAAAAACTAAAGGATTCAAAGGCGAAAGATCTTTCACGATCCGCTGATAAGGTAGGTGGGAGAGAGGGTCCTTTGGCTTCCTCATGGCTGTGTGAAGCTTAACTTGCTTTAGCAGCCATGTGATGATTCAAGTTCTTGGCTCTGTAAGACCTCAGCAGGCCTTTTAGAGAACAGTAGTTGGGTTAGCTCTGCCTTGTTGTGATAGGGAGCTAAGCAAAGCAATTGCGCAAGGCAGAGGTGAGAGTGGCAGGGGGTTGCGGTTGAACCGAGCTTGCGCACTAGCATTCCTTCACCCGATCGGTCCATGAGAGAAAGCCTGCCTTCTAGGGAAAATCTCCAAAATGAAAAAAAGCGCTCCGCACCTCTCTTGCTATCCTGCCCTGCTCGACTGAATCACTCTAAGGGTCTAGTTGGTGGAACTGGTGAACCACGCGAGCTGGTTAGATGCGTGGGGCAGAGGGCTCGTAGTACCCCCTTTTCTTGATCGATCCTTTTCTTCGCTTTGATAGTGAATCACCTACTTAAAAAAGGGGCAGGCCAAAGAGCTAAGAGTGTATATTCGTAAATGTTAGTATTACATTAATATAACTATCATCTTACATTGTTGAACAACATGGGTTAATTGAATCGTCAAAATTCAGATCAAACAGTTAGATATGATCAAACTTATGAAAAAATACATTTGAAAAATTTTAAACTTATTGGGTATACGGATGTAGAGATATCGTACTCGAAGTAAAAAAATAATTATTCAAGACGGTGTATCGCTGAATTAGGCCATGTGATTTTAAATTGTACCGTCTGATATGATCTAATGGACACAAATTTATATATTAAAATTTGGTATTAATCGGGTGGCTGGATTTTAAGATATCGCAATTGTTAATTAAGTTTTTGATCTTAATATATATTAATATATATATATATATATATAATAAAATAATAATTAAAATTGATTAAACTTGTTTTGTATAAAGATTAAATGTATAAATAAAAGTCATAATTTATTATTATCCAAAATAAAATATATAATATTGATTAATAATTATAATATATGGTCAATTTTGAGTGTAAAATTGATAAAGTATTGAATATTAAATTAAATATATAAATTTAAAAAATAAAAATACATATAAAAAATTAAAAAAATTAAAAAAAAAAAAGCTTCAACTCACGAGCCGCTCGCGAGCTGAGCGAACAGAGGAAAACTAGCTCGAGTCGAGCTAAAAGTCTAGCCGGCTCGACTTGGTTGCCACCCCTAATCTGAACCGTTCATTTTCTACAATTGAAAGTCAATGGTTATTATAAGAAGGTTGTAACAGACAATTCATTACAAAAATTAATGCCGTTATAGCTGACTTAACGGCAGGAGAGAGTATGCAATATTTTAAAAAATACAGGGGGTTTTTTACTTATTTTTTTTAATATATGGGGATTTTAGCTAAATTTTAAAATACAGGGGTGTTTTATGCAATTTACCCTTATTGGTTTTAGGGGATGTATTATGTTTAAGGGTAAATTGCATATTACCCCCTTGTATTTTGCAAAATTAGCTAAAAACTCCTTGTATTTTAAAAAGAAGCAAATAACTCCCTGTGATTTCTAAAATTCAGTAAAAAAACTCCCCTTCTAGAAATTAGAGGAAGGTGAGATGCACTCGCGGGTAGTGAAAGTGGGCACGATGTTTTGTAATTTTTGACTTTTTTTGCTATTAATTGACCAAAATACCCCTATATAGTGTTTAAAATTCTTTTAATCTTGTTTTTAATGATTTTTTGATATTTTCCATCCCTCCTAAAAGTATCTATATATTCAAGGGTAAATTACAACGACTTCCCCTGAGGTTTGGCATAATTACAAATACCCCCGTTGTTTGAAAAATTATCGATACCCCCATGATTTTAATGACCTTCAAACAATTAACTCAATCCATTAGGTTTTCATCCATTTTTTTTTTGGTGAACTGACCAAAATACATTTTTGGATTAAAAATTATAATTTTTGTTTAAGAATAATTTTTTTATGGACGGAATGAATAATTTTTTATAATTTTTAAAATTTTTCCATCTACCTCATTTGATTTTTTTTTTAAGTTTTTATTTTTTTTAAAATAAAAAAAGTGGAAGGGCAAAGTTGACAACTTCATATATCCATCCAAGGATTACATCATTCATCAAACATTAGGGGGTATTTATAATTTTTCAAACAACTAGGGGTAATCGTAATTATGCCAAATTTCATGGGTGGTCGTTGTAATTTCACTATATTTAAATATCGAAACAGAAAAAAAATATTTTATAATTTATAATTTAAATTAAGAAAATTAAATTAATATCACAATACAAAAACTAAAACACTAAGTTCATTTTTAAAAATATAAATATTTATCAATGTAAATGTTAATGAACAAAAACAACAATATTTTTTTAATTAATTTAAATTAATATTTAATTTTAAATCTTTTTAATAAATTATGTACTATAAATAATTTAAATTTTACGAGTATATGTATTTATAATGAGAATTTTATTTTTTATTTTACTATTTTTATATTCTAAATAAAATTTTATTATCATTGTTAAATTTTGTTTTTTTTAAATCAATTTTTTAATTTATTAAAAAATAAAAATTAAAAAAAAATGTTGGGCGACAGCGACACAACTCCCTGGGCGACTACTGCGATGGCAATCACCCAGAGGACCCATGCCTAGGTTCCCCCTCTACCTTGCAACGTTGCCGTTGCTTTCTTGACATTTGGCGGCAACATTGACCCCTTCTGCCTTGGGCGGTGTGAGAGGGTTGGGGTGGCGATGGGTGGAAGGGGGCTTGCTGGTCGGGGTGAGGAGGGGCGGCAGGAGGAGGGGGGTGGGGTGGGGAGTTTTCGCTTTTTTTTTTTTTTATTTATAAATAATAATTTATATTTTTATATTTTATAATTATAGATGTGATATATATTGAAATTAATTATTGTATATATATATAAAAAATATATAAATTAAAAAAATCTTTAAATTATTTTAAGATCTAGACAGTTCATTTTTTATATTTGAAGACCAATAGTTGTTATAAGAAAGGTATAATGGTCAGTTCAACAAAAAGTTAACGCCGTTAGGGCTTACCCAACGGAAGGAGAGAGTATGCAACAATTTTCAAAACACAGGGTTTTTTCTTCTATTTTTTTTAATATATGGGGTTTTTAACTAAATTTTAGAAATATAGGGGGGGGTTATACAATTTATTCTATATTTAATTACTCACATTGTACATGAGCATTATTCAATTAGTCAATACAAGGTATATGTTTTATTAATGAAGAATAATATAGATTTTTGAATCGACAAAAGCTCTTTATCAATAAATTAATATAATTTTAAATTAATAAAATAATGTAGTCCGAATATTATTAATTTATAAAACTTTAACTGTAATTATCCTTTCCTAAAAGAATTAAATTCATTTTGACCATGTGAGATGAAAAATATCAAAATGTCCTCTGTCAAAATTTAAATATAAAAAATCAGTCTTATGTTATGAATAATAGCTCACAAACTCCTGGTCAACGTAATCTTAGGGGTTTTTTTGGGTATTTTTTCATATCATAAAAGGTGTAATTGATACTTTATTTTTTTTTAAATTTTTTTTTTGAATACCAAGACATGGAGATTTCTTGAATTTTTTCCTAATGATCTGCCTCATATATATTCCGTCTCAGAAAATTAAGAAACAAAAATCAAACATAATCCATATAGAAGGATATAGAGGCTTCTGGAACGAACAATTTTTATCTGGAAGCTGGTGTAAAGTAAGAAGTGCTAAAAGCGTTAATGTGTTTAGAAGTTAACTGAAAGCGCGAGAATCGTCTGCTCACGACTATAAATACTCGCGCTTCTTCAATTCCACCGGATTCTGCAGGCAGGAAGCATCAGACAGAGTGGCCTTTACCTACACAAAGCTATCAACCAAATTTTCACAAGCTTCCATTTCTATTTTCAGAAAGCGAAAATGTCTCTGATTCCAAGCTTCTTTGGCAACCGGCGGAGCAACGTCTTCGATCCGATTTCGCTGGATATCTGGGATCCCTTTGAGGGCTTCCCCTTCGCCACCTCCGTCGCCAATCTCCCCTCCTCCGCACGAGAAACCACAGCCATCGCCAGCGCCCGCATCGACTGGAAAGAGACGCCGGAAGCCCATGTGTTCAAGGTGGATGTTCCTGGGTTGAAGAAAGAAGAAGTTAAGGTGGAGGTTGAGGATGGCACAATTCTGCAGATAAGCGGGGAGAGAAAAGAGCAGGAGGAGAAGAACGACAAATGGCACCGTGTGGAGAGGAGCAGCGGCAAGTTCCTCCGCCGCTTTAGGCTGCCGGAGAATGCCAAATTGGACCAGGTAAAGGCGGCAATGGAGAATGGGGTGCTGACAGTCACGGTGCCCAAGGAGGAGGTGAAGAAGGCAGAGGTGAAGGCCATTGATATCTCTGGTTGAGCAATTATCATTTATATTGCAATTCGATTGTGTTGAGCTTGTAATGAGCTGAGGAATTTCTGTATTTATGTTTTAATGGTATGTTGAGTTTGTAAGAAGTGTTATAAAAAGCCTATGCTTTAACCTGTTGTGTGCTATTAATTATATGCTTCGGAGAATTTAGGCAGAATGTTTGGCAGCCGCCGGTAGTTCTTGTTCGGACAATGCTCGATCAAATTTTGAATGAATTATATAATAAATATAATATATTTATTATGTAATTAATGTATAATTTAAAAAAATTAATTAATTATATAACAAGTATGATATACTTATTTTGTTATTGGATTAGTTTAATCGAATCAAAATTTAAACAAGAATTTTCTAGTAGCAGCCGTGGACTGATGAATTATGCCAGGGAACAATTATTAATTAGTAATTTGGCCCATCTCAGATGCAATTAATTTATAATTTAAATAATATATAATAATAACAATTATTATTATTATTATTATTATTATTATTATTATTATTTTTTAGAATATATATATATATATATATATTAGTTAAGTAAATAAAAAATAATAAAATGATAAAATTGTGGAAAATTATTAAAAGAATAATGGGAAAAGAAAGGAAAGAAACAAGAAGAGCTAAAGGTTGAGAGAAAAGGAAAAACATATGAATAATTTAAAAAAATAAAAAATGACATACCAAAAACATTGTGTATAGAATAATATAAGACGAGACATTATGAATACATGAAAATTGAAATAGATTAAAATTGTCAACTAAAATAAATATCGAGATCTTTACATATTACTGTAAAAAAAATAAAAATGCAATTTTTTATTTTTTAAGGAGTTATCTGTAATTGATCTTAATCTTTTACACAAAAACATGATCCACCCAATATTATCTCTTTTCTCATTTTTCATGAAATTGAATTAATAACGAAAACTAGGGTAGTATATAATTAACCAAGATCCACATACTTTATAATCATTTTAATTTTGCATGATTTTAATATTTTTTTATCATAAAAAAATCAATAATAAAAAAATTATATTATAAGCCAATCAAACGTTTCGCAGTTCCAACCCTGGCAAAAGAGATCAGTCAAAGTGGACCAGGGAGACCATGAAAACACTCACGTCCATCCTCTAAGTCAATTCACTATTGCTATCCATCATTGGATGACACAAGTTTGCACACATCAAGACTGCAAATAATGTCAGAGAAATTGGAAAACACCAACTTCACTTCTTACCATCAACACACACATTCTACTGCAAAATCATATTTGATGGTCGAGTAAAACAGAATTGGGTCAAATAATTCAAACATTTACCTGCAAAATTTGCTGCCATTTCCAAGCTGCAAAGAAGCGTAAGCGGAAGCGTAAAACGTAATTGCTATTGAAACAGAGAGTATTGGGTGTAAAGAACACTTCTTTTGTATTAAAAAATCATTGTGATACTAAGATAGAGCTCTAAAACTTATAGAGTTGAAGTACGACGGTTTTACAAATAACTGATATCAACCGCTCTCAACAGCTTAAACTAATTAAACTACAAAAGCACTAATACATCAAGAACTAAGCAGAATTGCTGTAAAAACAGAGAAGACACCACAGAGGTTAATGAAAGGAAGAAGAAAAAAAGAATAGAAACCTGAAAGGGAAAGAGAAAACGTGTATGCACTTTTATAAGTGAGAAATGAGGCTGAAGGAGAGAGAAAAAGAAAATGCTGAAAGTATTAGTAAATTCGTGAGTGGGATAAAAACGTTTAATGAGAAGGAGCTTTGGTAAAACATCTAGCTGCGAACAAGAACAGAAAACTAGCTCATTAATTTAACTTGATCTTCTTTCACCCCCACCTCAAGTGGGACTTAGGAAAAATTGACAAGGCCCAACTTGAAAACGAGAAGAAGAAATAAGGTACTAGTAAGGGATTTAGTAAAGATATCAGCAAGTTGAGCTGTGGACGGAAACATGGGAAGGTGCAATGAAACCATTTTTGGATTTATCCCGTATAAGGTGACAGTCGATCTCAATGTGTTTGGTTCGTTCGTGAAAAATGGGATTTGCAACGATGTGTAAAGCGGCTCTTTTATCACATAAGAATGGAATTGGTGTAGGGATAGAAATGTTCAAATCCTAAAGCAAATTAAAGATCCAAGTGAGCTCGCATACGGTTGTTCCCATGCTTCTGTACTCTGCTTCTGCTGTTGAACGGGAAATCGTACTTTGTTTCTTTGTCTTCTAGAACATTAGTGCAGATCCAAGGAAAATGCAGTATCCTGTGAGGGACCACCTAGTGTCCACACATGCGGCCCAATCTGCATTAGAGTAGGCCTTCAAAGAGAAATTGGCTTCTGCTGGAAAGAAAAGACCGATGCATAGCGTGCCTTTCAGATACTTTACCAAGTGAAGAGCTGCATTCCAATGTTATTGGCGCGGTGCCTGCATATATTGACTCAACTGTTGAGTGGCATGAGAGATATCTGGACGACTGAAACTTAGATAGAGTAGTCGACCAATAAGTCTTCTATAGGACTCTGGGTTGAGAAGTTGATTTCCAGCCGTTGTGCTGAACTTAATTCCTGGTGGAAGTGGTGTTTTGGTAGCCTTAGCATTGCTTAAACCTGTATCTGCAATAATATCATTTATGTATTTGCTTTGTGTCAAAGTCAGTCCTTTGTCTGACTGTGCAATTTCAAGTCCCAGAAAATATTTTGTAGCAACAAGGTCCTTAATGGTAAAGAGACCATCTAAATATTTTTTGATGTTGGTGATTTCTTCTTGGGATGGACCTGCCACAAGAACGCCATCCACATAAACTAATAATGCAAATAAACCAAGTGGGGTTACCTTAGTGAATAGACAGTAATCATGGCTTGATTGTATAAAGCCATAAGTTTGTAATTTTTCAGTGAAGGTTCCACTGTCTGGAGGCTTGTTTAAGCCCATAGAGCGAGCGCTTGAGTCGGCATACATGTCCTGTTGGTACGTCATATCCTTCTGGAGGTTGCATATAGATTTCCTCCTCTAATTATCCATGTAAGAATGCGTTGTTGATGTCTAATTGGTGGATATGCCAATGTAAAGCTGCTGCCACGGCTAAGAAAACTCTAACTGTGACTGACTTAGCCACAGGTGAGAAGCTGTCTACGTAATCTATACCTGCAATTTGGCTATACCCTTTACCACTAATCTTGCTTTGCATCTTTCAATGGAGCCATCTGTGTTCACTTTTAGTTTGTAAACCTATCTACATCCGATGGCTTTTTTATTAAGAGGAAGAGGAACTATTTCCCAAGTATGGTTATTCTCTAATGCTTCTAATTCTTCTTTCATAGCTTGTTGCCATTCTTTGTATTTGATGGCTTGAGCATAATTTTTTGGCTCTTGTAAAACATTGAGAGAAGCAAGAAAACACATATGTGCAGGAGTAGGGGAAGCAAGTAAAGTAGCAGCAGGGTTAGAATTAGCAAGGGAGCAATCAAAATCTTGGAGATGTTCTGGTCTAATGCAAGTCATAGAAGATCTTCTAAGTGCAGTAGTCGCGGTAGGTTCTGCAGGTTGTATTTCAGGATTAGGAGCTTCATTAGTATGTGGTTCAAGGTTTGATGGTTCTACATTTTCTGAATCATAGATTTCAGAAAACAGAGGTACTGATCCGATTAAGGGATTAATTTTTTGTCTAGAAATTGGGAATTTTTCATCATAAAAAAACACATCTCTGGAGATAAAAGTAACATGCTTAGTGAGATCATATAACTTATATCCTTTTTGTCCTTGAGGGTATCCCAAAAATACACATTTTATAGCCCTAAGGTCAAACTTAGATTTGTTAGGGGAAGTGTTTGTGGCAAAACACAAACAACCAAAAACTTTAAAAGAACTATAATTGGCAGGCTTTTTATGTAAGACCTCATAAGGGGTTTTCCAATTCAAAGTAGCAGTGGGTAGCCTATTTATAATATAGGTTGCTGTGTGTATTGTATCAGTCCAAAACATATTAGGAAGTTCAGATTGAAACATTAAAGCACGAGCCACTTGCAAAAGATGTTTGTGTTTTCTTTCTACTACACTATTTTGTTGTGGTGTATGTACACATGTTTTTTGATGTAAAATACCCTCTTGTCTAAAAATTTTTTGGCAAGTTTCTGCTAGAAATTCTGAACCATTATCTGTTCTAAAGGTTTTAATCTTCTTATTATACTGAGTTTGTACCATTTTATGAAAGCTAATGAGGATAGAAGTAGTTTGAGATTTATGTTTCATTACGTATGTGAAGGAAGCGATCGGCCCAGGAAGCGCGACGGAAGCGCGAAAAATCGAAAATCGGTAAAACATGCGATATTTAACGAAATTAATACCCGATCAAGGGGTGTACCCTTGATCTTTACCGGGCGTTCGCTGTATTAAATATAAAAACATAGGCCAAGAAATCACGAGAAAAAACAAGGAGCTAAAACCATAAATGGAGTTTTACCTTTGTCGTTTTTCTCGTACAGCTACAAGCGTTGTCTCCTCTCCATTTTTATTTTCGGATCCGTCCACGACGAGACTTCGATCTTGAGATCCTCCCAAGAATGACACACCAGCACTAAAGGATGTGAAGATTTTGTGCTAGCAAAATCTCTACAAAAGAGATGGAGATCAAAACAATTGCTATGAATTAATGTGTTTTGATCTCTCTTTCGTTTTTTCTTTTGATCTCTAAGACCAAATGAAAAACTGATATGGAGACCATGGGAGAGAGAGAGAGAGGCACGTATTTGTGAGGTTTTTGAGAGGCTAGTATGTGTTGTATGTGTGGCTAGGGTTTAATGAAGGTATATATATGACCTAGTCATACACATACTAGGAGTCCTAATCTAGTTAGGCTCCACAACAACCATCCTAACCCTAGCCACCCCTTAAACACGAATTTTGGCTTCTAAATCAGCAAAAAAAACCTTTCAAAATTGTCCTCCTTGACTTAGCCAAGGTCCAACCAAGGCCTTGGGCTTGTATTTAATGAACCGGGCTCGATAGGATCAAGCCCACGTCTTATGGACTTATATTGAATCTAATTTAATCATAAACCCAACATTAAACTCCTTATCTCTTAATCTAATTAAAAGATCCAAGCCCATACTCTCTCTTTAATTTATAAATCCAATTTATAAATTGAATCAAGCCCAATAAAATTAATTCAATTAATTTTACTAGCTAACTTGAAATTCTAATTAATCCAATTAAATTTCAAGTCATCCATATAATGGATTGGTCTAAATAAATGATCCAATAATTTATTCTATCCAAAGATTAATTTAATCTAATTAAATTAATCCGACTCTTCTTGAATTAATTTCAAATTAATTCTATCCCACTATAGTGGTAGGGTGTGACTCTTTAGGTTCACCATCAGCTAGACTTGGGCATGTGTGACCAACACAATTAATTAAATATAATTTAATTAATTATTTTCTATTATCCCCATAAATGGCCCGTTACCATGGGTGGTTGTCTAGCAACAGTCCATGACACTAGAGACTTTGTGAATGTTGGCGTGAACATTTAGGCTCCGAATCCATACGAGTACGGTCCTACTATCAACCGTCTCCTGGCCTTAGTCTAGGGCATGGAATTGGGTATCGGTTCCCATCCTTGATTAGGTAACTATGCTTAACACTCGAGATGCGTTTACTCTACTGATCCGATCTAGGAAACATATTCCTGATCGATTAATCGCTTTGGCCAAAGACTTTTAGAGTCTAAACTATCTCAAGGTGCATGGGAGAACTCTCTGTCATATAATGACAGGGGACAGATTCTCTCTTGGAATCCACCGTCCTCGCTACATACTCTGAGTGCATTGGATAAGGCTTATGATGACCATGCCTCATGACACAGCCACCGCTCGCCATATCCAAGATACAGTCTTCGTATGCACGTGACTGTCATGATTCCTCAAGTTAGAGGACTAACCTCGTACTATCGGAACCGAGAATCCCAGTCATACCGACCAAGCCTTAAGAGGCTTCCATATGACGATTCCCGCGAGTCACTTCAGTCAGTTGACTACCTGGCCAACTAACCCACTAAAACTGCATGGACGACCTATGTCTCCTGCCGACGAAACATGACTGCAATACTTAGTGCAAGTCTCCATAGGATCCTTGATGCCCAATCTCGAGATCCTCGAGTTGGAACGTTCCAGACCGACCCTTAAGAGTTGGTTTCATAGCTGCCAAACTAATGCGCAGCCCAACTCCACGGTTTAACCTTTCGATCCGTGGGCATTTCGTTGTGACATTGAAACCCCATTTAATATCAGTGGTAAGCTCAACGAAACATATTGCCATCTTGATGAATTCTTACCATATTCATCAATCTAATAATATTTGATAATGATTGTCGAATGGAAAACAGCCAATCCAATTGGCTTTTGGTCACCCATTCCAATAATCTCCTACTTGACCATTAAGCTAATTACCCATGTCGCTCAGAACCTTCTGAGCATGAGCAATCTATGATACCGGCTCGATTTCGTGGGTCTACTTTATTTTCTGCTGGATCTATACGGTCCAACCGTGTATTTCCTTTCACCATCGCTGCCTGCAGATGGTTGTTATCTAAGAATTTTTTAGGATCTTGTGATGAGATCTCGGGCCCATAAGGCTCTTGTCCTAGCCTTGTCGTTCGCCTTTAAGGCTACAACTGGCTCGGCTGTGCTAGGCACCACATCCATCTAATGGATGTTCTTTTTCGGTCCAAACCACTTTCCTAGACTGATTTGTTAAAGAAAAAAGATTTAGAATTCTATTTTCGATCCAAACCAATTCCAAAATCCATTCTACTTTAGAATTTCTTCTAACATAGTATTAATCACTGATTCAATTCATCAAATATTTTTTTCTGTCAATACTTTTGGTGGATTTTTTTTACAGGTCAAATGCAATCGCTCCTCTCCTGTGAAAACTTTAATTGGCAAGAAATCTTTCAAACTAATAAGAAAAAAGAAAAAAGAAAGAAAAGGATAACTCAACCCTGACATTATTTTTGTGGGAGATAGTTAACATTTGTTATAAGAACCGAGGAAAGAATTGCCCGTTTTATAGTTTAGGAGGGGCTTTTGCCCGTTAACATTTTTACTGGGGGCTAAAATGCTGTTAACCCTTTTTTGGACATGAATGGTCATTCTTATTCTGAGAAAGGAAGTAGAAGAAAGAGAAATCCTTGTGCAAGTCTGAAACTGTATGAATGTAACATTAATATATAAGGATATATATGTGCTGTTACAAGGCCTGGAGGATAATGTATAATATTGTCTTAATATGGGAGGAAAAAAGGAGCAAAATTAAATGAGAACATGCAGTAACCACAATTGTAATACTAGTATAATCAAACCTCTTTCAGTTGTGAAGAATGAAGATCATAAAGAATTGGATTTGCTTCAAGCTTCTCAGCAAAATTCTCAAGGATCTTCTTGAGCAGCACCATGAATCCATCTTTTTCTGATTCAGCAGCATCATTTTGGCTCTCCACCTCACTAAATATGTCGTCAAAGAGAACCACCGTTTCATCCAGTTCGGGTGGTGGTAAGCCGAAATCATTGCCATGTTTCTCAAGGAAATGCCTGACTTTCATGGTGCTTGACCATTCGCTCTTGCTTTCATACTTTTCTTGCATTATCTTCTTAACGACGTCGTCTAGTTGCCTCTCATCGGTCACCAGCTGTAGAATTGTTAAAAAGAAGATATTGAGTCTATTGTATGATATTTCCTAGTAAGACCATCAACCACCAGAATTGATTGTATTCAGCATTCCAGACTTGGAAATACTGGTCTTAAGTTTCAAAAAGGTTAAAAAAACATGTATACGGAGGAAGTACATTAACTGCTAAACTGATCAAATAGTTGTAGTTAATTTAACTAAGACAAATAACATCAGAAGCAAATAATTCTGCTATAATTAACCAACAGTGTCCCATATGAACTATAGTGGTAAACATAAGCCTACATGAAAGCGCCCTTTTGATATATTATGGAGTGCATATACAACAAAGACGAAAGACTGAATTATTTACAGGTCTGAGAACTTGCTATTGTGGAAAGCACTTGTTTTCTTTATTGTATATATAGAAGAGAGAATTGTGTCCAAGTGAAGAACTACATGTAGTTTCAGTTATGCATTTGAGACTTTGCAATTGAAAAGAAGATTATGCTTTTATATCATACTCCATCAGTCCCCAAATTAAAGCTCCAATTTGTCAGGGTACCAAGTTATAAATCAGAGTTGAGAAAACGAAAATTAGCTTATCCTTAAATGTAGTGGTTAAAGAGTTAGCAATATTAAATCGTTCTCTTAATGAGAGGTTACCTCCGGAAACAAAAACTTCTATTTCAAACAAATGCAGCCTTATTTAGAACGTTTCAAGGAAAAAAGGAGCAATGATTAGAGGAAAAGAGAGTCAATAATATAGAAATTCTGGGGATCCAAATAGAGAATAAGTCCCTTATATTGGACATATTTCACTAGTAACAGACTCCAAGCTTATATTTCTTCCAGTAAGATGTAGTTAGTCAAGCTAATATTAATTGCCCGAATTTTATGGGAAATTTGCAACATGTAATAAGTCTGAAGGATAATGACTAGAAATACATACGACCTTCATAGCAACCAAAAAACCGTCCTAGAAAAGAGTATTTAATGTCCCTCAACTGAAGCAAATGATCACATATAGCTACCTTTTTCTCAGCTTAGAACCATTGACGATCTTGATGTGCTTTACAACAACAACAGGCTTGGCAAGTATCGGCCCAGTTCTTGTAGCACAGGTAACAGCTCCGCAAATTGTGCTTGTCAAGTTCTTCTTTTCCTTCTGCCCCGTGCCTTTTTAGTATATCACTTAATTGAGGAAATTCTGTTCGACAACCATAATGGTCATTGTTGCAGCTAAAAGTTAACAAACATGTGACATGAAAATATTAATCTAGAGGATTTTATTACATCAGAAATGCTCACTACGAGGGTTTAAATGAGACCCTGCTCAATGAGACTAAGTAGCAGGAAGTCACTGATGAATATGAGATAAGTTAAAACATATGTTTCACTCATTTATTTGAAGAACTTTGCGAGGTTTGTCAAGGGATAAATGAGAGTAAACTACTATAGATAATGATAGGAGCATGTAAGTTCTAGCAAAGCTAATAATTAATTGCTTATACAAATATAACACTGATGGAGAGATCTGATTACGATTTACATGACATGAACCATATGGGTAGCAGTCGCAATATTCCATCAGCAAAGGAAATGAAGTATCAGGAGTACAGTACAGCTGCACTATTTGTAATGGCCATTCGACAAGAGTTCAAAAAAAAATTACTACTTACCATATTGATTAGATGGATAGTTACCTACAAGTCTAACACAACCATCAATCCAATCCAAGCTAAGTGATAAATTTTGGAGAAAAGACTTCAAGCAAATGTGGAAAATGTTTATTTACACATTGTTATGTATATCCATGCTTTTACACATTCAGATTGACAAAAAAGCAGCAGAATTCCTTAGGTGCAAACATATCTTGTAAGCAATTTCAGATCTTTAAGATGTTCCTGTGTCTTGTGTGTATATATAAATATTACAAACTTAGAGTCAGAGAGAAGAGAGGAGCATACCTGACACAGGAGGAATCCCCAATTCAATGCCCATATGTATGAGAGCACTCTGTATCTCATCCTTACTAATCTTTCCTCTGTCCTCTGTGTCTAAATCAGTGAATAGATTCTCAGCTAACATCGCAAAATCATCTTCATCTTCCAAAAACATTTGAAGAGTTTTTCCATCCAAATTTGCTACAGCAATAGGATCATCTGATAAACAGAAACAAATGAAGCTCATAAAAAAATGTGAAGGTTATCAAGATATATGTTTCTTGAGAGAGAAGACCTTAACTGATCCAACTTATGATAAATTCATCAAAAGCAGTAATTGATCCAAGACACGAATTAACCACTAGTACCAACTTCAAGATTTCCTTTTTAACAAAAAATAAGCAAAGGTCATATGAAACCTTGGGCCAACCTAACACCATTTGCTTGATTAAAAGATTTGGTTACAAATATAAATAAATTATGGTCAAGCATTCCCAATGATAAAGCAGAAACAACCAATATTTTACTTAAGGCTTCATTGGCCACAATATTTCTATACTCCCGGCTTGCATCATGAATAATAGTGATTGGTCAAGTGGCAAAGATTAAGCAAACGACATAAAATATTGTCATGTCAGGACTGTGTATGGACAACTAATAGTTGGGATAACTGGATATTGTTAGATCGCACGGCCAAAAACATAAATGGAGTTCCCAGATTAAGGTTAAATAGGGATCGAAGGGAGAAATCATGGATTACAAATGATCAATTGAAGTGACTGGTGAATCAGTTGAACATATGAATAGACAAACTTACAATCATATCAGCCCGTTTCAAAATTACATAATGAATACAAATTGAAGCTAGCTTATGTGTAGATTGGCTAACCATTTATTTACGATTCCTTGTATTGTTTATTGCGGCTTTTCAACCTGAAGTTGGCCATTGGGTAATAGTTTTGAAACCAAAAAATTGAGATGGACACAAAGTTCCTCGTTTCGAAGTGCTAAATATACAGAAAATTATGTATGATCTAAAAATGGTCAATCACCCATTTTCATTATGATGCTCTATTACTTCTAAAAAATCTCTAGCCGAACTCGAACCATATCGATCATCCACAAACTAACTAAAAACAAAAAAAAAGAACAACCTAAAGAAAAAAGGAAGAAGCACAAAACAGAACAAAAACCACATCATCTAGTTATGTGTATATGGGTTACTGCAATTAAAAGAACAATTAAGAACAATCTCACCTCACATTCCTTTGAATTATCTGCCCAAAAATTTCAACTACTACTTGTAAGACTGGATTTCTACGCATCTAACGAGTCAAGAGTTTAATTCAACACACAATCCTCACCTCTCAATTCATCGGCGATGGCCGAGACGTAATTTCGAAAAGTTAACGAGGCATCCGAGTAATCAAGCTCCTTCGTACGGAATGCAGCGGCATCGGAAAAACCAAGCCGTAGGAGAGCGGCTGACTTGAGAGTTTCCGGTAGTACGACGCCATGGAGGGAGAGCGAGGCCCTGTTTTCAGCTAGCTGAAGCACTTCCGCGCAGGCGATCACTCCTTCCGGCAGCCGAGGAGGGGCAGATAGATCCGCCTCTCTCAGCAGCTTTCCGTCCAAGATTGACAATCCTCCGTGCAACATCTGTTCGAAAGTTTTAGTACGATAGTTGAATATTTGGACTGCAACTGAATAAGAGAAAGAAAACAAAACGAAAACCGCGGGGCGCGTACTCCAAGTTTGGAAATTTCAAGAGGCGACTTTAAGAGGGTTGACCAGATTTATGAATATTACAAGAATATTTTAGTATTGTTTGGCCAAATCCTTATATTAGCCCTTTATTTTCAGTCTCACTTTAATCAATCGCTTATGTTTCAAAATGCACCACAGCCAATATATCTTATTATGCAATTCTTATTTTGTATATATTTTGCATTTCAATATTTAGACCTAATATATATTTATCGCATTTCAATTTTAAGTAATTATTTTCATAATGTAGATGAATTTACAATTTCCCCCAACTTGGCCACTACCCCCCCCCCCCAACTATTGCGAACTTCCTCGATCCCCTTCAGTGTTGTCGTTGCTGAGCCGTTCGTCCCGCTACCTTCCTCCTTAATGCCTTTGTCTCGTTGCCTTCTCGTCCCATCGCCCTTCCCTTTAATGGCTATCGTCATGGCCCCTCATCCCCTTCCCTGTCCCCCTTTTCCTGTTGTTGCTGGCCCTCTCTTTCGTCCCTTTCCTCGATCGCCCCTCCCCTCGCGTTTCCTTCGTCAGCGCCCCTCCCCCTTTAAACCCTGTCATCTCCCCTCCCTTTCGTCTAGCATCCCCATCTTTTTCCCCTTTAGCCCCTATAGCCGTTACTCCTTCTCTCTCTCTCTCTCTCTCTCTCCCTCCCTCCCTCTCTCTCTATTTATATATATATCATAATTTTAATTAGGGATAATTACACTCTCCTCCCCTACAGTTTTGTATAATTACAGGTAGACCCTTTGTGTTTTGAAAAATTATATCTAACAACCTTGAAGTTTTCTTCCGTCTAACCAATAAATCTCTTTATTTGTCAAAATTTATCAAATTTGTTGTGATGTCGGTAATTGGGACAACCCAGTGAAGAATGACAGGGGTGCCTAGGACAACGCAGCTTACAACCTAACCAAACAAGCCTAGGTAGCCCAAAAAACCCACAAAGGATGAAGGTGGCCCAGGACCCCCTACGGCCCGAACCATAATTAAAGTCCAATAAGACATTCAGCCCAAAAGGCTTCTAAACGTGGCATTCCACGCTCCAACATAGCACCTAGTTGACTTAGATGTCAACAGCCACCTCGGACCACATCAGCTCAAGGAGTCCTACGTGAGCAAGGAGGGACTCCTGGCGGAAATGGCTCCTTATATGCATGGGGGTCTCTCAAGAGGAAGAAGACACTTACGGAAGCACTTCCACCCTCTGATAAGAATGATTTATCCCTTATCCAAATAACTTTTGCTAGTTTCTTGGAATAGATTAGACCCCCTGCAGATGGGAGCACTCCCCCTAGACCCGCCGACTAAGCCTCCACATCATAGCACCACCTTGGACACCTCCTCGTGGGAGTTGCACCCAGTCCTCCTAGGGACCATACAGTAGATAATTGGGCCGGACATACAAGAGCAAATGACTACGCTAGCCCCAGCCTACGTCGTGACTCCATCGGATGTGGATATCCCAGAGGAAGAAAAGCGGGTGCCCCTGCCCTCGTACTGCTGGTTGTTGGAGGCCAAGGCCCTCCTCCAAAAGCTCTAGAGGATGTCCCTCCCTAGTGGCTTGCTCGCTTGGAGTGCCTGTAGAAAGACCTATAAGATATCCAGTACCAGGTCATGGGAGCGTCTTCAGATGAGTAGTAGGATTTCCCTTTCATAGAAGGAGTAATGTTGGATGAACTACCCCTGAACTATCGTACTCTAGTTATAGCTGCATACGATGGTACCACGGACCTCAGGAACACCTTTTGCATTTTGAGAACGCAACCCTTTTGCATCGATACACGGATCGGACCAAATATAAAAATATCATGTCTTCATCACCACCTTTGCCAAGACAGCCCACAGTGGTTCACCCAGTTGCACGCAGGCGCAATTAGGAGCTTTCAGGAGTTTCAATGCCTCTTTCTATACCAGTTCTCCAATAGCAGAAAGCATCGAAAGACCAAACTCAACCTCTTCGCAATCTGACAAAAGGATGGAGAACCTCTGAAGGAGTAACTTCAGAAATTCAACACAGCGGCCCTGAAGGTACCCTCTATTACCCAAGAGGTTAGGGCTAGTGCCTTCTCCCAATGACTCTTGGACGGAGATTTTTTCAAGTCCCTAGCCAAGAAGCCCATTTGCAAATTCAATACCCTCTTGGTTAATGCTGCAAAATATATCACCATGGAGGGTGCCCAAACCTCCAAATGGGAGGGGCATGGAGAAAAAAGAAGGGACAAAGAAAGAAACTCCCTCCAAGAAGCCCTAATCGGGCTTCCGGGATAAGAAGCCCTCTTTCCGAAGGGTGAATCTTGTATACACCCCATTAAATGTCCCCATCACTCAAGCCCTCGTGGTGGTAGAAAGAAAAGATACGCTGGCAAGACCTAAAATAGCTAGGAATGGCCCACACCAAGCCAAGTCTAACAAGTTCTGCCATTTTCATAATGACTAAGCCACACCACAAAACAATGTTGACACTTGAAGAGTGAAATTGAAAGACTCGTCTAGAACGGGTATTTGTAGGAGTTCGTATGCTAGGACAAGGCCCGAGGCACGGGGCTGTATGAAAACCAGGAACTGAACAAGGCCAAGGCGATGAAGTATTCTAGTTTGAAACCCCTATCTAAGGAGACAGTTAGGCCCCTGACTAGTAGGAGATCTGAAAGCAGCGACCCCCCACATAAAGGGGTGATGTGGATGATTGCTAGTGTGATGTCCATAAGATTTTATACATAATTAAAAGACTAATTGATAATTATTAAAAAAAATTAAAGTTAATTATAAATAAATTATAGGTTAAAATTAAAATATATTAAAATGTGAACGGGGTAAATTAGAGCTCATTATAATATTTGGAAGCAAATTATATTAATTAAATAATTAGGTACGACGTAATGGGTATTTTAAAAAAAAAAAAAAAAATAATATATATATGATATGTATATATTTAAAACAACCCAAATAAAAGATGACGGCCCAAACAAAGACTCTAGCCCAACAACCATAAATAGATCAAGCCCAAGAATGCTATCTGCCTAGACGACCATTCCAGCCCAGGTGTAACACGACCAACCCAGCTTTATTAGGGTAAGGATGTCTCAGCACAAGAGTTCTAAGTCAACCGGACTCCTAGTCAACTCAAACTCTCACCTAGCCTAACAAACCCCCCTAAATCCAGGAGTCCCATGCCCAGACTCTTATCCGTCCAACCACCCCCACCAAAGTCGGAGGTCCCAGATACTCCTCTTCAAAACCTAGGACTCTCCGCTATAAATACAAGGTCCCCTCCTTAAATTGGGACCTCTTCCAGGCTCTTTAGATTTTGACTCTCATTTTTATCTAATATTAAGTTCTAGCATTCTAACAACAATCATCCGCCGTTTATATTATTTTTTCCGCATTCTTCTATTTTATTCTTTAACCAATCACTGACTTGGGCATCGGACTGCTAATGTATTTCTTGCAAGTCCCATCTATCGGACTTGTATCATTTCGTGGTCCAAGCTATTTGGATCAATCCAACAGACTTTTGTGTTTCTAGACGTATCAATTGGCGCCGTTTGTGGGAACACAGAGCTTAAGACATGAGTAGATTATGGAAACACCTACCGATGTAGCAAACAAACAGGAAGCTGGGGAAACACCTAGTATCACCACCTAGGCCCTACAGGTCATCTCAAGCGTCCCTTTCGCCCCCCTTTCTGGACCAACAACTACTGCAACGCCTAGGTCAATAGACGCAGACACAAATATTCCTAGGATCATCGTCTCCCCAGACACTCCACTCGTGGTGCTGTCTTTAGGCCTCCAGGGAACAATTCAATAAATGATCGCGTTGCCCATTCGCGAGCAACTGGAAGTCCTCGTCCCTGCACGAGTGACAACTCCTCCCGAAGTGACAACCCCTGAGCAGATTGACCCGGCTCAGGCGATACCCAGGCCTAACATGGCTGAAGGACCATGCACTCAATAGTCTACCCAGGGGGGAGACGTACCCCCTCAATGGCTAGCCCGACTGGAATATCTCCAAAAGGGACTACAGGATATTATAGGTGATGGGAGCGCCAGCCGAAGAACAAACGGGCATCCCCTTTTTACGGAGGGAGTAATAGTGGATGAGTTACCCGTGAACTGTCATACTCCAGCCATAGCCAAGTACGACGGCACCACCGATCCACAAGAACACTTATCTCGCTTCGAAAATGCAGCCCTACTGCACCGATACACTGGCGGCATTACATGTCTAGTCTTCGTCACCACTTTTGCCCGGGCCGCACAACAATGGTTCAACCAGTTACCCCCGGCTATGATCGGAAGCTTCCAGGAATTCCGTTCTCTTTTCTTACACCAATTCGCTAGTAGCAGGAAGCATAGAAAGATCGAATTAAGCCTCTTCTCCATCCGTCACAAGGAAGGAGAGCCCCTGGAAGAGTACCTCCAGCGTTTCAACACGACCGCCTTGGAAGTTC
This sequence comes from Sesamum angolense, assembly GCA_034509725.1. Lineage (NCBI taxonomy): Eukaryota > Viridiplantae > Streptophyta > Magnoliopsida > Lamiales > Pedaliaceae > Sesamum > Sesamum angolense. The sequence goes on along the minus strand of JACGWL010000003.1, from coordinate 13,896,650 downwards.
TTATGGCGACCCAGGAGGTTAAGGCCAACGTCTTTGCGCAAGGATTGCTAGACGGAGACTTCTTCAAGTCCCTGGCTAAGAAGTCAACTACCAAGTTCGACGCTCTCTTGGCTCGGGCAGCTAAATGTATCAATATGGAGGATGCCTAGGCATCCAAGAGGGAAAGACGAGGAGAAATGAGGAAGGAAAACAAGGATGAAGGCACCTCCAAAAAGTTAAGGACGGACTTCAAGGATAAGATACCAGTTTGGTCGAGGGTGAATATGGTGTATACCCCCCAGGCCATCCCCATAACCCAGGCACTCATGGTCGTGGAAGGCAAGGGTCTGTTGTCCAGACACAGGACGTACAGAGAAGGACCCCAGCGTCCCAAGTCAGACAAATTCTGTCGATTCCATAACGACTACAGACACACAACTGAAGAATGTAGGCATCTGAAGAATGAGATTGAACGACTAATCCAAAACAGTTACCTGCAAAATTATGTGTGTTGGGAGAAAGCCAGAGGCACTGGGCCATACCTAAAATACGAGACTGATAAAGACAAAAATATAAAAAATCCCGGTCCCGGATCCCCAATAAAAAACGTACCTGGAACTTCAATGACGGGAAAGGCCAAAATCAGTGACCCACCTAGGAAGGGTGTAATAAGAATGAATGCAGGTGGTCCTGTCGGTGGAGACTCACAGAGGGCTAGGAAGGCCCAAGTACGAGAGGCCTATGGAACATCGACAAGAGAAATGATGGAGGTAGAGCCCGCCAACGATGCCCCTCTCATTCAGTTCGATCAAGAGGAGTGACGCGGACTTAGGACATAGGGCATCGATGCCCTGATCATTACAGCGTTGCTGGCCAACTATGAAATAGAGGGTGTCTTTATAGACTTAGGTAGCTCAGCTGACATACTATTTGGAGAGGCATACGATCAAATGTAATTAGGGGGCGCACCCCTCGAGGCAGTAGACACTTCCTTATATGGCTTCGCTGGGGAGGTAGTTCATCCAAGAGCCATGGTCTCGCTCTCCTTAACTCTGGGAACCACTCTTTTCCAGAATACATGCTTGCTTAAGTTTTTGGTGGTGGATATCCCATCTGCGTACAATGTTATCCTAGGACGACCAACGCTTAACGCTTTCTAAGCCATCATATCCATGTATCACATGAAAATCAAGTTCCCGGTGATCGGAAGAGTGGGTGAAGCCCAGGCTAATATCTTGCAGGCACGCAAATGTTATGTTGAAGCCATCAAAAGAGGACAGAAGAGAGGGACGGAAGAACCTCCAGAAACTAAAGACTCAAATAAACGAGGGAAAGACCCAGTACTTAGTTCGAAACCTGACGAAGAGACCTCTGCCACGGTCTAACCGTGGAGGAACTCCCCACCATCGAGCTCACACCCAGTGATCCAGGGAAGGTTACAAAAATAGAATCCAAGATGACCGAAAATATCCGAAATCAAGTAATCAACTGCCTTTGAATGAACAAAGATATCTTTGCATGGACTCCCTAGGACCTGAAGGGAATCGACCCAGGTGCCATTACACACCACCTCAACCTAGACCCTAGTGTCAAGCCGGTAAAGTAGAAAAAACAACATTTCGGACCTTAAAAAAGATAAATCATCCAAGGAAAAAAAACAAACTGTTATTGGTCGGACACATCAAGAAGATAAAATTCTTCGATTGGCTTTCCAACATTGTCTTAGTCCCCAAACCAGGTGGAAAATGGAGGATATATATAAATTTTCGGGACCTCAACAAGGTATGTCCTAAAGATTTCTACCCACTACCTAGGATGGACTAACTAGTGGACTCCACATCCGGATGCAAACTCCTAAGCATGATGGACACTTCACAAGGGTACCACCAGATAATGTTAGTACCAGAAGACCATAAAAGGGTCAGCTTCATTATCTCGGACAGGACATTCTGTTACGTAGCCATGCCCTTTCGGCTGAAAAACGCAGGAGTCATCTATCAAAGGCTGGTGGACAAAATATTCCGACCTCAATTTGGTAGGAACATGGAGGTATACGTGGACGACATGCTAGTGAAAAGCAAAGAAGCTCACAACCATGTGGAAGACTAAGAAGAAACCTTCGCGGTACTAAGAAAATATAGGCTAAAACTCAACCCCAAAAAAACCCATTTAAGGTAAGTGGGGCGTTTCCTAAGATTCATGGTAACCCAACGAGGCATCGAGGCCAACCCAGCAAAGATCAAGGCTATCCTGGACATGGGACCCCCCACCAACATCAGCAAAGTGCAATGGCTGACGGGAAGGATGACAGCTCTTAGCCAATTCATATCAAAATCTGTCGAGAAATGCCTACCATTTTTCAAAACACTAAGGAAGGTCAAAAACTTTGAATGGATAGAGGAATGTCAACAAGCGTTTGAAGAACTCAAAGCATACCGAGCAAAACTCCTTTTGTTGGTGAAACCCATACCTCGTGACACCCTTTACCTCTACCTGTCATTAACATCTCAGGCCATTAGCTCTGTGCTAGTACGAGAAGAAGATGGTGATCCGACACCCATCTACTACGTAAGTAAAGTCCTTAACGTGGCAGAATGTCATTATCCGCCTACAGAAAGGATGACCCCAGCCTTGGTCACCACGGCAAGAAAATTGCGCCCTTACTTCCTTTCATACCCTGTCAGAGTCAGAACCAATACTCCTTTTAAGCCAGTCCTAGGCAGACCCGAAGCACCGAGGCGATTAGTAAAATAAATAATAGAGCTGAGCGAATATAACATTTCATATCTACTCGAACGACCATCAAGGTGCAAACCTTGGCCAACTTCGTATCCGAAATTACAGGAACAACCCAGGAAGAAGTTCCTGAAGAGAGACCCTGGCTACTCCATGTGGACGGATCCTCCATCACAGAAGGGAGCGGAGCAGGCGTAGTAATTACCTCCCCCAAAGGGGAAGACATGGAGTTTGCCATAAAATTCGACTTCAAGGCCTCGAATAACGAGGCCGAGTATGAAGCCTTAATACTAGGCATGCAGATGGCCCAGGACACTGGCGCCTCCCACCTCCTGGCCCACTTTGATTCAAAACTAATAGTAAAATAGGTGAACGGGGAGTACGAAGCCAGGAAAGACAGCATGACACAATACCTCCAGCAGATAGAGGAGTTCAAAACAAAGTTCAAGAGCTTCCAGCAAAACAAATCCCCAGGGAAGAAAACTGTAAAGCAGATTCCCTATCAAAACTAGCCAGTGCCATGGAAGACTGTAGAACAAGACAAATCACCGTACAACACTTGCCTCGACCACGAGCTCCACTCACCATCGAAGTCGTCACATTAAACAACAACGATTGGCAGACGCCCCTAGTACGATGGATATATGAAGGACATCTCCCAGGAAACAGATGGAGGCCACCAGAATAAAAACTCGAGCCCTCCACTTCTTGACGTGAGAAAGAATGTTGTACAAAATATCCTTCACACACCCCTTGCTCCGCTGCCTATCGTAAGAAGAAAGCTTACATGTGCTCAAAGAAATACACGATGCACAACAGTTGGTGAACAAATGCGTGAAATGTGAAAAGCATGCCACCCTCATACATCAACCTGCCAATCCCGTCAACGTCATGCTATCACCTTGTCCTTTCTCTCAGTGGGGGATGGACATAGTGGGACCATTTTCACTTCCGACTAGGCAAAGAAAATTCCTCCTAGTTGCCATCGAGTACTTCACAAAATGGGTAGAGGCTGAACCTCTGGCCCGTATCACGGAAGGGAAAGTTATGAAGTTTATATGGAAGAACATCATATATAGCTTCAGACTGCCCCAAGAAATAATATCCAACAATGGCCGAAAATTCAAAATAGGAAAGATACAAGACTAGTGTGTAGGGCTGCACATGAAACAAAGATTTATCTCGGTATCTCATCCCCAGGCTAATGGGCAAGTCGAGGTCACTAACCGCATCCTAGTACAAGGCATCAAAAAATGGCTAAGCAAAGCAGGTGGTAATTAGGTCAAAGAACTGACTAGTGTCCTATGGTCATATCGGCCGAATTGGGAATACCTTCGCACAGAATAATGCATTTCAATGAAAAAAGTAATTCCCAACTCCTAAAAGAACACCTAAACCTCATATAGGAACGCAGATATATAAGAGGACGATGATAAACGCCCACAACAAGAGAGTGAAAATTCGTCATTTTCAAGTGGGAGACCTGGTATTGCGAAGGGTAGACACCCTAAAACCAGTAGGGAAACTTGATCCCAAATGGGAAGGTCCTTACAAAATTTTCAAGATAATCAGAAAAGGAGCTTATATGCTAGAAAACGCAAAAAAACGCTGAGCAGACCCTGGAACATACACAATTTAAGGAGATTTTCTCCTAGGACCTCGTTTAGAACCTTCAGACTCAAAGCTCACCACTAGAAAACTCATTACCTAGGACCTCTTCTTACGTATCCTAGGCCGTCAAACTCTCAAACAAGTTTTAGACCTAAGACATCTGCCAAGTCCCAATAATAAAATAAAGACCCCCCAACCAATCCCCTGATACAAGGACAGTCCTGGCTACCCCCGAATCTCAAATAATGTCCTGGAATATTCTCAAGGTTAGCCAAAACTCACCTAAACTTCTAAATGATAAAGGAGCACTCCCCAAGGAATAAGCACTGAAGAAATAAAAATCAGGCATCCCTTGAGAATGGGAGATGTCCTATTCTAAACTAAGGTCACAACACCTACAAATATAAAAGACCGAAGGGTCATCTTTCATGCTGAGCATTATCAAGGAAACGTCATCGAGCCTATCATATTGCTTTTGGATGTCATTATTCAGTGAAACCAATATGATACTACGAACCTTGCGTTGTCCTCAAGCTATTTTTCAAATGTAACATGTTCTTTGGGCGAGGACTCTTCCAATAGGGCCATTGGGAGCGACTTGTCCAAGACATAGCCCTAGTTCTCAAAATCTAGGACAATCCTCAGATTCCACAAGCTTATAGTTCGTGCCATTGAATTTATTAGTCTCCATAATCATGGTTAAGAGGTTCTTAGACATTTTCTAGAAATAGAAAATAAATAGAAATCAGCAAATGATCGTAATATTATGAATAAGCTTAAAAACTTGGTCTTTAGTCTTTAACTCTCCCATTATTTATACAAAAGCCCACCACTCTCAAGTGGAGTTTTGAAAAACTGTTTCCTAGTAGGCTTGGGATCCACAAATGAGTTTAACATGTCTTACTTTTATGATTCACATGAGAAAGGCCTTGCGGAAGGCATCCTATACCATTCTCATTCCATGAGATTTTGAAGATCTTTTGCCTCACCTCTTCACATGATTCTAAGGACTCCAAGCGAATCATGTTACTCGATGTTAGACCCAACCGATCAACCAAATCACATTTCAGTCATCGCTCCGCACGACTCGTGAGACAGTAACTTGGTGAATATGTTTCTTTTCACAATAATTGTGCAACTTTTCTCTATTCCAAATGTGCCACGACTTGTGATACCATATTTTGGATAGCGGTAGCTTCCTCTCCACATGGTTGTGGATGGAAGGCTTGGACTGATTAAAATAATTTTAATCTAAGTCCATTATGGGCCTAATAATTGACTTGGTCCAACCATGTGAGATTTAATATTGAGTTTTAGACCAAGACTGTTAGAATGGGTGATCAAAAACCAATTGGATTGGCTGTTTTCCATTCGACAATCTTTATCAAAAAATATTAAATTGATGAATACGATAAGAATTCATCGAGATGGCAATATGTTTCCTTAAGCTTACCACTGATATTGAACGGGGTTTCAATATCACAACGAAATGCTCACGGATCGAAAGGTTAACCCATGGAGTTGGGCTGCGCATAAGTTTGGCCGCTATGAAACTAACTCCTAAGGATCGGTCTGAAACGTTCCAAGTCGAGGACCTTAAGATTGGGCATTGAGGATCCTATGGAGACTTGCACTAAGTACTGCAGTCGTGTTTCGTCGACATGAGACGTAGGTCGTCCATGCAGTTTTAATGGGTTGGTTGGCTAGGTAGTCAACTGATTGAAGTGATTCGCGGAAATCGTCATATGGAAGCCTCTTAAGGCTTGGTCGGTATGAGTGAAATTCTCAGTTCCGATAGTATGAGAATTAGTCCTCTGACTTGAGGAATCATGGCAGTTATGTGCATATGAAGACTGTATCTTGGATATGGAAAACGGTGGCTGTGTCGTGAGGCATTGTCATCATAAGCCTTATCCAGTGAAGTGGGAGTATGTAGTGAGGATGGTGGATTCCAAGAGAGGATCTGTCCTCTGTCATTATATGACAGAGAGTTCTCCATGCACCTTGAGATGGTTTAGACTCTAAAAGTCTTTGGCCAAAGCGATTGATCGATCAGGAATATGTTTTCTAGATTGGATCAGTAGAGTACACGCATCTCGAGTGTTAAGCATAGTTGCCTAGTCAAGAATGGGAACCGACACCCAATTCCATGCCCTAGACTAAGGCCAGGAGACGATTGACAGTAGGACTGTACTCGTATGGATTCGGAGCCTAAATGTTCACGCCAACATTCACCTAGTCTCAGTGCCATGGACTGTTGCTAGACGACCACCTATGGTATCGGGCCATTTCCGATTAAGGGATAATCGAAAATAATTAATTAAACTAGATTTAATTACTTATGTTGGTCACACATGACCAAGTCTAGTTGAGGGTGAACCTAAAGATTCACACCCTACCACTATAGTGGGATAGAATTAATTTAGAATTAATTCTAGAAGAGTCGGATTAATTTAACTGGATTAAATTAATCTTTGGAGAATATAAATAATTGGATCATTTATTTGGACCAATCCATTAGATGGATGACTTGAAATTTAATTAATTGGATTAATTAGAATTTCAAGTTAGCTAGTAAAATTAATTGGATTAATTTTATTGGGTTTGTTCTACCAATTTTTTGATTTTTCGCGCTTCTGCCGCGCTTTCCGGGCCGATCCGCTTCCTTCAAGTGATATCAGAGCCAGGTTTGGTGTATAGGCCTAGAATCAAACATGTATTATGTGTTTCAGCATGTTTACATATTTTTAATCGGCTTTGGAAGCATATTTTTTGGATTTTAATTGCATATCGAGATCTAGGGTTTATGTGTTCAATTTTGCTTTTAATTTTGGGCATAAGAAATTTTATTGAAATTTGGAATTTGTTAAAATTGATAATTTTCTTGTTTCAGAAATTGCAGGAAAAAAAGTTTCAGAAAAAAAAAAAAAAAAACTAGCAGCGACCGACGCTGCCGACTGTCTGGCAGGAGTGCACGTGCGGGCTCGCGGCCGGTAGGCACAGCGCGCGCACGCGCGCCTGTGCGCGGACGGGCGCCTGCGCATGCGCCTGCTGCCAACCGGCTGGGCCTGCTGGCCGTGTAACCCGATTTTTCTGATTTTTTCAGAATTTTTCATTTTTTATTTTTTCTGATTTTTCTGCATATTTTTCTGAAACTGTTAATTTTGGTGAAATTAATTTTTGATTGAGATTTGGTATTTCCCAAGATTAAATTACTAAAATTAATTTTAATGAGTTTTCAAACAAGAATTGATTTTTGTATAGGTTGCACTTATGTCCATTATTAAGTTGCATTATTTTACATATAAATTCCTGAGATTTGATGTGTAGATAATTTATGATATTGGATGTCATTAATTATAATGCATGGTTTGCATTATATTTTGGGTTCATGTTTATTTTGGAATAAATGTGCTATTTTGTTAATTGGATTAACATGGACGATCACAAAGCCTATTGGACCCTGTGTATGGTTTATTTTTATTAGGTTGGGGCCTGCGTGCCTCTTATTTTTCTATCTCTTCGTTTTTAGCCTATTATGCTTAAGGCTTGCTTTCTCCCTATTAATGTACTCCGCCCAACTATTGATTGGGGTTTCTTTTTAAGTTGTAATGAGAGTAGAATAGGTGGAGAGGATTTTACTTTATTTTTTAATAATTGTAAAGAGTAAGCCCATGATGGAGGCCCATGGAGGAGGCCATGGGTTGGCCCACGGAGATCCATGGATAAGATGCCCGAAGAACGGAGCCCACGATGGAAAAGAAGAAATAAAGAGAGATTATAAGGCACATAATGTGTTAATGGGTTAAACATCTTGTAATAGCGTAGGCCTACCCTTAGACGGACCATAGATCCACTACGGGCTCAGTGGGTCGCATAGGTTTTGGGCTTGTGATCATCCAACAGGGCCGTGCTAGGCTTTTATTTTGCATGCGATGCATTTTATTTAAATGCATTATATATTGGATATATTTTCATGCAAGATATTAATATGTGATGAGGTCTCGGTCAACTATTAAAATGAACTTTCACTTGGTTGGACCAAGTTAATAATATTAGACCTTTAAAAATGGAAATAAACACCATGGCTTGTTATTCCATACATTCCATCCACAGCAATGTAGTCAGGAAGCCAATTTCACCCATACGTGTTTCCACGAGTCGTGGCACGTGTGGACTGAAATGAAGCTGCACTGTTACTGTGAACGAAGTGAATACACACCTATTTCCCTGTCTCACGAATCGTGGGGGACGATAGTCTGTGCTATGATTCGATTGATGGATCAGCACTAATGCCAAGTCATGTAATTTATGTGCCTTCCAATCCATAGTAATGTAGTGAGGAAGCTGATTTTAGCCAGGTGGTCTCACGAGTCGTAGCATGTTTGGACTGAAATAAAGCTGCACTATTATTGTGAATGAAAATACTACGCTTTTATTTCCCTGTCTCACAAGTCGTGGGGGGCGATAGTTTGCGGTATGATTCGATTGATGGGTCGGTCTAACACCAGGTAACGTGATTTGCTTGGAGTCCTCGAATTACGTGAAAAAGGTGAGGTAAAATATCTTAGGGATCTCGTAGGACGAGAATGGTATTGCATACCTCCTACAAGGCTATTTCCATGTGAATCGTAAAAGCGGGGCATGGAGAATTTCGCTTGTGGACCTCAAGCCTACTAGGAAAATGGTTTTCCCGAAACCCCATTTGAAAGTGATGGGCTTTCGCAGAAATAATGGGAGGGTTAATGACTGAAGTCCAAGTCATGAACTTGAACCTAATATTATAATAATTTGCTTATTTTTTTTTTATTGTGAATATCTAAGAATCCACTTAACTATACTTGAGGCTAATATTTAATGGAACAAACTTTTTGGATTGACTAAAAAATCTGAGGATGGTCGTCGATTTCAAGAACCAGACTTACATTTGGATAAGTCTCTACCTCGGACTTTGCCGGAAGGGTTCCTGCTCGGAGAACGTTTGACGTTTGAAAAGTTTACTCAGTGGCATAAGAACAATCGAAAAGTACACAGTATCGTACTGGGCTCGATGAGTAACGAGATCTAGAAACAGTACGAAAGGTATGAGGACGTCTTGTCGATAATGCACCGCATGAAAAGAACTTTATACGGTACCGAAATGGCATATTAGATATGCCATGATGAAGGCATTCTTCGGCATGATAATGATTAAGGGATCATCCGTACGTAAGCATGGAGTGATGATGCTTTCCCTAGTGGAGAAGCTCAAAGATCTCCAGGCCGATTTCAAGGAGGAAAAAACGTACATTGACTTGATTCTATAATCACTATCTCTCTCTCTTGATCAATTTACTATCAGCTATAACCTAAATGGGCTTGAGGAAAGCCTTAATATATTGGTCAAGTACGAGGCAACGATTGAAAAATCTGCACTGACGGTACTAGTGGGAGAGGTTTTAGCCTCTAAAGCGAAGGGCAAGGTTGTCGGACGTGAGAAGAGGAAGAAGGGATAGATGTTTTCTAATAGTGCTAGCACTTCAAATGTTCCTGTTACACCGCTACGTGGGGGTAAAGGAAAGAGGAAGAGGTTCGTCAGTCAAGGATTCCGAATGATGTTTGCATTTATTGCCGAGAGAAGGGTCATTGGAAGATGGAGTGTCCTAAGCTCCTCACTAGTGAAGGTATAAATCTTTAATTGAGTATTAAAATAATCACCATTCTACTCTTGGTATTGGATACCAGTGAATTCATAATTTGCAAATGGTTTGCAGATGGTGATGAGGAGTAGAAAAGCCGAAACAAAAGGTCCTAAGGCTTAACTATAGCGGGACTGTTGCTATAAAAGATTAGGGGCTTAGTTAGGCTTAATGGTGATCATGTTAGGATAGTATCTATATAACCTAACATGGTCGAAATAATGTTTTCAATTATTGTTAGACAATTTTGATTACATATTTTGATCAATAAAGTTTCTTATTTGACATTGAATGGATTCATGTCTGCTGGGTAAAACATATACTATGTCATAATTGGCTTATGAAAACTCAAATAAAGAATAAAATGATAAACAAAGAGTCTGAGCTTATAGTCCTGATAGGTCAATCTATTGTAGCACCCGCTACCAAAACTACGGCTATATCTCCCCTAATTATCATACTTAAAGTAAACCCTATTTACATGTATAAATATGCACATAATCGTTAAACATACGTAGTCCCTACGTCATAACCAACACCACCATAATTTACATCACTACATATATGTACATATCAAACATCACAAGTAAACCATTTTAGTATTTCATAGTTTTTATATCCCTTTATACATCCCAAAATGTGAGTTAAATTCCAGTTGACAAGTTAGGAGAAAACCGCATACTGGCCCGACCTGACTGAACGTGGGGTTTGGATCTAACCCTCGATAAGCTGACACCTCATTATCTACTCCTGAAAAATGTTAGCAGAGGGATGAGCCTGCAACTCAATAACCAATTAACTAGCATTATCTATACATGTATGTCAAATATAGTCCAGACAAGGCAAGTGAACAACATGTATATAATATAATCAGCTTAATACCAACATAATCAACACATATTACACAATATAGCCAACTCATGATAAAACAATCCTCTTCCCCTAGTTTGCTTACCAGAAGGTGATATAGTGTTTTTCTCCACCAGCTCAACCTCACCTTTCATTATATACATGAATCCCCTTGACAGCTGGCTCATCAATCTTATTTCGCATCATAGCTCTTTCAATTCGCTTCATAGCTCTTTTCATATCGCATCACAGCTCTTTTATATCGCAGTATTGCTCTTATTCATATCGCATCATAGCTCTTTTCTCATCGCATCATAGCTCTTTTCTTTTCATTTGCCACATAGGCTATTTAACAACATCAAGGGGTATTCACATCACATCATATTCAATTTACACCACTCCCTCAATTCCACATATCACCATCCTTGTAAGCAGTTATTGACTTAAAACCATATATAGACATATTTCTATTTACAAACACCAATAACAATCATCCAACAAATATAATACTTAAATGTATTTCTCATTTACGTGCAAATATCATGATTCCAGTTAAATCATTCACCACGCATACATTTCAGATAAATCAGCTTCAGCATGAATCACAGATTATTAAAATAGCACAAAGAGAGAAAACATATACAGATAATACTAATTATTCATTTATCTTGATCTAACGACGTTCTACTAGCAACAAGGAGTTGTCCAATCCTCTACTTTATCCCCGAATCCTATAACGAGTTATTATGCATACAATTAATATATTAAAAATATTGAAATTTCTAAATATAATATTACATATTATTTGTACAATTTCTAATTGATCATTTAGTATTTTATTTCTATCGAAATATAAATTTTTCGTACCATTATTTTGTAACCAACTAGCTTCCCACGTATATATTTAATTTATCAGTTAATTCATAAGAATTCGTTTAACAAAACCCCTTATCTCTTTTTATAATTATCCTTCTTAATAACATTCCCTAAATTAAATTATGTTTAAAACCCTCATTTTCCTTTCTAATAATATAATAGTCCTTAAATATAATCTTCGGAGTATTTTTATGAATTTTTATCAATATCTCGTTATATACAATTTGATTATACCTGAATACATATAATTACACATTTGGTTAATAGGCCCGACGAAATTGAATAAATTAACTACAATAATAATTAAATCTACCAAATCTAATAATTTAATTAACCAACTATAATATTTTAAATCAATTGGAACATTTAATTCAATACAATATAAATTGATAAAATCATTAAATACTCCGATTAAACAATTCACCGATCAATACAAATTACTTTTAGTAAATGGACTAATTAAATAATATAATTATATAAATTAATAAAAAATTTAGCATTAAAATCATACCTGTTCGTCGTCCGAAAATGGAAATGGTTTATGTATGAATACATATGCAAGAAGCTTTCTACACTTTCCAATACATACTATTACTACATATATATTGTTTTATATTTGAGGTGTGGCGGTGGGGAATTGATGGCCCCACCAGCCCACTTTTCTTTATATTATATATTATATTATTATATTATTATTATTATTATTATTATATTATTATTATTATTATTATATTATTATTATTATTATTATTATAATATTATTATTATTATTTTATTTAAACTTTTCTAAAATCTCCTTTACATCCTTTCTATTTTCTTAATTAATATAATTTAATGTCAATTAATATAATGAGCTCCAATTCACTTCGTTCAAGTTTTATTGTACTCCAATTTCAACCTATAACTTATTATAAAATTTTCATAATAGTTATCATTAGTCACCCATTTAAGTATAAAATCCTAAGGATGTCACAATTCTCCCCTCCTAATAAAAATTTCGTCCCGAAATTTAATTAACGTACCGACTCAGGGAATACATATGGGTACTTTTCCCTCATGTTCTCCTCAACCTCCCATGTGGCTTCTCTTGGAGAGTGATGACTCCACCTGACATTTACCATCGGTATTTCTTTATTTCTCAATTTCTTTATACTTCGATCCAAAATTTCTATTGGCTCCTCCACATATGTCAATCCCTTCGAGACTTCTATCTCTGGTTCACGCAGAATATGACTAGGATCAGATCGGTATCGCCGTAACATAGAAACGTGAAACACATCATGTATCTGCGACAGTTCAGCTAGTAATGTTAATCGATAAGCTAGTAGTCCAACTCGCTCGAGAATTTCGTATGGCCCAATATATCTCGGACTCAACTTTCCTTGCTTACCGAATCTCAAGATTCCCCTCCACGGTGACACCTTCAGAAAATTTTTTTCCCCTACCTCGTATTCCATCTCCCTGCGATGCTTATCAGCATAACTCTTCTGTCTGTCCTGTGCTGCTTTCAAACACTTCTTAACTGTCTGTATTTTGTCTACCGTTTGCTGAACTAGTTCAGGCCCTTCAAGCTGTCTCAACCCTTCAATGTCCCAACAGATTGGACTTCGATATTTCCTTCCATATAAAGCTTCATACGGGGCCATACCAACACTGGAGTGAAAACTGTTGTTGTATGCGAATTCCATCAGTGGTAGATGGTCATCCCAGTTCCCTCTGAATTCAATAACGCAGGCTCTCATCATATCCTCTAACGTCTGAATCGTTCTTTCTGACTGTCCATTTGTCTGAGGATGAAACGCCGTACTGAAATGCAATTTCGTTCCTAAAGCCCTTTTGCAAGCTTCCCCAGAAATGAGAAGTAAATCAAGGATCTCTATCAGAAACTATAGACGTAGGAATGCCATGTAATCTCACGATTTCCGAGACATATAACTCAGCCAGTTTATCCAAAGAATCATTTTGACGGATTGGCAAGAAATGTGCTGATTTAGTCAATCTATCCACGACCACCCAAATAGCATCATGTTTCCTAAACGTACGTGGTAATCCAATAATAAAATCCATAGTGATCTTTTCCCATTTCCATTCAGGTATAGTTAAAGGATGAAGCTTACCGGCTGGTGCTTGGTGTTCTGCTTTTACTTGCTGACAAGTTAAACATCTCGCCACGAACTCCGCTACGTCTTTCTTCATTGTTGGCCACCAGTAATAGGGTCTCAAGTCCCGATACATTTTAGTACTACCAGGATGCATAGCATACGGTGCATAATGCGCCTTTGTACATAATCTCCATTCTCAATTCCTCTACATTTGGCCCACATATACGTTTCCCATTCAATAGCATACCATCATCTTGTATTATAAACTGATTGTTCTTCCCTTCTTGCACTTTGGTCTTCATTTTCTGCAAATATGAATCTTTTTCCTGTGCATCCCTGATTTTATTATTAAGAGATGGCTTTACTTGCATTGTAGCCAACAACATGTCACCACCAATGCTAAAGTGCACATCCATAGCTCTGAGGGCAGTCAAATACTCCACATTATAGCAAATCATACTTGCAAGGTGATCCACTGTCTTCCTACTCAAAGCATCTGCCACAATATTTGCCTTTCCAGGATGATAGTCAATGGTGCAATCATAGTCCTTCAAAAGCTCAATCCACCTTCTTTGCCTCAAATTTAACTCTTTCTGTGTTGGGATATACTTCAAACTTTTGTGATCTGTAAATATTTGAAATGTCTCTCCATACAAGTAATGCCTCCAGATCTTCAGCGCATGTACTATAACTGCCAGTTCTGAATCATGGGTTGGATAGTTTATCTCATGTGGTCTCAACTGCCTCGAAGCATAAGCTATAACCTTCCCATGTTGCATCAAAACACACCGAAGTCCCTGTCGTGAAGCATCAGTATATACCACATATCCTCCATCCCCAAACGGCAAAGCAAGGATAGGTGCCGAGGTAAGTCTCTTCTTCAACTCCTCAAAACTCTGAGCACATTTGTCATTCCAGTTGAATGGTGCATTCTTTTTTAGCAAATTTGTCAAAGGTTTTGCGACCACGGAGAAATCCTTCACAAATCTTCTGTAATAACCAGCCAATCCCAAGAAACTTCGAACTTCTGATACATTTTTAGGTGGTTCCCACTCCATAATAGCCTTAACTTTTGCCGGATCAGGTTGTACCCCTTCTTTCGAAGCAACATGCCCTAAGAAAGCAATTTCCTCCATCCAAAACTCACATTTGCTGAACTTAGCGTACAGCTGTTATTCTCTTAAAATCTGTAAAACTGTCCGTAAGTGTTGTTCATGTTCCTCACGACTGCTGGAATATATTAGAATATCATCAATAAACACAATCACGAATTGATCGAGGAACGGCTGTAACGTCTTGTTCATCAGAGACATAAAAGCAGCAGGGGCATTCGTCAACCCAAATGGCATAACAACAAATTCATAATGGCCATACCTGGTCCTGAAAGCTGTCTTCAGAATTGACCCTTCTTCAACCCGCAGTTGCCAATACCCTGACCTCAAATCGATTTTAGAGAACACAGTGGCACCCTTCAACTGATCAAGTAAATCATCTATCCGTGGCAGAGGATACTTGTTCTTGATTGTAATTCGGTTCAACTGTCTATAATCAATACATAATCTCATACTCCCATCCTTTTTCTTGACGAATAGCACTGGTGCTCCCCAAGGCGAAATACTGGGCCGGATGAACCCTTTATTTAGCAACTCTTCTAACTGCTTCTTTAGTTCTTTCAGTTCTAATGGAGCCATTCTGTACGGTGTAATCGAAATAGGTGCTACCCCGGGAATAGTGTCTATTTCAAAGTCCACTTCTCAATGAGGTGGTAACCCAGGTAATTCCTCGGGAAACACATTAGGAAATTCCCTCACAACTGAAACATCTGATACACCCGGACTAATCTTCGCAACATCATGTACACTTGCTAGATAAGCTTCACACCCTTTTTTAATTAAATTAAAGGCAGTTACAGCGGATATTAAACAATTAGGTATGATTTTTGTTTCCCCTACTACAACCGTCTTCATTTCCCCGTTGACTTCTACAGTTACTTCCTTCGTTTGACAGCCCACTAAAGCATGATTACAAGACAACCAATCCATCCCCAAAATGTCAAACTCCCTAAGGTTTATTACAACCAAATCTGCATATAGAGTGACACCCTCCACCACTACTGGACAAGATCTCACCACTGTATTAACTAACATAACCCCACCAGCAGGCATAGATACACATAGATCATGTCCCAATGATTCTATACTAGCATGCACACGAGATGCAAAATCATGCGATATAAATGAACAAGTAGATCCTGGATCAATCAACACATGTGCACTAGAACCACAAATAGAAAAAGAACCAGTAATAACCTCGGGTGCCGTAGGAGCTTGCTCTTTTGTAATTGCATACACCCTTGCTTGGGGTTGAGGTTGACTACCTTGTGTTGTTAATGTCGTGGCAATATTCCCGCCACCTCGACCACCTCTACCTCGCCCTCTACTCATACCAGCTCGTTGCGAGTTTTCTCCCACACTAATAGGTCCTGAAATCTGGGATCCCCTGGCATTATCTCTCCACGTAGGACAATCCCTTACAATATGTCCTGGTTGATGGCAACGATAACACACAATTGGCTGAGCTCCCCAACATTCGCCAGTGTGTCTCCTACCTCAGTTGGCATAAGAAGGAATAGATCTTCCACTAAATGATCTAGTTGGACCCTGTCTTCCCCCAAATCCAATCGAGTTAGGCCCTCCTCTACCAGAAGACACTGAAGGAGACCTGCTAGTCTGACCCATTCCTCGGCCTCTATACCAACCTCTTTGTAAACCAGAACCCCTAAAAGAAACTGCACCACTTTGTCCAGGTATAGGATTTAAATTACCCGTCAATCTCTTTCGTTTAGCTTCAGTAGAGCTCCTTTCAAGGGATGTATCCTCTGCTCTCAGTGCCGCTTCAAGCAATGCGCCATAACTCGGAGGTTTAATAGCTATTTTCTCCCGAATTTCGAGTCTCAACCCTCTTTCAAACCTGTCTCTCTTCAATTCATCAGTGCTCACCTCTTCTGCAGCATATTTTGACAACCTCACGAATTGCAGCTCATACACAGCAACAAACAACTCATTCTGCTTCAGTTCAAGAAATTCAACCTTCTTATGATTTCTGTAGACCGGCGGGGTATATTTGTCAGCAAATTCCTTCAAGAAGTCATTCCAAGTCAAGGTGATTGGACGATTCTTGCTCCCCGGAATTGTTTCCCACCAATCCAAAGCATCTTTCTCGAACAAAGACACTGCATACCTCAATTTTTGCTCGGGAGTGCATTCAATTCTGTCTAGCACTCTCTCCGTGTTCCTCAACCACTCTTCTGCTTCTGCAGGGTCAGTTGTACCTGCAAATACCTTTGCTCCCTGTCTCCTCACCACCTCATAATTCTTACCAATAACTGCATCACGTGGTTGTGGTTGTGGAGCCATCCTCTGCATAATATCTATAAATTGTTGCATAAAAGGTTGCATAAAAGGGTTTGCTTCGGGTGGTGGGACATTTCTATTTTGGGATTCTAATCCCTTATGTTCTGATGCATGATCATGACATTGAACAGACTCTAATGACTCAGTTGGGCCAGCAGCGTTTTCACCTGACGCTTCCATCCTATATGAAATGCACAAATGGAATTAGATTCATATTATATATTTTATATCATACCGTATTAATGAAATATTCCCCAGAGAATCTAATCCAAGCTCTGATACCACCAAATGTAGCACTCGCTACCAAACTACGGCTATATCTCCCCTAATTATCATACTTAAAGTAAACCCTATTTACATGTATAAATATGCACATAATCGTTAAACATACGTAGTCCCTACGTCATAACCAACACCACTATAATTTACATCGCTACATATATGTACATATCAAACATCACAAGTAAACCATTTTAGTAGTTCATAGTTTTTATATCCCTTTATACATCCCAAAATGTGAGTTAAATTCCAGTTGACAAGTTAGGAGAAAACCGCATACTGGCCCGACCTGACTGAACGTGGGGTTTGGATCTAACCCTCGATAAGCTGACACCTCATTATCTACTCCTGAAAAATGTTAGCAGAGGGATGAGCCTGCAACTCAATAAGCAGTTAACTAGCATTATCTATACATGTACGTCAAATATAGTCCAGACAAGGCAAGTGAACAACATGTATATAATATAATCAGCTTAATACCAACATAATCAACACATATTACACAATATAGCCAACTCATGATAAAACAATCCTCTTCCCCTAGTTTGCTTACCAGAAGGTGATATAGTATTTTTCTCCACCAGCTCAACCTCACCTTTCATTATATACATGAATCCCCTTGACAGCCGGCTCATCAATCTTATTTCGCATCATAGCTCTTTCAATTCGCTTCATAGCTCTTTTCATATCGCATCACAGCTCATTTATATCGCAGTACTGCTCTTATTCATATCGCATCATAGCTCTTTTCTCATCGCATCATAGCTCTTTTATTTTCATTTGCCACATTGGCTATTTAACAACATCAAGGGGTATTCACATCACATCATATTCAATTTCCACCACTCCCTCAATTCCACATATCACCATCCTTGTAAGCAGCTATTGACGTAAAACCATATATAGACATATTTCTATTTACAAACACCAATAACACATCATCCAACAAATATAATACTTAAATGTATTTCTCATTTTACGTGCACAATATCATGATTCCAGTTAAATCATTCACCACGCATACATTTCAGATAAATCAGCTTCAGCATGAATCACAGATCTATATTAAAGTAATAGCACAAAGAGAGAAAACATATACAGATAATACTAATTATTCACTTATCTTGATCTAACGACGTTCTACTAGCAAACAAGGAGTTGTCCAATCCTCTACTTTATCCCCGAATCCTATAACGAGTTATTATGCATACAATTAATATATTAAAAATATTGAAATTTCTAAATATAATATTACATATTATTTGTACAATTTCTAATTGATCATTTAGTATTTTATTTCTATCGAAATATAAATTTTTCGTACCATTATTTTGTAACCAACTAGCTTCCCACGTATATATTTAATTTATCGATTAATTCATAAGAATTCGTTTAACAAAACCCCTTATCTCTTTTTATAATTATCCTTCTTAATAACATTCTCTAAATTAAATTATATTTAAAACCCTCATTTTCCTTTCTAATAAAATAATATTCCTTAAATATAATCTTTGGAGTATTTTTATGAATTTTCTATCAATGTCTCGTTATATACAATTTGATTATACCTGAATACATATAATTACACATTTGGTTAATAGGCCGACGAAATTGAATAAATTAACTACAATAATAATTAAATCTACCAAATCTAATAATTTAATTAACCAACTATAATATTTTAAGTCAATTGGAACATTTAATTCAATACCAATATAAATTGATAAAATCATAAAATACTCTGATTAAACAATTCACCGATCAATATAAATTACTTTTAGTAAATGGACTAATTAAATAATATAATTATATAAATTAATAAAAAATTTAACATTAAAATCATACCTGTTCGTCGTCCGAAAATGGAAATGGTTTTTGTATGAATACATATGCAAGAAGCTTTCTACACTTTCCAATACATACTATTACTACATATATATTGTTTTATATTTGAGGTGTGGCGGTGGGAATTGATGGCCCACCAGCCCACTTTTCTTTATTATATTATATATTATATTATTATTAATATTATTATTTATATATTATTATTATTTTATTTAAACTTTTCTAAAATCTCCTTTACATCCTTTCTAATTTCTTAATAATTTACTGTCAATTAATATAATGAGCTCCAATTCACTCCGTTTAAGTTTTATTGTACTCCAATTTCAACCTATAACTTATTATAAAATTTTCATAATAGTTATCATTAGTCACCCAATTAAGTATAAAATCCTAAGGATGTCACATCTATTCTAGTTGAGGAAGAGACAGATTGATGGATTCAAAGAGCACTAGAAATAGGCGATTTGGATCTATTAGCTTTCAAAACCTTACTAAGAAGGAGAAAGACCGCAAAAGCTCTTTTGTGGGACAAAATAAGTTTACCAGTTACATGTTGGATTGGATCCAGTGTGATATCTGTGAGTTACTAAAATACACAAGATCGGTGTGGGGGTTCACCAGTCTAATTTTATTTGATGAGATTCAAAGAATTAGACTCCGAGTGGTGAACAAGCATGATCACCTTTCGATTGAATCGAGAGGGTGTGTATTTAGTGGAATTTTTTTACAAGAATGTGATTTTCACTCGGTGAAGTTCTTCCTAAAAGGACCACGGTTGACCGGTCTCTGATAAGGAAGAAATCGAACTAAGTTGGACTTTGTTTGATTGGTGTTTCACTGAAACGAATTGACCCTTATTGTATGAAGAACTCTCGTCCCACTAAGTACTTGAATTAATAGAATGGTCCTATACACGTCAAGGAAATAGTGGGAGTAAGTTTTCATATAACTTCTCAAATGCATCATTCGTAATTAACTACATCTCTAACTGACCATATTCCAGTCCTTATTTGTCCATGGGAATTGAATTTTAATCCAAAAGGACATAAGGAGGAGCGATGTTGGACATCGTTTGGAATCAATGGCTTGGAGCCTAAGGATTCACTAAGAAGTTCAAACTAGGTTTGAGACATCGTAAAACTGGATTATTCATTTTTATCTAAAGATCATAATGATTTGATAAAATGAGCCCAACGTCAGTGGGAGTTGGTGTGAGTTCTAATGTGTTTAGTGTATAAACGTCTTTCCCATTTGGAATGAGGTAAAGATATTTGAGAAACACTAAGACACATATAAAGTTGTTCACGAAATTCTCCATAAAAGGAATTAGATTCCTACATTAGGGTCGAGCTATTCAAAACTCATTCATGGTTGACTGATGAGAAAGCTCAGATGTCTTGGACGTTCCCTCCGTCTGTGCCGAAGACAGCACGAAAGTGTTGGTTTGATGTGTTGAACCTGATAATGTGTATGCTTAGGGCATGACACAACGTATATTGGAAATACACCAATTGGCAATACACAGTTGTCAAGAACAGTCTTTAATACCTGAATAAGGATTAAAGTGGTATGTCTAACACACGATTTGTGGAGAGTTAATTCTGGAAGGCTAAAGCGATACTAGCTTCTAGACTCATGTGAATAATGGTTAAGTCCTCAAAGTATAATCACGTTCAGACTTGATGATAGGCGTGGTAGCTTGGAGGGATTTCAAGCACACGCCCCATCTTAAAACTTGAATGTGGGGCGACTTTAATAAGTCAGTCTAGGAAAGTGATTTGGATCGAAAAACAACATCCATTGGATGGATGTGGTGCCTAGCACAGCCGAGCCAGTTGTAGCCTTAGAGGCAAACGACAAGGCTAGGGCAAGAGCCTTATGGGCCCGAGATCTCATCACAAGATTCGCGAAAATTCATAAATAACAACCATCTGCAGGCAGCAATAGTGAAAGGAAATACACGGTTGGACCGTATAGATCCAGCAGAAAATAAAAATACCACGAAACCGAGTTGGTATCGTAGATTGCTCATGCTCAGAAGGTTCTGAGTGACATGGATAATTGGCTTAATGGTCAAGTGGGAGACTGTTAGAATGGTGACCAAAAGCCAATTGGATTGGCTGTTTTTCATTCGACAATCTTTATCAAATAATATTAGATTGATGAATACGGTAAGAATTCATCAAGATAGCGATATGTTTCCTTGACCTTACCACTGATATTGAACGGGGTTTCAATGTCACAACGAAATGCCCACGGATCGAAAAGTTAACCTCTGGAGTTGGGCTGCGCATAAGTTTGGCAGCTATGAAACTAACTCCTAAGGGTCGGTCTGAAACGTTTTAAGTCGAGGACCTCGAGATTTGGCATTGAGGATCCTATGGAGACTTGCATTAAATACTGCAGTCGTGTTTTGTCGACAGGAGACGTAGTTCGTCCATGCAATTTTAGTGGGTTGGTTGGCCAGGTAGTCAACTGACTGAAGTGACTCGCGGGAATCGTTATATGGAAGCCTCTTAAGGCTTGGTTGGTATGACTGGGATTCCCAGTTCTGATAGTACGAGAATTAGTCCTCTGACTTGAGGAATCATGGCAGTTACGTGCATATGAAGACAATATCTCGGATATGGTAAGCGGTGGCTATGTCGTGAGGCATTGTCATCATAAGCCTTATCCAGTGCAGTCGGAGTATGTAGCGAGGACGATGGATTCCAAGAGATGATCTGTCCCCTGTTATTATATGACAGAGAATTTTCCCATGCACCTTGAGATGGTTTAGACTCTAAATGTCCATGGCCAAAGTAATTGATCGATCAGGAATATGTTTCCTAGATTGGATCAGTAGAGTAAACGCATCTCGAGTGTTAAGCATAGTTGCCTAGTCAAGGATGGGAACCGACACCCAATTCCATGCCTAGACTAAGGCCAAGAGACGGTTGACAGTAGGGCCGTACTCGTATGGATTCGGAGCCTAAATGTTCACGCCAATAGTCTCTAGTGCCATGGACTGTTGTTAGACGGCCACCCACGGTATCGGGCCATTTCTGATTATGGAATAATTGGAAATAATTAATTAAAATAGATTTAATTAATTGTGTTGGTCACACATGCCCAAGTCTAGCTCAAGGTGAACCTAAAGAGTCACACCCTACCAGCATAGTGGGATAGAATTAATTTGGAATAAATTCTAGAAGAGTCAGATTAATTAATTGGATTAAATTAATCTTTGGAGAGAATAAATGATTGGATCATTTATTTAGACCAATCATGAGATGGATGACTTGAAATTTAATTAATTGGATTAATTAGAATTTCAAGTTAGCTAGTAAAATGAATTGGATTAATTTTATTGGACTTGGTCCAATTTATAAATTGGATTTGTAAATTGAAAGAGAGAGCATTGGCTTGGATCTTTTAATTAGATTAAAAGATAAGGAGTTTAATATTGGACTTAATTAAATTAGATTTATTATAAGTCCATAAGACGTGGGCTTGATACTATCGAGCCCTGTTCATTAAATACAAGCCCAAGGCCTTGGTTGGACGTTGGCTAAGTCAAGGAGGACAATTTCGAAAGGTTCTTTGGCTAATTTAGAAGGCAAAATTCGTGCTTAAGGGGTGGCTAGGGTTAGGATGGTTGTTTTGGAGCCTAACTAGGTTAGGACTCCTAGTATGTGTATGACTAGGTCATATATATACCTTCATTAAACCCTAGCCACACAGACAACACATACTAGCCTCTAAAAACCTCACAGATTCGTATCTCTCTCTCTCTCTCTCCCATGTTCTCCATATCAGTTTTTTCATTTGGTCTTAGAGATCAAAGGAAAAACGAAAGAGAGATCAAACATAAGCGATTGTTTTGATCTCCATCTCTTCTGTGGAGATTTTGCTAGTACGAAATCTCTACATCCTTTAGTGGTGGTGTGTCATTCTCGGGAGGATCTCAAGATCGAGGTCTTGTTGTGGACAGATCCAGAAATAAAAATGGAGAGGAGACAATGCTTGTAGCCGTACGAGAAAAACGACAAAGGTAAAACTCCATTTATGGTTTTCGCTCCTTGTTTTTTCTCGTGATTTCGTGGCCTATGTTTTTTATATTTAATACACCGAACGCTCGGAAAAGATCAAGGGTACACCGCTTGACCAGAATTAATTTCATTAATTATCCATTGTTTTATCGATTTTTCCATTTTTTGCGCTTCCGACGCGCTTCCCGGGCCGATCCGCTTCCTTCAGAGACCTCATCACATTATAACATTGTTTGCATAAATTTCAAATATTTAAAGAATCAAGAAAATGCATCGCAGGAATGAAAACCTAGCATACCCCTATTGGATTATCACGAGCCCAATCTATGCGACTCACTAAGTCCATAGTGAGTCTAAGGACTGTCTAGGGTGGCACTATGCTATTACATAAGTGATTTACGCATTAACATGTAAATGGGCCTTGAAACTCCTTCTTTCTTCATGGGCCATCTTCTCCATGGACTTGCTTTCACATAAAAATATAAAATATCCTAATCTACTCATTATAATTGAAAGAGAAACCCGATCATAAGTCTGGGGAGTACATAATAGGGAGCAAGCCTTATTATTTCAAGGCATGAAATAAGAGAGAGGGAGAGAGAGGAGAAATCAATAAATTACAAGGCACACGGGCCCACCCAACAAAATTAAAAGACATACATGCGGTCTAGGGCTCCATGATCATACATAAATAATTAACTAGCACCCAAACCAATTAAGCATGCTAGACAAAACATACATCCCATGTATAATGCGATATCTAATATCACAACCAACAATTATATGCAGAAAACACAAGTTTAAAATTTATAATTTAAAAAGATGATCATATCCCATACATCCAATGCACATATTAAACCAAACTAATTTAAGAAATTTAATTTTAGAAAAAAATTAATTTATTCCAAAATTAAATCAGAAAAAATTAATAATTTTAAAAATTGTGCAGAAATAAGAAAATTCAATTTTTCGAAAGAAACGGGGAAAAAGGCCTACTTGTCGGTCGTCGGCACAGCAGCCAACACAGTCGGCCGCACGCGCGTTGGCTTCTCTACCAACATGTGCACGTGACTCCATGCAGACCCTACCTCCACCCGGTCACACGCACGCCGTGTGCTGATGGTCAGTAGTGCACTGCTCCAGTGCCAAATTTTATAATTTTTTTTTTGTTTCCACACAATAAATTGAATATAACACAAGCATTTTCCAAAAAAAAATCCAATTTTTTAAAATACTTAAATCATCCCAAACATTCACAAAAATCAAACAAGTTAATTTTCTACATACAAATAACAAAGAATAAGCAATATGAACAACATGCTTCAAAAGCAATAAAATCCACATTATCATGCTTATTCACATAAATCATAGCCCCTACATCAAACCGGGCTCTGATACCACTTGTAAAGAGCAAGTGGATCGGCCTGAAAATGCGCAGGTGGAAACGGTAAAATATTAAAAATCAAATCAAATAAATAAAATCATGGTTCCAAGGGGTGTACCCTTGGAATTCCTGGGCATTGATGAAATATAGTATAACAAAAATTAAACACACGGGGCTGTAGTATAAATGAAGAGCCGAGGAGCACTAGAAATGTAAATCGAAATCACTTTGTTCAATTTTGATCGAGGCGTCCTCTTTTGTTATTTTGTTAATGCAAGACCCCAACGTAGAAGTCCTCTAAAATACGTCCACACCACACCGGAAGTAGGAACTCTTGATTCTCCTTGCTATAAGAGAAACAAGAGAAGAAAGCACCAAGTGAAATAGAGAGAGGGGGGCAGCCGAACATACTAGGGAAGGAGAGGATTTTTTTTTGTGTTGTGTAATAATTAATTATTCTAAATGATTAATTAAAATATATATTTTACCTTTTATGGATGCACTATAATGTGTCTAGGTTCATTCTATCATCCATAAAGTAATATATTCTTTATTTCAAATAAAAGAATGACTAACATAGCACTTTTCAAAAGTGATAATTGCTAGTCAATTGTTTTCTTTCCTAGAAATTCAAAATGTGCTTAATAAAGGGGTGTGTTGGCCGATTTTATGGAGATAAATACAAGGCCCAACTAATTTTAATTAAATCCAACTTAATTAAAATCCACTCCATCAAGCCCATCATGTATATAATCCAATTAAATGCATGAGCCAAATTAGTCTTTATTAATAATAAGTCGAACTTATTAAATAATAAGGACAACCCCAATATGAATTAATCCTATTAATTTATCCTTGGGCTCCTCCATCCAATGGATCTCTCATTTGTAAGTAATTCAATTGCTTATGGAATTCATTCCTTATTAATCCCTTGACCCTTCTCGGTGATTTGTGTATCTCTTTAGGTTCTCACCTTTCAGCTAAGACTTGGGCTAGTGTCTATCATTATTGTTAATTAAATCTAATTAAATTAATAATTCTCGATCAACCCTTGATTGAGAAAACCCGTCACCATGGGTGGTCGTCTAGCAATGGTCCATGGCATTAGAGACTAGGTGAATTACCGTGTGAACTTTTAGGCTTTCGAGTCCATACAGGTACGGTCCTTCCGTCTATAGTCTCCCGGCCTTAATATAGGGCATGGAATTTGGTGTCGGTTCCCATCCTAAACTAGGCATCTATGCTTAATACTTGAGATCCCGTTACGCTAAATTGCTCGGCATAGGAACATATTTTTCCTATTCGACCAATGACTGTGGCCATAGCTTCATAGAGCGTAAACACATCTCCAAGGGTATAGGAGATACCTCTATCATGTTTAACAAGGGAAGGATCCTCTTCTAGAAACTCACCGTCATTACTACATACTCCGACTGCACTGGATAAGGCTTATGATGACCATATTTGTGACACAACCACCTCTCACATAGATTCAAGATACAGTCATCATATACACGTGATTGTCGTGATTCCTCAAGTTTGAGGACTACTCCCGTACTATCGGTGTCGAGGAGTCAAGTCATACCGACCAAGCCTCCAAAGCTTCCATATGACGACTCCGCAAGTCAGTTTAGTCGATTCGACACCTAGTCAATTGACCCACTAAGATCGCATAAACGTTCCACGTCTGTCGCCTATGAAATGCGAAACTCATCCAATGAATGCGACTCTTAGTGCAAGTTTCCATAGGACATTCGATGCCCATTCTCGAGGTCATCGACTTGGAACATTTTAGATCCAACTCTTGGCAGCTGATTTCATTACCACCCTCCAATGCGTGATCTAACTGTTGCATGGTTGTCAAAGTGGTCTGTGGTCTTTGTTGTGATGTTTAATGATAATGCAAACATACATGATGAGCACAACAAAGGAAATGCCAATAACGAATACTCATTTTATTCACTAAATAATATTATGTAGAATCAAGATATTGTCAGGGTTACATGTATGTCAATCTAATTGGCTTCCAGGCCACTTATTCTAACAATTATGTTGTAGGTTGATATATGAATATGGGTATATATTATTTCTTATAGTTGTTGTTATTATATGATAAATATTGGTTGGATGATATGATTGTATAATGTTGACTTGCGGAGAATGTATATATATAGACTGGTTGACTATATTTACTAAGTAGGCAGCTCTTTTCATGCCACGTCTTTTAGAAGATAAGTCACATTAAACTACTTTGGACTTTGAGTCGTGCTGTTATTCTTATTCGGTGGGTCAGCCGTGACATCTGAAGTTAGGATTTCTTGTTATGTGATTATTGAATATACCACTGTTTGTCGGGTTTGCGTTTATAGTTTTGTACAGTTGGATATTTCATTAACTTTTTTTTTACTGTGTGTATGAGTATGTCCGTGGAAAGAAACATCAACTTTTGGATGACATCTATTGACGCCTACGACATGTATATATTATATTGATAGAAGTAGAATTCATTTTTTCAGGCTAAAAGGAACTTTCTTATAATAAGGGTTGTAATTAAGGAAAAGTTGTAATAATTGGTGGTAGTTAAGTGTAGCGTCATAGGGGGTGCTACAACTGGAGGACCTATAGGAGGTGATTGACACAGAGCTAAAAAAGCTCAAGTACAAGAGGCGCACAGAGTAGCTTTGGAGGAGGTCCTGGAGATAGAAGCCTTAGAGGACACCCTCTCATTCAGTATGGGTGAGCACAATGGTCTGGGCCTAAAGCCTCCCATAATGATGCCCTAGTCATCAAGAACCTGTTGATTAATTATGAAATCGGACGAATCTTTATAGATCCAGGTAGTTCGATAGACATCTTGTTCAGTGAAGCATACGACCAAATGCAGTTAGGGACATCCCCCTAGAAACAGTAGGCACTTCCTTGTGCGGGTTCGTGGGAGAAGTGGTGCATCCCCGTGGCACGATCCCGCTCCCTTTGACCTTGGGGACTGAGCCATCCCAAAGGACTTGTTTGTTAAAATTCCTAATCATGGACATACCCTCATCATACAACGTTATCTAGGGAATGCTATGCTTAATGTTTTTCAAGACTTGATATCCACCAATTACATGAAGATTAAATTCCCCAAATTGGTAGGTGTAGGGGGAGTACAAGGGGATCACTTGCAATCCCGCAAGTATTATGTGGAAGCCGTTCGAAAAGAGCGGAAGAGGAGTTCACATGAGGCGTCAAAAGAAGAAACTCGAACAAGCGAGGGAAGGTCCCACACTTATGGAAGAAATTGAAAATAAAGGAGACCTATCAAAGTTCAACCAGCTAAGGAGCTATTTGCTATAGAACTTATACCTAGGAACCCGAAGAAACTACCCAGATTGGCTTCTAGATGTAAAACATAATTCAGGAAAAAGTGGTTCAATGCCTTCGAAAGAACATGGATATCTTCACTGAGAACCTGCAAGACTTGGAGGGGATACACCCAGGTGTCATTAATCACAATCTCAACATATATCTTAGCGCCAAGCCATAAGGCAAAAGAAATTATCCAAGCCAAGATAGATAAACTATTAGTAGCCAGGAACATTAGGGAAATACAGTTTCCCGAATAGCTTTCCAATGTTGTTCTAACACAAAAGCCAGGGGTAAAATAGAGAATGTGCATGGACTTCCGGGATCTAAAAAATGCGTGTCCCAAAGATTTTTACACCTTACCCTAGATTGACCAATTAGTGGATTCCAAATCAGGATGGGAACTACTAAGTATAATGAACGCCTCGCAAGGATATCATCAAACCATGCTGGCTACAGAGGATCACAAAAGAGTCAATTTCATCACTTCTGCTAGTAGCTTTTGTTACATTATTATGCCATCTGTCCTTAAGAATGTCATGGCCACGTACCAGTGTCTAGTTGATAAGATATTTTGACCTTAATTTGGGAAAAAGGTCGAAGTTTAAATAGATGATATGTTAGTAAAAAGCAAGAAAACTAAAGATCATATTGCAAACTTGGAGGAAACCTTCATGGCCGTAAGAAAGTATAAATTGAAGCTCAACCTACGCAAATGCGCATTTGGAATGCGTGGTGAACGATTCCTAAGATTTATGGTAACTCAAAGAGGCATCGAGGCCAACCCCCTCAAAATCAAGGCCATCTTTGGCATGAAGGTCCCGACTAACATCACTGAAGTATAACGACTGACTGGGAGGATAGCAGCACCTAGTTGATTTATTTCCAAACCCGCTGAAAAAAGCTTACCTTTCTCAAGATGTTATGGAAGACATTAAACTTCGAGTGGGATGTTGACTATCTGTAGGCGTTTGAAGAACTTAAAAATTACTTTGCGGGGTTTCCCCTACTAGTTAAGTCATCGTTAGGGGACACCCTCTACCCTTACCTCTCTGCCACCCCCTTGGTAGTTTGTTCTATGCTCATTCAGGATGATGGGGGGAAAACAAATGCCTATTTACTATGTTAGCAAGGTGCTTAACGGAGCAGAAGGACGATATACTTTCATAGAGAAAATGGTTTTTGCACTGTCATTACGGCCAGGAGGTTGCGCCCCTACTTCATCTCATGTCCTATAAAGGTGAGGACCAACTTACCTTTAAAGCAAAATTTGGCAAACCAGATACCTCAGGGTGATTGATGAAATGGGTTGTAGGATTAAGTAAGTAAGGCATCTCCTACTTACCACAAACAACTATCAAGCCTAGGCTCTGGCGAACTTCATCTCTGATAAGACAGGGCATCCCTGGAGGAGGGTCTTGAGAGGGAATTTTAGCTACTTCACATGGATGGGTCGACCACAACATAGGGAAGTGGAGCACGCATAGTCATCACCTTTTATTAAGGTGAGGACATGGAATTTGCTATAATGTTTGAAGTCAAAGCCTCTAATAACGAGGTCGAATATGAAGTATTTGTGAAAGGCATGAGGAAGACTCATGAAGTTGGGGCCCAACACCTTGTGGCATACGCGGATTCCGAACTAAAGATCAAATAAATAGAAAGAACATACGAAGCCAAGGAAGATAGCATGGTGCGGTACCTACAAAAAATATTGGAATTAAAAACAAAGTTCGAGAGCTTCTAGCTCATACAAATCCCAAGGGAAGATAATGTTAAGGCCGATTACCTTTCCAAACTAGCCAGTGTCTTGGGAGATTATTGAACCAGATGTATCACCATATAGTATCTTCCAAAGTCTCGGGCCCCCTAAGAATCTAAGTCATTTCCCCTATTTTAGAATAGGTGAACAGAAAGCCAATTAGATTGTCTTTTTATGTAACATATTTGACAACTCAATGCATTGTAATATTATGTAATGATAAGATGAGTATTCGTTATCTTTGGTATTCTCTTTATTAGGCTCATTATTATATGTTCATATCTGTTTATACATATCACAATAAAGCCTACAGACCACTTTAACAACTAATGTAGTTGGGCCACACATTGAATGGTGGTTATAGAACCAACTGATAAAGGGTTGGGTCTGAAATATTCCAAGTCGAGAACGTCGTGATAGGGCATCGAGAGTCCTCTTGAGACTTGCACTAAGAGTCGTATTCATTATATGAGTACCGTGTTTTGTCAGCAAGAGACGTGGGACATCCATATAATTTTAGTGGGTTGGTCGACTGGGGTCAAGCCAACTGAGCTGACTCGCAGGGATCGTCATATAGAAGCCTTAGAGATTTTGTCGGTATGATTGGAGTTCCCCAGTTTCGATAGTATAGGAGTAGTCCTCGGAGTAACTGATAAAGGTACCTTCTATGCACTGGAGACACATTTATGCTGCTTCAAGTTGTGGCCATAGTGGTTGATCGAGCAGAGAATGGTACCCTACGTTGATGCAATGAGGCATGCGTACTTTCGAGTCTTAAGCATGGCTGTCTAATGGTAACCAATATCTAATTCCATACCCTAGACTAAGACCAGGAGACGGTAGATGGAAGGATCATACCGATATGGAATCGGAGCCTAAATGTTCACGCCAACATTCACCTAGTCTCTAGTCCATGGACCGTTGCTAGACGGCCACCCATGGTGACGGGCTTCTGTTGGATGCGACTCAAGTCTAGTTGAGGGAAAACTTAAAGGGCCACACATAGTATCACCGAGGAGGTGGAGAAATTAACTTGGAGTCAATTTCAGAAGATTATATAATAATTGGATTATTTGTGGAAAGGTCCATTGGATGGACGGGCCGATATTGTATTGGGCCCATGGTTGATTGATAAATGGGATTTATCAATTAATGAGAGCAAAAGCTTGGATCTTTTAATTGGATTAAAAAGTCTATGGGCATCATTTAATTGGACCTTGAATTAAATTGAATTTAATTCTTGGAATTTTGTAATTGGATTACGACAAAATTCGATCCATTCAATCTTGGCCCAAGATGGATATTAATTCCACTTTTGGAATTAGGAGAAGTTGGACTTCTCCTAAAACTGGGAGTGATGATTTTTTCTTTTTCGAACGAGCAAAAATTCGCCACATGGAGACCATGTTGGAGGGGTTTACTTGCTCCTTATGGTAAGGGACAAATCAACCTAATCAAGCTTCCCTTACATGGTATGATTTGATCATACCTTGTAAGGTTGTAGGTTTGATTGCTAACTAATAGGAATTGATTGGGATGTATCTAGACATCTCATGGATGAATCTAGACACATTCTAACAATTACATTATTGTAGACATCTCTTGAATGAACCTAGACACATTCCAATAATCAGAGCCCGGTTCGATGTTAGGGGACGTAGATTTATGTTCTTGGCATGTGCAATTAGCTTTATGGCTTTCATAAGCATGTTTATTTCATGAATACGTGTTATGTACTAGTTTGAATGATTTAAGTTTGATGGGTGCATGTCATGAAATTTTGTGAATATGGTTTCAAAAATACATGCTTATTTTCAGTGGTAAAATATGCGAAAACAAAATAAAATAATATATATATTGATAAACGGACGACAGCGGCTAACTGTCGCCCCTACTGATCGGCTACTGGTTAGCGGATGCGCGTCATGCGCACGCAAGCTACTGCCTGTGTGTTGACTGGCCTACGCACGTGCCAGCGTGCATGCTGGCAAGGTGGCTGCGGCGACCCCGCAGCACAATGCCAGGCATCTGCACGCGCTATGTGCAGGCGCGCAGGCTGTCGGTCGAGGCACAATGCAAGCGCATGCTAATGCCGTGCGCAGTATGTAGGCGTGCGCGTGCGTGTGCGTGTGGGTGCCTACATGCGCGGTCGGCCACAATGATAGAACGGTCGGGTCGTTCTGTATCGTCTTTTGATGTTTTCTGATAATTAAATTTTCTTGAATATTTCTGCATATTTTTTGATAATAGATAAATTTTGCATATTTAATTTTGGATTAATTGGATTTTTTCTTTAATTAAATTGCTCATTTAATTGTGTTTTGACATGCATTGGATGCACTGCTGGTGGATGTTCGTTAAATTAAAATTGAAAGTTATATATTTTTGCATATATTTGTGTGGGTGTGATATAGGATATCATATAGATATATTGTATATCCTTATGGGCATGATTATTTTACATTATTGTATGTTAATGTTGATTGAATCTACATAGGATGATCACTATTGCCCTAGAGCTTGTGTATGGATGAATGTTCTTTTTCATTACTATTAGGTGGAGTCTGCGTGCCTCTTGTTTTGGGACTATCATGTCCCACGTTGGACAGAGGCCTAAGGTGAGATGCCAGAGCGAGGCGAATAGAGCACAAGGCCCATTGGAATGACAATGGATTTTATTTACTGTAATAGAGTAGGACCACCATGGACCATAGACTCATTGCAGGCTCAGTGGATCAAATTGGTTGGCTAGTGATATCCAAACATGGGTTATGCTATGTTTATTGAATGCGGCGTATTTACTTCTCTAAATATTTGATATTTATGCATGGAAAAACATTAATGTGATGAGGTCTCGATTATTTATAAACAAACTCTCATTTGGTTGGACCAAATTAAAATAATAGACCTTTAATGGACTTGAATCAAAATGGTTTTCATCTGTCCAGGCCTTCCTTCCACAACAATGTGGTGAGGAAGCTACCACTACCCAAGTGTGGTCTCATGAGTCGTGGCACACTTTGATTATGCGAAAGCTGCACCATTATTGTGAACAAAGAGATTACGCTCACCATCTCCCTGTCTCACGAGTCGTGGGGGGCGACAGTTGAGGTATGATTTGATTGATGGGTTGGGACTAACATCGAGTAACATGATTAGCTAGGAGTCCTCGAAATCATGTTAAGAGATGAGGTAAAATATCTTGGGAATCTCATTGGATGAGAATAATATTAGATATCTCCCATGAGGTTTTCTTCATGTGAATCGTAAAAGTGGGGTATGGAGATCACGCTTATAGATCCCAAACCCATTAGAAAATGGTTTCTCAAAACCCTACTTGAGAGTGGTGGGCTTTCGTAGAAATAGTGGGAGGGTCAAAGACTAAAAGACCATGTCTTCAACTTGAATAGTAATATTACCATAGTATATGACAGAGTTATCATATGTGCTCTGAGATGATTTAAAACTCTAAAAGCCTTTGGCATTGCGATTGATCGATCAGGGATAGGTTTCATAGATCAGATCAGTAGAGTAAACCTATCTCAAGTATTAAGCAAAGTTGCTTAGTCAAGGATGGGTACTGACACCTAATTTCATTTCTTAGACTAAGACCGAGAGACAGTTGACAGTAAGACTATACTCGTATATTCTCGGAGCCTAATTTTCATGCAACTATTCACCTAGCCTCAAGTGTCATGGATTGTTGCTAGACGGCCATCCATGGTTATGGGCTATTTTTGGTTATGAGATAATCGAAAATAATTAATTAAATTAGATTTAATTAATTGTGTTGGTCACACACGCCCAAGTCTAACTAAGGGTGAACCTAAAGAGTCACACCCTACCACTATAATGGGATGAAATTAATTTGGAATTAGTTTCAGAAGAATCGAATTAATTTAATTAGATTAAATTAATTGGATTAAATTAATTTTTGAAAAGATAAATAATTGGATCATTTAATTATATTAATTCATTGGATGGATGACTTGAAATTTAATTAATTGGACTAATTAAAATTTCAGGTTAGCTATTAAAATTAATTGAATCAATTTTATTGGGCTTGGTATAATTTATAAATTGGATTTATAAATTGAATGAGAGATAATAAAAGGTTTGGATCCTTTAATTGAAAAAAATTATATTTTAATATTGGGCTTATAAATTAAACTAGATTTTATTTAAAGTCCATAAGACGTGGGCTTGATTTAACTTTAACTAGTCAAGTCCAATTCATTAAAAACAATCTCAAGGCTTTGGTTAGACCTAGCTAGGTTAAGGAAGAGTAAAGGCTCCTCCTTGGGTGTGGTGTACGAAATGGTACCTTAGGGTTCACCAAAATCAATCATAAATGTGGTTTAGAGGTGTTAATTGGTTGTAGGAGTCTTGCTAGGTCAAGACTCCTTGGTATCTTGTGACTAGGTCACATATAAAGCTTCATAAACCCTCATTGCCGACTAGCAGCTGCTACACACACATACCCACAAAATTTCTCTCCCATTTTCTCTCCAAAAATCTTCTCAAGATCTTAGGGATCGAAAGAGGAACAAAGGGTCCAACGTTAATCAATAAAGCTGTTGATTCTTTACACTTCTATGGAGGTTTTGCTAGCACAAAATCTCCACATCCATTAGTGGTGGTGTGTTATTCTTTAGAGGGCCTTTAAAATGAGATCTTGCCATTGACAGATCCAAAAACAAAATCTGAGAGGAATCAACGCTTGTAGCCGTACGAGAAAAACAACAAGGGTAAACTCTATTTAGTTTTTTCGCTTCCTGTATTATTCCCGTGTATTCTATGGCCTTTGTTTTTATTTTATACACCGAACGCCCAGTAAAAGATCAAGGGTACACCCCTTGGTCGGAATTTATCGCTTTAGATTTATCGTATTTTTTATTTTTCGCTCTTCCACCGCATTTCTCAAGCCGATCCGCTCCCTACAAGTAGTATCAAAGCTCGGTTCGATGTATAGGCCTAGAAGCTAACGTGTATTGTATGTTTCAGCATGTTTATATGTTTTAAATCGGCTTTGCAAGTATAATTTTTTTTTAACTGTATATCTAGATCTAAGGTTTATGTATTTTAATTTTGCATTGAATTTTGGACATAAGAATTTGTTAAATTTGGAATTTCTAAAAATTGATTTTTCTTGTTGTTTTCAGAAATTTCATAAAAGAAAAAGAGTTTCAGAAAATTAAAGAAAAATGCAGCAGATCGCTGCCAACTAGCCGGTCAGTCGTTTGGGCTGATTTTTCTATTTGTTTAGAATTTTTTTTATTTTTCTGATTCTTCTGAATATTTTTATGAAATGGATAATTTTGGTAAATTTAATCTTTGGTTGAGATGTGGTATTTCTCAAAATTAAATTACTAAAATTAATTGGAATGAATTTTCATACAAGAATTAATTTTTGCATATATTGCACTTATGTTCATAATTAAGTTCATTATTTCACGTATAAATTCATATAATTGGATGTATAATTAATTTATGATATTAGATATTATTAGTATAATCCATGGTTTGCGTTATACTTTTGTGAGCATGTTTATTTTAGAAATAAATGTGCTATTTTGTTAATTGGATTAACATGAATGATCACGAAGCCCATTAGACCTTGTGAATGGTTTTATTTTCTATTGGGTTAGGGTCTGCGTGCCTCTTATTTTCTTATCTCTTTGTTTTTAGCTTAATGTTTGAGGCTTGCTTTATCCCTATTAATGTACTCCCCCAACTGCTGATTGGGGTTTCTTTTTAAGTTGTAATGAGAGTAGAATAGGTGGAGAGGTTTTATTTTTATTTTTTTTTAATAATTGTAAACAACAAGCCCAGACAATGGAGGCCCATGGAGCAGGCCATGTGGGTTGGCCCACTAAGATCCGTGGAGAAAGAGGCCCGAAGGACGGAGCCCACGAAGGAGATGAATGAATAAAGAGAAATTACAAGGCCCATAAAATGTTGATGGGTTAAAAAGCTTGTAATAGCGTTGGCCTCCCCTGAGACTGACTATAGATCCACTGCGGGTTTAGTGGGTCGCATAGGTTTTTGGGTTTGTGATCATCCAATAGGGACGTGCTAGGCTTTTATTTTGCAGGCGATGAATTTTATTTAATGAGTTTATATATTAGATATATTATGCATGCAGATATTAATTGTGATGAGGTTTCAGTCATATTAAAATGAACTCTCACTTAGTTTGACCATGTTAAAAAATATTAGACCCTAAAAATAGAAATAAACAATGGTTTGTTATTCTATGCTTTCCATCCACAATAATGTAGTGAGGAAGGTGATTTCATCCATACGTGGTCTTACAAATCGTGGCACATTTGGACTGAAATGAAGTTGCACTATTATTGTGAATGAAGTGAATATGCACCTATTTTCCTGTCTCACGAGTCGTGAGGGGTGATAGTTTGCGCTATGATTCGATTGATGGATTAGGACTAATACCAAGAAATGTAATTTCCATGTCTACCATCCACAATAATGTAATTACGAAGCTGATTTCACTTATACGTGGTCTCACGAGTCGTGGTATGTTTGAATTGAAATGAAATTGCACTATTATTGTGAACGAAGAGACTACGCTTCTATTTTCCTATCTCACTAGTCGTGGGGGCGATAGTTTGCGCTATGATTTGGTTTATGAGTCAGGTCTAACATCAAGTAACGTGATTCGCTTGGAGTCTTCGAAATCACGTGAAAATAGTGAGGCAAAATATCTTGGGGATCTCGTAGGTCAAAAAGGTATTGGATACCTCCAACAAGGCTATTTTCGTGTTAATCGTAAAAGTAGGGTATGGAGAAATTCGCTTGTCGACTTCAAGTCCACTAGGAAAAAGGTTTTCTCGAAACCCCACTAGAGAGTGATGAGCTTTCGTAGAAATAGTGAGAGGGTTAATTACTAAAGTCCAAGTTCTTTACTAGAACTTAATATTATGATAATCTGTTTATATTTATTTTTGTTTATTGTAGATGTCTAAGAATTTACTTAACTCTATTCTTGAGGCTAATAAATTTGATGGAACAAACTATTCAAATTGGCTGATAAATCTGACGATAGTCTTCAATTTTGAGAACCAGACTTATATTCTAGATAAGTCTCTACCAAGGACTTTGCCGGAAGGGTTCCTGCTTGGAGAACGTTTGACGTTTGAAAAGTTTACTCAGTGACATGAGGACAATAAAAAATACGTAGTATCATATTGGGTTCGATGGGTAACAAGATCTAAAAATAGTATTAGTATGAGGACGTCTGGTCAATAATGCACCATACGAAAGAACTTTATGCGGTACCGAACCGACATATTAGATATACTGTGATGAGGCATTCTTTGACACAAGAATGATTGAGGGATCGTCCATATGAGAGCATGTAGTGATGACGCTATCCGTAGTGGAAAAGCTCAATGACCTCTAGGCTGATTTAGAGAAGAAACGTACATTGACGTGATCTTGCAATCACTACCTCCCTCTTTTGATCAATTCATAGTCAACTATAACATGAATGGGCTTGAGAAAAACCTTCATGAGTTTATCAATATGTTGATCCAGTACGAGGCAACGATTAGAAAATCTACAGTGTCGGTACTAGTGGGAGAGGCTTCGACCTCTAAAGCGAAGGGTAAGGTTGTTGGGTGCAAGAAGAGGAAGAAGGATGAGATGTCTTCTATTACTGCTAGCACTTCGAGTGCTCCTGTTAATCGCTAGGTGGGGGTAAAGGAAAGAGGAAGAGAGTTCATCAGTCAAGGATTTTGAATGATGTTTGCATTTATTGCGAAGAGAAGGGCCATTGGAAGAGGGAGTGTCCTAAGCTCCTTCTATTATCTCGTGCAGTCGGAGTATGACAGAGAGTTCTCCTATGCGCTCTAAAATGTTCTATACTCTAAAAGTCTTTGGTCAAAGCGATTGATCGACCAGGGATAGATTTCCCAAATCGGATCATTAAAGTAAATGCGTCTTGAGTATTAAACATAGTTACCTAGTCAGGATGGGAATCGACCCTCATATTCATGCCCTAGACTAAGGTCGTGAAACGGTTGACAGTAGGACCGTACTCGTATGGAATCGGAGCCTAAATGTTCACGCCACTATTCACCTAGTCTCTAGTACCATGGACTATTGCTAGACGGCCACCCATGGTTACGGGTTACTTCTGGTTATGAGATAATAAAAAATAATTATTAAATTGAATTTAATTAATTGTATTAGTGTCACATGTCCAATCCTAAGTGATGGTGAATCTAAAGAGTCACACCTACCACTATAATAGAATAGAATTAATTTGAAATTAATGCAGAAGAGTTGGATTAATTTAATTAGATTAAATTAATCTTTGGAGAGGATAAATGATTGGAACATTTATTTAGAACAATCCATTGGATGGTTGACTTGAAATTTAATTAATTGGTTAATTGGAATTTCAAATATTAAATTAAAAATTGAATTAATTTTATTGAGTTTTGTCAGATTTATAAATTGGATTTATAAATTGAAAGAGAGATGACAAAAGGCATGGATCCATTAATTGGATTGATTAATATTTTAATATTGGACTTATAATTAAACTAGGTTTGATTTAAAGTTTACAAGACGTGGGTTTGATTTAATTTTAACTAGTCAAGCCTCGATCCATAAAATACAATGTCAAACCCTTGGTTAGACCATGGCTAGGTTAAGGAAGAGCCAAAGCTCCTCCTTCGGCGTGGTGTGAATGAAACGGTGCCCTAGGGTGCACAAAAATCAGCTATAAAGGTGGCTAGGAGGTGTTAGATAGTTGTAGGAGTCATACCAGGTCAAGACTCCTTGGTATCTTGGGACTAGGTCACACATAAAGCCTCATAAAACCTCATAGCCGACTAGTAGCTGGTACACACACATACCCACAAAATTTCTCTCCAATTTTCTCTCCAAAACTCTCTCAAGATCTTAGAGATTGAAAGAGGAACAAAGGATCCAATGTTAATCAATAACGTTGTTGATTCTTTGCACTTTTGTGGAGATTTTGCTAATACGAAATCTCCACATTCATTAGTGGTGGTGTGTTAGTCTTTGGAGGGTCTCTAGATTGAGATTTCGTCGTGGACGGATCTGAAATTAGAAACGGAGAGGAATCAATGCTTGTAGCAGCACGAGAAAAACGACAAGGGTAAACTCTATTTACGGTTTTCGCTTCCTGTGTTTTTCTTGTGTATTCTATGGCCTTCATTTTTATTTTATACACCAAACCTTGGGAAATGATCAAGGGTACACCCCTTGATCGAGATTTATCGCTTTAGATTTATCATATTTTTAATATTTTGCGCTTCCGCCGCACTTCCCAGGCCGATCCACTCCCAATAGCAACCCCTTTTCTACATGGTATGACCCAATTATACCATATAGATGGTGTACATATATATATGTATCGCTTGTGAATGAAAATGTGTCTAGATACACTACACTGAATCTCATAAGGCAAGCCCCCTTTCTATATTGTATGATGCAATATATAAAGACATGCATGAGGACAAACATGGTTCAGTGTGGGGGAGTTTGATAGGATGTGTTTTATAACTCAAATGTATGCTTAATTCGAGTATTTTAGAACTAATTCATTGCATTGATGATTGAATTATGCATCTTTTGAGTGAGAGATTGATTTTGAGCTGTTATGAAGAAAAGAGAGTCAAGAAGCACAATTGAAGTTGGAAAATAATCAAAGAGAATATATGATATAAAAACAAACTTGAGCATTCAATAGAGTGTGATGACACCTTACGAGATGAATGGAGTTGTTTGCGGAAAGAACACATTTGAAAAGTTTTCAGGGGGAGATTTCTATCCTTCTACATGGAAAGACGCAAATGGAAGGATAAAAATGCCCCGATGGTGAAAAAGGGAAAGCAAAGGAGGAAACGCTTCATTCACCGTTTTGGAGCTTAGCAAGGAGTTGAAGGACGTCGACCTCGTCGATTTCCTTCTCTTTATCTCTAGTTTGTGTTTTATTTTAGGACTTCTGATTTTTCTACCGACATGATGTGTAACTAATCCCATTTTTTATTCAAGATAAATGATGAACCTAATTGTTATGTTTTGAAATTTTGCTTTTATCTGATTTTATCGAGCATTTCTTCTCTTGATTTACTGTTTATGAAATGATTATTATTGGTAGATTTGACAATTTGACTCAATATCAATTGTTCTATTGTTATCCATAAGTTCAGTGGTCCGTAATTGTGATGAATGAGTGGTATGAGCAGTATGCAGCTTAATTATGTGTTTTGCATGATTTATTTGTTGGGATAAAAAAATTAGATTAAATAATTGTAGCAATCTCAATTTTTTTTATCTAAATTTGATTGTTTTCGCTTATACAAATATGCATTTGAGGTAATAACTTTTATTTAGATAATCGAGTCAAATCAATTATAATACAAAAACGAGATTTTATTATTGATATACCTTAGATTGCGTGAAACACTCACATGGGTCGAAATCTTTCTCTACTGATTTTATCATAGAGACTTATTTTTTGCTTTCTCTTTAGTTTCTATTAATTTATACATAGTTAATTCTCACTTCAACTGCACCCTTAAACCTGCTCCCCCACCCCCCACCAAAAAAATTATTGGTTACTACACTAAATTGAGAAATAATTTATAATTTCCTAAAAGTTCGAACAATCAATCAATCAAAAGTTCCTATACCTAATCGGTGAGGTAATTAACTCAACTCTTTACATGGCAATGTTAGATGTATGATTAAATTTCCTTTAATTTCCAACATCCAGGAAGGGAACAACTGGTGGGGCACTCGCTAGACCTTAATTAGGCGACTCTTATGCTACCGAGGTTAGCTGTGCCCAATCTTTTCTCGTAGCTAACTGTCTGCTGCCGAAGTTAGCCGCGTCCATCTCTTTGCGTTAACTAACTGTGCCCAATCTTTTTTGTAGGTAACTCTTTGCTGCTGAAGTTAGCTGCTTCCCAATCTTTTTTCCTCAATCAGCTGCGCCGGAATCATTAATTTGTCGGTCCAGCAGCTGGCAAGTTGAAATTTTCTGTATCTCTGCAACGTGTGGTCATAAATGGTGGCTATATATGCCTGGTAATTAAATTTGGAAGAAAACGTTGGCAAACCCCTTTTAATATTATAAATAAATAAATTATTATTTTATTAAAAAAAAAGTAATTTGTTTTTCTGTTTTTTTTAAATACAATAATTTATCTCTTTATATTTTTTAAAATAAAAAAATATAAATTACCACCTATGCTATGAAAAATGAGCAGAAAACCCTTGTGAAATATAAAATAGCAACTCACCTCTTGTATTTTGAAAAAAAAAAAAAAACAAAATATCGCCTATCTAAACCATTGATAGATGGTAATTTGCTAATTATTTTTTGACAAATGATATTTGCTCATTTCACATATCCCGGAGATAAATTGCATTTAATCCCTTTTTTAAAAGGAAAAATTATATTTAGTCCTGTAACTTTAGGTCGTCAGCACTTTTAGTCCTATAACTTACTTCATTTACACATTTAGTCCTTTTTTTTACAAATTTAGTCCTGAGCATCTCACATTTGGTCATTTTTTTGACAAATTTAGTCTTGTGTTGACAATTTTGATCTCATTCACACTATAATAAATCTCATTTTTGGTCCTGTAACTATGAGTCGTTAGGACCAAAATTGTCAATACATGATTAATTTACCAAAAAGGACCAAATGTGAGATGCTTAGAACTATATTCGTCAAAAAAGGACTAAATGTATAAATGGAATAAGTTATAGGACTAAATGTGTAAATGGAGTAAATTATAGGACTAAAACTATTGACCAAAGTTATAAGACCAAAAGTATAATTTTACTTTTTTAAAATAAAGTAATTTACCTCCATCGAGAATAAAATTGCTAGTTTATTTTTCATAAAAGATTATTTGCTCATTTATAGAATTAGGGGATGAATTGTTATTCACTCTTAAATTTGCTATATTTATGTAACAGGCAATTGTACGTCAACGCTGGCCGCCTGCATTTAAATCATCTGCACCCAAAATAATAAATCATCCCATTAAAAGACCAACCAACTCCTCCCTATCTACCCACACTGCCTCCCTCCTCTTACGTAAATATATGCATGCACACATCCACACATTGCACACATACATTTTCACATGTCTGTTACTGTTAGTGAAAAATGGACGGAGGAAAATTTAGCAGAGTGAAAGTGCACTCACTACTGAGCGTGGTATCCAGCAGCCCGGTTGCGCCCGGTAAGGTTCACAGATTGTCGCCGTTGGATCAGGCGATGGGCCACCACACTATCCACATCGTGTTCTACTACGAATCCAACCCGTTCGAGGACGGGCGGTTCTCGTTGGACATAGACAACCTTCGGGGTTCTTTGTCTAAAATGTTGGATGAGTACCCGATAGTTACGGGTCGGTTGACCCGAGAGGCCGAAGGCGGTTGGCAAGTCAGGTGCAATGATGCTGGGGTCCGGATACTCCATGCCAGCGTGAACACCACGATGGATGAATGGCTGAGATCTGCGGACGCCTCTGAGGAGCGGGATCTGACGGTGTGGGAGGATATGCCCCAAGACCCGAGCTTCTGGTCTCCGTTTCGGATCCAGGTAATACTTGAGTTATTTTCGACCATGTATTTAACCCACTTCCGATATTGTATATAAATAAGTTATTTTTGTGAAAAATAAAATAATAATTTATTTTTTTTATTTTTAAAATAAAGTAATAAATTTTTTTGTAGTTTTTAAATAGAGTAATTTATCTTTTTAAATAAATGGATAAATTGCTATTTTTGTATTAAAATTGCTCATTTGTAATATCAAATGAGATAAATTGAATCAAATCCTAGTTTTCTATGTTGTAGTTTTCCTTTTTTTTTTGTGTATTTTAAAGAAGTGTTAATTTTATACGGTGTTAAACGACTAACTCAAAAAAGATTATATCATTCGATAGAAACTTTATTGAATAATACTAATTAGACATGTCCCTTTCTGTACTGCTACGAAGATTTTCTTTTATAAATAGATGACAATTGAGATCCGTCTTCAAGACTTTTTGTTTGGGGTAAGTATTCTAACATCAAGTTAATAATCTAATTTAAAAAAAAAAAAAAAAAAAACATAACATTAATATCTTAATATGTCTCTCATGTGCAAATATTAATAATCTTAACATAAAATTTTATTAAAATCAAGTCAAAATCTTTAACTCTAATATTATGTCAAACGATCATGACATCTAAAAATTAAATTATCAAATAGAATAATCATTTAATGCTAATATTCTTAACATATATCTTTGCTTTGAGGATTAATTATAGTACTACAGGAGATGTTTTAGTGGGATAGTAGGGCGAATTGTGTCATAGGTTAGATAATTGAGTGGATTATATTTAATGAGCTTAAAGTGATTATAAAGAATTTTGTTATTCCATTAAATATGCCTAATATTAACTTTAATTTAATAACTATACGCATTTTTCTTAAGTTTATTAACTTAAAAAATTGATTAAAAAAGGGCCTTCAATTAATGTTTTTTTTTTCCAATGGTCAGAAATATTACATGACGGGTCAACTGAATATATTTTTAAAAAATTTAAGCTTAGGTGGAAATTTAAATGAGGTGGAAAATATGTTGAACATATTTTGAATTATATTATAATTTTTTATAAATTAAAATTATTATCTATAATGTATACTATTATAAAGAAAAGGGGAGTTGTAGATTCAAAGTGTCTATACTATTATTATAAAGAAAAGGGGAGTTATAAACTCAAAGTGATAGTTCTCATACCACTACACAAAAAATTTTAAATACCAAAAATGCCCTTCATTAATAGAACATATTTAACTTCACAACTCATATTAAATTAACTACTCTCAATCGCCTCATTTAAGAAAATTAATTCCATGAAATTACTACATTCACTAATTTAATTTACTCACTTTTGATTTATTTTTTTTATTGATTAAATTAAGCACAACAAATTAGTATTAGTTTTGGATGTAAATATAATCATCGCTATTAATATAATATATATTGCAGAAAATTTTAATTTTAATTTTAATTTAATTATAGTAAAATATGTATAATATATTGATAATTAATGCATCAAAATAGGTTATCACCAGTTTTTATATGTGAAGTTGCAAGGCAATAATATAATTTAATATATAAAAAAATTATGAGTTTCAATAAAATAAAAGATAGTAATATTATGCGCGCAGGTACTGCGTGCCACAGTGTCTAGTGTATAAAAAAGAAAAGGTCTTCCACACTCACAAATGGCGGTTGCTTACACCACGACACCAATTTTTTATAAAGCC
The DNA here is from genome assembly GCA_034509725.1 of Sesamum angolense. NCBI lineage: Eukaryota > Viridiplantae > Streptophyta > Magnoliopsida > Lamiales > Pedaliaceae > Sesamum > Sesamum angolense. Next base: position 13,852,422 of record JACGWL010000003.1, on the reverse strand, counting down.
AAAAATGCCCTTCAACCAATATAATAACTAACTTATTTAATTTTTTAAATTTTATATTAATTATTTTTTTAATATAATGTATTGATTTATATATATATATATATATTTATTTATAATATTATTCTAATATATTTTAAAATATGAAAAAATATTTATTATATGCACACAGGAACGGCGTGCCATAATAACTAATTAAAAAAATCAAATAACCAACCCAGCCGAGGTCTTCTTCCCCACTGCCCTAGCAACCTTGGCAGAGGGGGTGACGACATCAATTTGGGAGCATGGTGAGGGGAGTGGGAAGTCCGCGTCCAATTAAATTAAATTAATGTTAATTAATTTGATTAAAAATAATTTTAAAAAATTAAAAAAGATGAAATATAGTTGTTTATAAAATGTTTTAAAATACCTTAGCCAAACACCCTCTTATAATCACACACCCTCTTATTTAATAATACGGTTTTGCAAATAAATTTATTTGAAGAAAAAAAAAAGTGTAACGCTGTTCTACAGAAAAATAAAAAATTAAAGAAAACAAGAGCGCTTAGCAATCACAAGTTTTTCGGCTTTAAAAACAATTAATTATAAAAACGAAAAATCTTTGGTGTAAAGTGCGTCTCGTCTTTGTCAGAAAATAAATGAATTAAATGCAATCTACTCATATGATATATAAAATGAATAAATATCCTTTGTAAAAAAAAAAATTAACAAATTATTTCTATGTATTTTAAAAAATAAAGCCGTCCTATCAATGGTTCAGATAAACGACAATTTACTTTATTTTTTTAAAATGGGTAAATTGCAATCTACCTATCTGTCTTATAAAAAATAGGCAAACAACTCCTTATGAAAAATCAAATAGCAATTCACCCCCCTATATTTTTCAAAATGTAGCAATTATTTCTTATATTTTTAAAATTGAAGCAATTTACCCCTTTAGGCAGGGAGGTAAATTGCTTCATTTTTAAAATAGAATAGGATAAATTTCTATTTATTTTTTATAGAGGGATAATTTGTCCATTTTTAATATCACAGAGAGTAAATTGCTATTCACCCTCTTCAAAACACGATGACTAATTTATTATTTTATTTTAATTTTTTTTTGTACTCGTTATTGATATCACAAGAAAATAAATTGTTTTTTTTTTTTTCGAAAAGAAATATTAGTCACTGCAGCAGCTTTGCAGTAACAGTATTAAATACGAGTAGGGATTTAATGTTCACTACCCACCAACCCCCTCTTCCTTTCTTCTCTTCCGTATTATTCGTTTTTCTCCCATCTTCTCCTGTCCGCATTCAACATTCTTATTTCTTTCTCGTGTTTAATGTGATTTAATACTATAGATAAATATATTAATTATTTATAAAAAGAGGAAATAATTTATCCTCTTATTTTTTTTAAATAAACTAATTTTCTTTATTTTAAAAAACAGAAAAAATTATCGTATTTTAAAAAAATAAAAAGATAAATTGCTTTCTTTTTTTTATAGAGAGATAATTTGCTTATTTGCAATATTATCGGAGGTTGTTTGCATTTTCCCCCTTTGCTCTGATCAATTTTCTTCTCCCCATTAAAAAAAAATATATATATTTTGAATATTGAACTAAATCCAAAAGTAATGGATGGTATCTTTTTAAAAACTTAGCTGAAAACAAAATAAACAAAGAATTTCGTTCTCACTGTTTTTATTTAGTTCTTCCTACACTTTTGAGTCTTTCACAATTATATTAAAGAAGGAAAAAATAGGATTAAGCCATTATAGTCAAGTTACTGCCAAGATTACTTAGTACAACTACAAATTAGTGTACAATGTAAATACTCTAAGACCATATTTACTTTGGATGATGTGATTAAAATGAGATATATTAAATTGTGATTATTATCATGAAAAAAGTACATCATATTTTGAATTTGAAATACTAATCACGAGCTAATAAAAAATAAAGGATGATTAGCCATGATATCATGACTAATCACCCAAAAGGTGGCCTAAAAGTATTCCGCTGATATGGTTGGATTGAATTTTTTATTTTAAATTCTAATAGGTTATTTGTTTAACATTTAATATATTATACACGCTAGTGTATAAAGTCTTTCATGAAATTTAATATTTAAGGTAATTTGTATACAACTGGTGTGTATATATATTACTTCAAATAGAAGATATACTTAAATAAAATTTGAAATAGAAAATACAGTCCAGTTATTATTATGCTATTGGTTTTTCTTCGAACAATATGCAAGCAATCTCTGGTGATATTGTAAATGAACAAATTACTTATGAAAAAAATAATAAACAGTTATTTACCTCCCTATATTTTAAAAAATGCAACAATTTTACCTATTCCAAAAAAAGGTAAATTCTTCATTTTGAAAAACGTCATGAGGTAAATTGCTATTATTTTTTCATTGCAGGATAATTTGTTGTTTGCAATATGACAAGGAGGTAAATTGGATTAAATCCGTTTTTGTTCTTATTTTGTTCTTTTTTCTTTTCTTTTTTATAAAGACCACACCTACTATTTGTACTTATAAACTCATTTTTAGGTAAACGCGATGACCTATTATTTATTGAAATAAATCGATTACAAGTACAATCATGCATGTCGACATCAACTATTACAATAATCATATCCTGCTCAATAATACCTTATTATTACAGTAGACAACAATTCCTACTATAAAACAAACGACATCCCACGTACCTGCTGGGATTCGTACCCATAACCTTTAAGATCACGGGGCCTTAGTTTCACTGTACTTATATACTCTTATAGACCCCAATATTAATTTGTCCAAGTAATCGATCAAAAAATAGTTTATTACCTCTTATACATATCCGATGCTACTCAAATAAAAGAATTGTTCTCTTTTTCAGTTCGATCAGTTTGGGTGTTCTGGGTATGCATTCTGATTTCTGATAGGAGAATCTCATGTTGCAGATAAACAATTTCAAATGCGGGGGCTTAGCCATTGGGTTGAGCTGCACTCACATGCATGCAGATATAACAAGTGCTACTATGCTTATCAAGTCATGGACAGATGTTCATTCTGGCCAACCCCTCACCCATTCTCCCATTTTCCATCTCCCTCCAACCCCATCCTCTCAATGTAACTCCCTCCCGTCGTTCTCCGCATTGCACAGTCCTACTACTCCGGCAAACATAGGCACCGTTACGATGAAATTTTCCAGTTCGGTGATCGAAAACTGCCTATTACAAGTCCAAAGCCAGTGCCCCGATGCCACTCCCTTTGACGTCTTGGTAGCTTTCTTCTGGTCACGCATTGCACGGTGGCAAGAACCATCTTTCAACAATCACAAATGCTCTCTTTCTGTATGTGTTGACTCCAGAAGTGCAGGGCATTCCCAGGTACCTTTTGGCTATTTCGGGAACGCCCTGCATTTTTCTGTACTAAATGTGGAAGCTGACAAGTTGCTAAGCGGTGGATTAGGCCAAGTATCTCAGTATGTCCATAGGCATGTTGCGAAGGCCAGGGAAGACGAGTTTTGGTCAGTTATGAGTCCGTTGGATGAGCACCGTAAGGAAGGAGAAGGGCCCTTTACCATATACGGCCCCCGGCTGACGTGCATTAACATGGAACATATGACTGTGGTGGAGAATGGGGAGGCACTTATGTATGCTGCGGCGTTTAGAAAGGGGGAAAGGCCTGTCCATGTGAGCTATCATGTGGGGAAAGTAGAGGGACAAGGGCTGATTATGGTGATGCCTTCGGCAGAGGGTGGGCTTGCACGGAACGTCACGGTCATGCTGCCGGAAGAGCAGATTGCTAATATATGCAAGGATCAAACACTAATAGATTTGGAGCCCAAGATGATCGTCAGTGGGAAGAGATGAAGCATTTTACTCTATTCATATTTCTCGGTCCATTTTGATTGAATTGTTGTACCTTTTTGGGATAATTACAGCTTCAGTCGTTATATATTACCATTAATTTATTTTCAGTCATTAAACATATTGAAATTCTATTTTAATTCTTCAAGTTTTAAAATATTAACAGTTTTGGTCCTTAAGCCTAATTAATGACCATTTTTCCCTTGCAAAGAAAACATATAGTTCAATTATCTATTCACTATGCTCATTATCAAGCCCAACATACTTTCAAAAATAAAATTAAGTCTCTATAAATTCATACTTACTTTGACCGTCTTGTTCCCAGGTATTTCAAGTCATCAATTTTACGGACTTCCTCCAACCACACTACCGCAACAGATGGTTCACAGGTACTTGGCTCATTCAATAACAAACAACACAATCCTATTCTATTTTCTATATTAGGGTGTTAAAGTACTCGAATATAGAAACTTAATAAAAATTTTGGGTAGACAGGTGAACAAGTTTTTGTTGTTGAAGGAATCATGTAATTGCGAACCATCTGCTAGTGTGGTTGGAGGAAGTCTATGAAATCGAGGACTTGGAATACTCGAGGACAAGACGGTCAACGTAAGGTATGATTTTATGGTGATTTAATTTTTATTTTAGAAAGCATGTTGGGCCTGATCATGAGCATAAATAATAGATAATTGGACTATATGTTCTCTTGAAAGGGCAAAATGGTGACTAATTAGGCCTAATGACCGAAATTGTTAATATTTTAGAAGTTGAAGGACTAAAATAGAACTTTAATATATTTAGGGACTGAAAATAAATTAATGACAATGTATGAGGACTAAATCTGTAATTATCCCTATCTTTTTCTGATTACATGTTGTGGAGGCAAATGCTTTTGCCAAACCAAAAATAGTGACCTTTCTGCTGAAAGATATCACTCGTATTGAATAATTTTTTTTATGGTATTTTATACTTGTTAATTAATGTTTCTCTTTAATGAATATCATGCTGTATATATGGTACTACCAAAATATTAATCAAAGAATTTGATGTAATTTATTTGTTATGATATTGTAAATGAACGAATTATCTTCTTATAAATTTCTTTTACTAATTTCTTTTTTGTATTTTTTAAAATAGAGCAATTTACCTTCCTGTTTAAAGAGATAAACTGTTTTATTTTAAAAAATATAAAACGATACTCGTCTATAACTTTTTAAAAGAGGATAATTTGCTTTTGCAACATTATTAGAGTTGCTTGCAATTTCTTCCATTAATCAGACTCAACAACCATATGATTTATTTGGGCAATTCTTTAGACAAAGTGGCTGATTGTTAATGGGCACGCACTAAATTAACAATGTGAACAGCTGTATGAAACATAAGATTTATAAACATGAATATAATGACCATACAACATTACAGAAAGTCAGAGGCTACCAATGATCAATATTTTTTGGGCATATTTACTTCTCCATATGTAATTATGTGCTTAAATAGTGAATTTGTGATTATATTTAGAATTTGTTTACAATTGATTCTTTAATAATATGTTTACTAACCTTAGGATAATGTAAGTGATGAATATATTCCTTTGTTTACATGGTAGTATTATTTTTTCGATTGTGTTTGTAATTATAATTCTAACTCTTGGAAAAGATAAAATGGGAAGTTATATCTTCAGTCAAAGGCTCTCTCCTTCTTCCCATTCTCCACTCGGATATTCTTGCTGCTGATCCCTTTTTGTTCTTGTCTTCACAATCGCAACTTCCTCACCATTTCTAGTGCACTCCGTTTTCGTCGCATCTCAAGCACCATCTTTTGAAGGTAATTGAAAGCTTCCCTCAAAAATAAATTCTTGCAGTACCATTTGATTTACTCTGCACCTGTCTATATTATTTTATTTTAGGTAAATTGCATAATACCCCCTCGGGTTTTAGGGAAATAACGCGAAATCCCCTTGTGTTATATTTATAGGCAAAAAACCCCCCGTGTTATCTAAATTATAGCAAATTACCCCCTCTCCATTAGAAACTAACGGATAGTGAGCCACACTCGCGGCCTGTGCAAGTTGTCCTTAGTTTTTGCTGATTTTCAGATTTTTTAAGTGGGCAAAATGTCCAATTTGCCCCTTTATTTGATAATGTGCACATGTTTTAAAATTCATTCTTTAAATTAAAAGTTTATATAAAAATAAATCAAAATCACTTATGATATTACATATTATTAATTAAATTAAATTATTATTTAATTAAAAATATATTCTGATATTTATTTATAAAATATACTAATTATATATAAATTAGTATTTATTTGAATAATATATTATTATTTAAATATACTAATTAAATTATTAATTTTTTAATTTATATTTATTAAGTATTTATGATTTAAATATATTAAATAGGTACATATTTATTTATAAAATATACTAATTAGGTATATTATATTAAAAATTAAATATTTAATATTATTATTTAAAACAAATTTAATCCTTCTTCTTCTCCATTGGCTTGTCGCCTGCCGTCGCCCAGAACCTGGGCATCAGGGGCGATGTCGCCCCCATGAATTTTTTTTTTATATTTATACTTTTTTCTCCATCGACGCCTCGCGCCTATGGAGAAGAAGACTTGGGTGATGGAGGTGGGCCTCCGTCGCCAAGAACCTGCGATTAGCGGCAACATCGCTCTAGATCGTCGCCCAGATCCAGGGCTATGTCGCCCCCATGGTGATGGGGCGACGCAAGGTCACTCCTTTTTGCGGGGGCGACGACGAAGTCGCCCAGACTGTTCTGCCGTCGCCCGTTTGGGCGATCGTGGCCGCTGACACTTATAGATATATATATATTATATTATATATATATAATGTATATATAAGTATATATAAATAAATAAATATTTTAAATGACTTAAGATTTGGACCGTTCATTTTTATATTCAAAAATCAATAGTGGCTATAAAAAGGGTATAACGGTCAATTCAGCAAAAATTTAACGCTGTTAGGGCTTAGCTAACGGAAGGAGAGAGTATGCAATATTTTGGAAAATACAGGGGGTTTTCTGTCTATTTTTTTAACACGGGGGGATTTCGCGCTATTTTCCTAAAATACAAGAGAGTTATATGCAATTTACCCTTTTATTTTTAATTTGATTCCTTCAATCCATGTTTATCTCATCAATTGCCTTGAATCACACATGTGTCGATTTAAAATATTTTTATTTTTTATGGGTAACATCATAGGAAGTGTTAAAAATAGGTTGACAATGGCAAAGTTATGCAATAATGTAATTTTGGCATTCAGTACAGAGCAGCAACATACAAGTGAAATTTCCTGGGTTTAATAGCGACCTTCCGTAATGCCTCGTACTAGGAACATATGGGTTTTATGTTGATTTAATTGGCTTAGTTTCTGCCTTTCTTGTTTTTTTAATTTGTGATTACATGAAACTGCAGTCCTTATTGACTTGTGGTTTGCCAACAGACTTCATATTTGAACTGGTTGTATTGTTCAACTTTCATTGACAAACATGTTGCCAATTTATTCTTTGGGTGGTTGACTTATCGTAATCTAATCCGCTTTGGACTAGTGAAGTTGAAAATGAGTAGTAGATTCTATACTCCTCAATGTTGTCATCTTCTCTCATTCCATCTTTGTATTCATTCATTTTGTAACATGACAATACATTTGTAGATCATGTCTACGGTGGAGAAGTGCGGTAAGGGGAATCGAAACGAATGGACTACAAATTCTAACTTCACAAGTGATCCCAATAGTTTTCCTCCCATCATGCCAAATCTTACCTACAAACATGTAAATATCAGATGTAATCTGTCATGTGGACATCTTGGACCATCACAAATCTAAAAGGATCGCGTGGATCAGTCCGAGAACATCCGAGAACGTGCAAGCGAAAAAAGTAAACAATAAAAATTAAATGAATGTAAAAATGTGGTTCTAAGGGGTGTACCCTTGGAGTTCCCGGACGTTCGATGTATCATAATAAAAAATAATATGTAGAAATTAACATGAGGATATGGTGAATGAAAAAAAATGAGAGAGACTAAAACTTAAATCGAGCCTTACCTCTTCGATTTCAAGCATTCGTCATTCTTCTTTATTCTTTTCATTCACCCTAGGTTCCAACATAGGAACCCTCTAATTCGTCCACATTATACTGGAGATGGATCTTTTGGTCTCCTTGCTAGAAGAGAACAAAAGAATAGAAAAACTAGAGATAGAGAGAGGGGGCGACCGATTGGTTGCTCTAGGAGAGGAGGATTTTGTGTGCTTTGTAATAATTAATTATTCTAAATAATTAATTGCTACATATATATACCTTGTATGGATGTATTAGAATGTGTCTAGGTTCATTCTATCATCCATAAGGTAATATAATCTTTTTTTCAGATAAAGAATGACTAGCATGACACTTTCCAAAAGTGAGAATTGCTAGTCAAATGCTTCCTTTCCTAGATTTTTCCATGTGCTTAATGAGGGGTGAAGTGGCCGATTTTATCTAATAAAAATTCAAGACCCACTTGATTTTAATCAAATCTAATTTAATAAAATACACCCAATTAAGCTTAATATGTTTTTAATCCAATTAAATACTTCTAAAATGATCTTTATTAATTTAATAAGTCCAACTTATTAAATATTAAGGACCAACCCAATATAAATTAATCCCATTAATTTAATCGTTAGGCCCATCCAAATGGATCTCTCATCTAGCAAGTAATTCAATTACTTGTAGAATTAATTTCAAATTAATTCTTCATTTTTTTCAGTGATTTGTGTGTTACTCTTTAGGTTCACCTTTTAGCTAGATTGGATTAGTGTCCAACACTATTATTAATTAAATTTAATTTAATTAATAATTCTTGATTAACCCTTCAATCAAGAAAACCTGTCACCATGGGTGGCCGTCTAGCAACGGTCCATGACACTAGAAACTAGGTGAATGTCCGTGTGAACTTGTAAGCTCTTGAGTCCATACGAGTACCGTCCTTACATCTACGGTCTCCCGGCCTTAACCTAGGGCATGGAATTTGTCGTCAGTTCCCATCCTGGACTAGGCATCTATGCTTAATGCTTGAGGTCGCATTATGCCAAATTGCTCGACATAGGAACTTCTTTTTCCTATTCGACCAATGATTGTGGCCACAACTTCATAGAGCGTGAACACATCTCCAAGTGCATAGGAGATACCTTTGTCATGTTTTGACTGGGGAGGGTCCTCTTCTTGAAACTCACCGTCCTCGCTACATACTCTGACTACACTGGACAAGACTTATGATGGCCATGTCTGTGACACAATAATGACCTTTCACAAGATCCAAGATACAGTCATCGTGTGCACGTGAATGCCGTGATTCCTCAAGTCTAAGGACTACTACCTTACTATCGGAGCCTAAGATTCAAGTTATACCGATCAAGTCTCCAAAGCTTCTATATGATGATCCCCACAAGTCAGTTCAGTTGATTCGACACTTAACCAATCGACCCACTAAGATCGCATAGACGTCCCATGCTAATCGCCCATAAAATACGACACTCATCCAATGAGTGCGACTTTAATGAAAGTCTCCATAGGACACTCGATGCCCATACTCGAGGTCCTCGACTACAACCCATCCATTGGCAATTGATTTCATGACCGATATCTAATGCACGGTCTAACTGTTGCACGATTGTCAAAGTGGTCTGTGGGCTTTGTTGTGATATTTAAAGAAAATACAAATATACGTGATGAGCACAACAAAGAAAATACCAATAGTGAATACTCATTTTATTCACAAAATAATATTACATAGAATCGAGATATTGTCAAAATGAATTACATGTATGCCAATCTAATTGGCTTCCAAGTCACGTATTCTAACAAAATTTAGATCGATGTTTTCGTGGCTATCCTGGAAGCACCATAAGATTTAAAAAACCATCAATAAGCAATATCACAATATTATATAAGAGATTGTTTTATGTCAATATTTTCAATTAGTTAACTTTGTATTTACTAAAATATTTAGTTATTTACTCATTAGGGAAAATATTGCGGTTCATTTGAATGGGTGGATCCGCCGATGTTCCCGTGCTTGATGGTGGTAATTCCTGGATTATTGAAGTGTATATCACGTTTGGATGCCGCTATTAACCAATACGAGGAATGTTTGATGGCGATCTAGAAGCAACGAATTTGTGTTGTTCGTCTGTTAAAGTTTGTCCTTGTTGCGTGGGCAGTCACAACAACATACTACATAACATTGATGTGATTGTTCACTCGCCGTTTGGTAATGAAGCCAGAATTGGGGATTCCATTAGCCAATTTGGAGTATCTTGTAGTAAGAACTACTTTCCTCAAACTTGGGACACGAATTTGCAATCGATTAGAAAATTTGTTGAGTATGTCATGGGTGATTTTAGTGCACTACTTTGAATGTTACTACATCCGCAACAAGCACTGCTGCTGATGCCTGGGTATTTTGAAACTTCAAGGTGGTTTGTAAAGTTATGGTATATCTAAATGTATTTTACATTAACTAGCAGTTTCTATTATCTTCTGTTGGTTTTAATCGCCCATGATTCATTGAAGTTTGTATTGCCTTTTGAGTTCATGTTTGCATTCACAAGATATAATTAACCAAATTATCTTAATAAGTATGTCAACTTTTAAGTTTTATTACACTCCATATGAATATTATTACTGAGCCACTTAACAATGAAAAGTCAGTTATTGGTAGATTTATGACCAGCAGATTCATGGACACTATAGGTTGGCTCCAAAAAGAAATAGTGAAGCACTTACTGCCCTCGAATGTATGTGTAGTATTTATTCAGCATTAAAGATGATGTTTATCATTTCAGACGTTAGTAGCATGTGGGCAAATGATAGAATTGGTGCTAGGTTGTCAATTAATGTTGTATTGGTGGTAGTTGGTAGTTGGAGTATTAAGTGCATACATATATATAAGTATGTTTATATATATATATTATTAATTAATAATTTCTAAAAATTACAATATAATGCCTAAGTTTTTCTAAATGAAATGGCCACAATAAGATTATATCGTAATTTCGTGTACAGTTATAAAAATATGTAACTCTTCTATTAGTCGTCACCAATTTTATAGTAACTTTTTAAAACTATTGTACTTGTATAGAACTGTAAATTTCTTTAAAATACTTTCAGAGAATGATAATATTTGACCCAAAAATGGTGTATTCATATTCTCAATGCAAAAAGTACTCACCATGTCTACCAACCTCTCTTTGTATTTGAATTGTTCCTCTTCCTCTTTTTGCAGTGGAACTACATTTGTTGGGACCATTCGGTGAGGAAACTATTGGATCAACATTTGGAGTCAGGCTCGTGGAGTGTCCTCGTGCATTGACGCAAAACCAGTATCGGGATTCTAGTCAATAGTTGGTACATAGTCATTATCAGTTTCCCTTGCTGCCTGCACTGTTTCTTCATCGTCCTTTGCCTCATCTCTAGTAGCTCAATATTTTCCAAATATTTCATGTGACATTTGGAAGTAAAGCTAGGACTTGTAATGCATTGATTTGGCTGAAGGATTGACCTGGGTTATACGCAAGAAGAAAAATTGTTAAGTATAGTAGCACAAATGACCGGACATAATGTGCAAGTAGTATGTCATGTTAATAGGAATTAGTTCAAATAATTTAAGGCATGTATAGAATGAGAATTTACCTTGACATAATCGTCCCAAATACTATTTTCTTTGACTGTTATCATCTGCGTACTGTTATCCCAACCAAAAGCACTTTTTGTAAGCATACTAGCAAGTGTCGAGTAGTATTTCTTCCACACGTGGATCTTTGAATTTATATGTGGCTCTGCTCGAAGATCTGTGCTAGGAATTGCATTTACGATATATCCCTCAAGTTGGAGTATATAACCGTTCCAAAAGCCATTATCTCACTTCCATCCGTAATGATTTATGTCAACCCATTCAAAAGAACTTCCTCCTCCCTTGTTGTCCATGTCCTACGACCACCAATTTTTTTCTTGGATGCACCGCGACGCCATTCTCAGTTGTGACCCTCGTTTCGCATAGGTCCATTTGTTCTAGAATGGTGGTAGAATAACCTCTACAAAGAAGAATCCACAAATTGGAAACTAGACAAATGTTTTACTCATGGAAGCACGTTGTTGTAAATAACAATGCACCAAATTCCATACAAAAGAAATAGCAACAACAAAAGATAACACAAACAACCTACCAAAAAAATATTTAAGTTTAGGATATTGGCAAATGATTGTAATTCACAATACATCTCCGAGAACATAAGACGACTAATTAACATAATGATGTCTTTTAAACACAACAACATTACACAATATATATATATATATATATATATATATATATATATATATATATATTTTAATGCCCTAGTACAAAGCAAACTAGTAACTAATAATTCAAGTTTTCTCTTAAATGTTCATGATGTACGAGACAACCATTCAGTGTACATGGACGTCGCAAGTTCATCTCTCCAATTGTTCCAACTAGAATTATTGTCAATCGTTGACATAAATTCAGCATTGGCATCGGTGGCTGGTTTGGCCTCGGGTAACTCAAGTTCCAACTGATCTTCAAGCGTTTCATTACTAATGAAATTATATAGGAAACAACAAGTTATTATGATTCTATTTTGAACTTCGATTGGATAGAAGGAATGACTTCTCAAGATTGCCTATCGAACTTTAAGTAGGCCAAATGTACGCTCAATTACATTCCTAGTAGATGATTGCTTCTAATTGAACAACTCTTTCTTGTTTTGAGGACTGACAACACCCGATCCCATTCACTCAGGTGATACCTAACTCCACAGTACGGAGTAAGAAAACAATCTCCATTTGTATAGCCATTGTCACATATCGTAATTATCTAATAAGTAATTATTTTAGAAAAGAAAAGCAAATCATTATATAAAATGTTTTCTTCATACATTGTACTAATTGGTATATAGGTATAACAAAAATATACTTGTTGGAATACATAGACCAGTAGGCCTATTTATGACATCATGTAAAACTCTACTGTCGGCAGCACTATCCTCCCAACCAATCAAAATATATGAATTGCATGTTCCAGTTGCAGACACCTAAGACATCTACTGCAATATATGACCTTTTCATGTTTGATACTAGGCTTTGTCTTTTCAGAGACCCTAACATCAACGCACGTTCCATCTAGTGCACCCAAACAACCCTATTCAAGTCTGAAGAATACATGTTCAACAAAAGATCTTAACTTCATTGATGATTCCATATATATTATAATACTATGATTTTACCTTGAACCAACGTCAACGTGAATCCGTACAATCATCAGTGATAGGTGTGGGGCGCATGAGGAGTGTACAGTAAGCCTGAGTATGGCCATGATGATCTTATGGAAGCACTTACTAATGGTACGACCCGATCGAATAAAATCATGTTTGACTACCCAGTTCTTTTTGTGATGAGTGAGGATACTTAGGAATATAGCTACTTTGGTCACTAACACTCACATTGTTAGTATCTTTTAGCCCAAAACTATGTTCCAATACATAACACAAGCATCCGAAGGCATTTCGATCCATTCGAAGGTTTCTTAGGCATGCTTGGTCGTTGTCGGTAACTAGCCTACGCAAATGATTAACTTGATCCAGAATCCCGCAAGTAAGGCTATAACAACGATTACGCTTAGATACATGGTTTATACGGATACGTTTCAAGTGCATATGAACGCACACAAAAAGCAAAGTTTAACCATTATTTCATTTAGTATTTGTTCAATAGAAATAAAACAAGAACTTTCTTTGTGACACCATCCTATCATAAAAAAAAAATTCAGAGTAAAGATCAATTACTGAGAACCTTAACATATACATAGGGCAAGTAATTTTCAACATAATCTATTACAATGGTAAAAGAAGACAAGAAAAAAATATGAAAAATAGAGACAGTGCTTTTAAACACATTAAAGCCAGAGTTATTTTGCGGGATTCTATTTCTTTATTGAATGTTGTATGCTCACAATTTAGAAATGATGTACAACACTACAAAATAATTTATGTAACTCAAAATCTGGGAAAGTCGCCATTAAAACATATGTGTACAACTCAGGACATATATTTTTACAACAACAAACTTGCGATCTTCTTAAAGATGAGACATAATAACATAAGAGAACCGATGATTAAATTGAGAAATTGTAATCATGAGTAGAGAAGGGGAAAATAACAGACATTAACATTTGACAATATAATCCAAGAAGTGAATAGCTCACTTATGTACGAGGAGATATGCGAATCCCAGCTTTGTAATAGAAAATCGCAAGGTGCCCTATTTTCCAAAAACTTCACTTCGCGGTGATCAAATCGGAAAAAATTGAGCACAATAAATACAAAAATTCAATGAGTCGAATGGTTTGGTTTGGGTAAATTTCTTCATCAAGTATATAGGAGATTTCCAACAGCGAGACGAAGAGCGAGATCAAATTAATGGAAATTTCGGATGCGAAAATGAAGAAAATGACTTACCTCTCTTTGGGGTCTAGTGATGTTGAGAAGCTGAAGTGGGAGAAGTTGAACAAGTGAAATGTATTTGTCAGATGCATTAATGGCTGGTGAGGGGATTGTGGTTATTTTTCTAACTTAAGTGGTCAATAAGGACATTTTGGGGCAAAATAGCAAGGGCGAAAATGAAATCTTTGAAAAAGATAAATCAGCCACATGTGAGTGACAAACAAATCAACCCACTTTTAGTGTGATTAACTTGTCACAAATTTGAAAAATAGTACTAGACCATCACAACTAGTACCGAGCTACAAAATACAAGTAAACACAGTACTATCAATGATTATTCCAGATATCATCCTCCAATCACTTCAAGTAAACATGCCCTTAACATATTGAGAAGTCTCTTATCATTTTTTTGGGCGGGGGGGGGGGGTGGGTGTTCAAAAGAACGGGTCAATATAGTAGAAATAATCTCAAATATGCTATTTATAGAAAATAGTCACTGCATTTGCTTAATTCTTACAGGGTAAATTATATCCAAATTTCTAGATTTGTTTTAGTTATAAATGTACTTTTACTAGCATGAAAATTATAATACCTTAGTTGAGGTTCATAAAATCTTAAAATACTTATTGGAGAAGTGCATAAATACAAAAATACCTTAATTTTTCTAACAATTAAAACCAAAAATATATTTTTTTGAAAAGACAAAATCTTTACTGAAGTATTAAGAATTGAAGCAAATGTTAGAATATGTGACCAAAAGTTAATTGAATTGACGATTTTGGAAATTATTTAGCAATCTTTATGAATGTGATATTATATTGATGAATGTAGTAAGCATTCAGTTGTGGCACTATGCATTTGTTGTGCTTACTATTTATGTTGAATGGTATTCTATCTTCATAACAAATGCCTACAGACCAATTGGATAATTCATGTACTTGGGTTGCACATTAGATGACAGCTACGGAACCAACTTCTTAGGGTTGGTTTGAAATGTTCCAAGTCGAGGATTTTGAGATTAGGCATCGAGAGTCCTATAGAAACTTGCAATAAGTATTGCATTCATTGGATGAGTGTCGTGTTTCATCAACAATAGACGTGGAATGTCTATACAATTTTAGTGGATTAGTTGATAAGGTTGTTAACTGATTGAACTTACTCATGTAAATCATCATACGGAAGCCTTGGAGGCATGGTTGGTATGACTTGAATTCTCAGCTTCAATAATACAGGATTAGTCCTAGAACTTGAGAAATTATAGCAGTCGCATACATATGATGGCTATATCTTGAATTTGACAAGAGATGACTGTGTCTTTGATGTGGTCGTTATAAGCATTGTCCAGTGTAGTCGGAGTATGTACTGAGGATGATGGATTCCAAGATAAAAAATTTTCCCTATCAGTATATCTCTTATGCATTCTAAGATAGTTTAGACTCTCTAAGTCTATGGCTATGGCGATTGGTCGAATAAGAAATGGTTTCATATGTTGATCAATAGAGCAAACGCATCTCGAGTACTCAACATAGTTTCTTGCTCCAGGATGGGAACCTACATCTAATTTCATGCTCTAGATTGAAGTCGAGAGATGGTCGACAGAAGGACCGTACCTGTATGGAACTCGGGAGAGTAAATCTTCATGCCAACATTCACCAAGTCTATAGTACCATGGACCGTTGTTAGATGACAACCCATGATGACAGGCATTTTCAATTAATGGCTAATTAAAAATAATTAATTAAATTAGATTTAATTAATCATTTGTGTTGGACATAAAATCCAAATTTAGCTGAGGGTAAACCTAAAGAATCACACACAAAACACTGTAAAATTCTTAGAATTAGTTTGGAATTAATTCTAAATAATTAAATTAATTAGATTAAGGAGAATATAATGATTGGATCACTTATTGGGAAAGTCCATTGATGGATGACCCAAAAATTAATTAATTGGATTAATTAATTTTAACTTAATACCTTTAAATTAATTGGATAAATTTATTGGTTTAAATGGTTGGATTAATTAGTTAGTGTTCGAACTTATGTCTATTTAATTGGGTTAAATATACTTTTGGTTTTGTATAAACTTTTAAATTAAATGAATTAATTTGAAACCCATGGATATTTATTGGACTTGATTTAATTTGATTAAATCATGACCAGGCAAAATCGGTTCATGGTTAGAAGTCAAAGTCCTAGATTGAGTGCAAGTTGAGAAGGAGTTTCCAGCCCTTGTCATGAGAAGGCCATGATGGCTTAGTGGCACATATAGTGTGCATGTATATGTATAGTGGTTATCTTAGAGATAACCTGTAGTTTTGAATTTAAAATTCATTCTACACACTACATATATACTTTTCCCATCTCCTTGGCTTGCACACCAAAAAAAAAAAAGAAAAGCCATGAAATTTTCCTTGTATTTTCTCCATATTTTGAGTTCTTCTTAAATTAGATTCAAATTAAGAACAAGAGAAGTATGTATACACCAATCAATGGTGTAGTACAAGTTCATTTCTTCCTCGATCTAGCTTCTACCTAGCAATAGATCTAGATTTTTTTCTATAAGTGTGGTGTGAAAAAATTAGATGGCTCCTAATTTGGATCCTGAAGTGAACGGAAAAGGAACAAAAATGAAAAGCTTGTTGCTGTTCTATATAAAAAAAACGAAAAGATAATATTTCAATTTATATTTCTTGAGCCTTTTTGTTTTCTCCTATAGCCACCTTCTCAAGCACATTTTATTTGTTGTTAGGTGCATTTGAAAATGCCAAACGCCCGAAAATTCAAAGGGAACATTTCAGGCTTCCGCAATGTTCCCAAGTCATACTGATTCTTTCAGCATAACCAGACTGTTGCTCTCCTAAATAAGCCCTTACTCTCGTTTCCCCTCCCTCTCTCATTTTTCACTCTTCTCTCTCTTATTAGTTCCATGGCTGTTGACCTCGACGATGAGGTCATTTTTGCCCCAGCGCAAGACTCCTTTTTACATTTTTACTGTCAAAATCTAGAACTATTTTAAGATTTCATAGCCAAACATTATAATTTATTTTGTTGAATCTGTTAGCCTCAAGAATGACACCTAGTACATTCTTTGACATCACATTCAAAATGTAGTCAGGTAGGTATGTAGTTATTGTAATATTGTCTTCAAGCTAATACTTGGTCTTTTATTTATTAATCCATACCATTATTTATTAAAAAGCACACCACTCTCAAGTGGGGTTTCGAAAAGTCATTTTCTACTGGACTTGGGCCCCGCATGTGCAATTCTCCACGCCCTAATTTTATGATTCACATGAAAAAAACCTTGTGGGAGGAAACCTTTATGATTCTCATCCAATGAGATCCCCAAGTTATTTTGCCTCACCATTTCATATGATCCTAAGAACTCTAAGTGAGTCATGTTACTCAGTGTTAGGCTTGACCATGAACAAAATCATGTCTCAACTCTCACTCCCCACGACTTGTGAAACAAGGGTATTAGATTAGGTGACTGAAAAACCAATAGAATTGGTGATTTTGGAAACTATTTTGCAATCTTATTGAATGTTATATTATCTTGATGAATGTAGTAAGCATTCATCTGTGGCACTATGTGTTTGTTGTGCTTACTGTTCAAGTCAAATGGTGTTTTAACATCACAAGAAATGACCACAGACCAATTGGATAACCCATGTAGTTGGGTTGCGCATTGGATGACAGCTATGAAACTAACTTCTAAGCATTGTTCTGAAACTTACTAAATGGAGGAACCTTAGACTGGGCATCGCGAGTCCTATAGAGACTTGTACTAAGTAGTGCATTCATTAGATGAGTGTCGTGTTCCATCCGCGACATACATGGGATGTCTATGCAATTTTAGTGGATTAGTTGACAAGGTTGTTAGCTGACTTAACGAACTCGCGTGAATCGTAATATGGAAGTCTTGGAGGTTTGTTCGGTATTATAGGAATGGGTGACCAAAAGCGATTAGATTGGTTGTTTGCTATTCGCAATTCTTTAACAAGTAATATTAAATTGATGAATACAATAACAATTCATCAATTTGGCAATGTGTTTCATTGTGCTTACCACTGATATTGAACGGGATTTCAATATCACAACAACATATCCATAGATCAAAAAGGTTAAACCTATGGAGTTGGGTTGCGCATAAGTTTGGCAGCTATGAAACCAACTCTTGAGGGTCGGTCTGAAACGTTCCAAGTCGAGGACCTCGAGACAAGGCATCGAGGGTCTTATAGAGACTTGCACTAAAAATTGCAGTCGTGTTTTATCGGCAGGAGACATAGGTCGTGTGTGCAGACTTAGTGGGTTAATTGGCAAGGTAGTCTACTGACTAAACTAACTCGCGAGAATCGTCATATGGAAGCTTCTTGAGGCTTGGTCGGTATGACTAGGATTCTCGATTTTGATAGTATGATATTAGTCCTCGGACTTGAGGAATCATGACAGTCATGTGCATACAAGGACTATATCTTGGATATGGTGAGCAGTGGCTGTGTTGTGAGGCATGGTCATCATAAGCTTTATCCAGTGCAGTCGGAGTACGTAGCGAGGACGGAGGATTCCAAGAGATAATCTGTCCTATGTTAGTACATGACAGAGAGTTCTCCTATGCACTCTAAAATGGTTTAGACTCTAAACGTCTTTGACCAAAGTTATTGGTCGATCAGGGATAGATTTTCTAAATCGGATCAACAGAGTAAACGTGTCTCGAGTATTAAGTAAAGTTGTCTAGTAAATGATGGGAACCGACGCCCAATTCCATGCCCTAGACTAAGACCGGAAGATGGTTGACAGTAGGACTGTACTCATATGGATTCAGAGTTTAAATGTTCACTCAAATATTCACCTAGTCTCTAGTGCCATAGACCGTTGCTAGACGACCACCCATGGTAATGAGCTATTTTTATTATGAGATAATCGAGAAATAATTAATTAAATTAGATTTAATTAATTATGTTGCTCACACGTGCTCAAGTCTAGCTGAGGGTGAACTTGAAGGGTCACACACAAATAATTGCGGAAATGATGATTATTAATTCCGAAAGAAACAATTAATTTAATTGAATTATATTAATTCATGTAGAAGAGAAAATAAATGATTGGATCTTTTATTTGGGATAATCCATTGGATGGATAATCAAGAATTTAATTAATTGGATTAGTTAAATTTTGGGGTTAGCATTTTAAATTAATTGGATGGATTTAAATGCTTGAGCTAATTAATTTATGGATTGAATTCATTAATTAATTGGTATACATGCTTGTTTAATTAATGGAGATGGGCTAAAATTAATTAGTTGGACTGATTAATTATTGGGGCTTAATTAATAAATGACTTTATTAATTGAGTATATTTGGGTTTGTGTATATTTGATTAGATTAAATATTCAAATGGGTTTTCTATTGGGTATTTATTTAATTGGATTAAACAATAAACTCTATGAATTAAGAGTTGGGCTTGATTAATTTGTTGGAAAAATTAAAATAAACCTAATCCAAATATACTAGAGCGCTAGCCACAACTGGAGAGTATCATTGCCAAGTGGCCTGTTGGTGGAGCCGGCCACATGCCTCATTTTTTGAGCGAGATTTGCAATTTGATGATGAGGGATTTTGGTTGCTGATTTTATGGAATTGGATTCTATATAAAATTCCCTCTCTATTTCAAATACACAAAAAACACACTATTGGATGTGCGTGAAAAATTGTGTGCAACTCGAAACAACTCTCTCTCTCTCTCTCTCTCTCTCTCTCTCTCTCCACATATACATGTAGGGGTGTTCAACATTCGGTTAAACCGGCCGAACCGAGCTGAACCGAAAATTCGGTTCGGACCGAAAACCGAACCGAATTTTTCGGTTAGATTTTCGGTTTTTTTTTTTTTTTTTTTTAAATCGGTTTTTGGTTCGGTTTGTTTTTTATGGCTCCGGTAAACCGAACCGAACCGAAAACCGATTTTTAAAAAAAATATATATTTTTTTATTATATATTATATATTATATAGTATATATATATTTTTTATTATATATTATATATTATATTATATATTATATTATATTATAATGTAATAGATTAGAGCATTAGTATATTTAGTAAATAGTATAGAAGAAATTTAGAGAAGAGAAGAAAGAAACAGCAGGCGGGCGAACAGCAAAGCAAAAAACAGATTGTCTCTCACTCTCTCTTCTGTCTTCTTTCTCGTCCGTTCTTTCTTGCGCGGCTGCGGTCAATTTTGTTCCAAAAATCGCAGGATCATCACCATTAACAGGTAATGTATGTTATTTATAAATTTCTTTTATAGTTTGTATAAAAAATGTTAAGATGGAGCTTTGCTTTGAAGGTGTTTGATAAAATGTTTGACAGAAAATTTTTATTTTTTTTGTTTGATTGTGCTTGTGCTTGTGGACTATGGTTGTGTGTAGAATAAATTGAAGATAAAATTTGAACTTAAATAATTAAATTTGCATTTTGGATTAAAATAAATGATTTTTTTTAATATAAAATCGGTTTTTTTTGGTTATTAACCGAAAAAAACCGAACTGAACCGGTTAAAATCGAAACCGAACCGATCAGTTTTCGGTTCGGTTTTCCAAAACGGCGTACCAAATTTTCGGTTAACCGAAAATTCGGTTCGGTCCGGTTCGGTTAACCGGTTTGAACACCCCTATATACATGCCACTGTTTCCCAAGAGAAAATCCGAAAATTTCTTATTCTCCATTTACTTTTGTGTTCTCCTTGAATTGGATTTAAATTGAGAACGAGGAAAATTTAAATACACTAATTAATAGTGTAATTCAAAATTATTTTTTCTACCAAATCCAATCATTGCTAGCAAGAGAGTAAGATCCATCTTCCCACTGTGGTGTGAACTAGCTTTAGAGGAGTTCTATACTTGAACCCTTTAAGTGAATGGATTCAAGAAGGAGAGGAGTCAACGCTTGTAGCCGCACGAGAAAAAAGACGAGGGTAAATCTTTATTTACATTTATGCTTATTGTGTTTTTCTCGTGTAATTCTTGACCTAAGTTTTATTTTGTATATCGAATGCTTGGAAAATGATCAAGGGTATACCCCTTGACCGGGATTTATTTGGTTGTTTAATCATATTTTTTATTTTTTCGCTTTCTGGTACCATCCTCTCTCTATAAGTGGTACCAGATCTCCGGTTGGTGTCTAGTCCTAGAATCTAACGCATATGGCATGTTTCAGCATGTTTACATATTTTTTAATCAGCTTTGAAATTATGATTTTTTGTTTTAATTGCATATCTAGATCTGGGGTTTATGTGTTGCAATTTTGCGTTTAAATTTAGGCATGACAAACTTTTTTTGGATAATATTCATTGTACCCCTTGTGATACCCAAAATGTTCAAATAAGCCCCTGTGGTAAAGAAAGTACCATATAACCCCTTGTAAAATTTAAAGGTGTGCACATTACCCCATCACCTTTAGAATTGTGTTTCACATGCCCAAATTGCAATTTAATATGTCTATATTTTGCCCCTAAATGACCAAATTACCATTGTCTTTAACTTATCCATGTTTTAAAAATATAATATAAAAAAATATAATTTAGTTATATGTACGCATATATATAAATAAATTCAAAAAATAGAAAATAGAAAAATAAAAATAACTCGCTGACGGACAGGAGATTGGTGGTGGGTGGGGTGTCAAATTACTTGTTGTCGAACGGGCTTTTCAATGGTGGTAGAAATGGTCAGACGGTGGAGAAACTCATGTTCAAACACATTAGGGGCCAATATGCACATTTTAAAATTTTACAAGGGGTTATATAGTATTTTTTTTTTATCATAAGGGCTCATTTGAACATTTCGCATATCACGGGAGGGGGGGGGGGGGAGGGGTGGGTCTAAATTTGGAATTTTCAAAAATTAATTTTTTTTGGTTGTTTCAGAAATTACAGAAAAAAAAGAAGTTTTAGGAAAGATCGAAAAAAATGTCTGGCTGCCGATCGTTTGGGTCGAATTATTCTATTTTTTCTAGAATTTATTTTTTTGCATTTTTTATAAACAGCTAATTTTTGTGAATTTAATTTTTGGTCGAGATTTGATATTTTTTAAAATTAAATTGCTAAAATTAATTTGAATGAATTTTCAAACAAGAAATAATTTTTACATAGGTTACACTTGTGTCCATAATTAAGTTGTATTATTTTATATATAAATTTATGGGATTGGATGTGTAATTAATTTATAATATTGGATATCATTATGATAATGCATGATTTGCATTATA
Organism: Sesamum angolense; assembly: GCA_034509725.1. Classification (NCBI taxonomy): domain Eukaryota; kingdom Viridiplantae; phylum Streptophyta; class Magnoliopsida; order Lamiales; family Pedaliaceae; genus Sesamum; species Sesamum angolense. Next base: position 13,829,764 of record JACGWL010000003.1, on the reverse strand, counting down.
TTTTTGTATGCAGATATGTTTGTTTTTTAAATAAATGTGCTATTTTGTTAATTGGATTAACATAGATGACCACGAAGCCCATTGGACCTTGTGGATGGTTTATTTTCTATTGGCTTGGGGCCTACCTGCCTCTTATTATCTCTTTATTGTTAGCCCATTTTGTTTAAGAGTTGCTTTCTCCCTATTAATGTACCCCTCCTAACTGCTGATTGGGGTTTCTTTTCAGTTATAACGAGTGTAATAGGTTAGAGATGGGTTTTGCTTTAATTTTGTAATAATTGTAAAGAGCAAGACCAGACGATGGAGGCCTATGGGCCATGGGTTGGCCCACGGAGATCTATGCAGAAGAGGCCCGAAGGACGGATCACACAAAGGATATGAATACATAAAGATTTGTTACATGACCCATATCATGTTAATCGGTTAAAAAGGCTTGTAATCGAGTAGGCCAACACTTAGACTAACCACAGATCCACTGCGAGTTCACTAGGTTGCATAGGTATTTAGACATTCGATCATCCAACAGGGGCGTGTTAAGCTTTTATTTTGCATGCAATGCATTTTATTTAATGTGTTTCAATATATTGAATATATTTCTCATGCAAAACATTAATTGTGATGAGATCTCGCTCAAATAATAATTAAATCCCACTTGGTTGGACCAAGTTAAAATATTAGACCCTAAAAATAAAAATCAATAAAGGCTTGTTATTCCATGTATTCCATCCATAGTAATGTAGTGAGGAAACTGATTTCACTCATACTTGGTCTCACAAGTCGTGGCATGTTTGGACTAAACTGAAGTTGTACTATTATTGTGAACGAAGTGAATATGCACCTATTTCCCTATCTCACGAGTCGAGGGGGGCGATAATTTTGCTCTATGATTCAGTTGATGGGTTAGGACTAACGCCAAGTAATGTATTTTTCATTCCTTCCATCCACAGTAATGCAGTGAGTAAGCCAATTTCACCCATACGTGGTCTTATAGGTCGTGGCACGTTTAACTGAAATGAAGCTGCATTATTATTGTGAATAAAGAGACTACGCTTCTATTTTCCTATCTCATGAGTCATGGGCGGGGATAGTCTGTGCTATTATTCGATTGATGGGTAGAGTCTAACACAAAGTAATATGATTTGCTTGGAGTTTTTAGAATTCGTGAAGACGGTGAGGCAAAAGTATCTTGGGGATCTCGTAGGTCAAGAATGATATTGGATACTGAAGGGACAAGTAGATCTGCCTGAGAGCGCGGGCGAAAGCGAGAGAATGGAACATACATAATATTAAAATAAAATAACATAATAAAACGTTCCAAGGGGTGTACCCTTTGATGCTCAATTGGGCGTTCGATGTAGAATATGAAAATGTAAGCAAAGGATATCATATAGGGCACATAGATAAAAAAAAGAATACAATACTACAAAATATATACCTACCTTTGTAGTTTCTCTTCATGACTACTAGTATTGTTCCCTTTTCCAACGGTGCCGAAACATCCACTTAGATTCAAATTGATAAATCCTTTAACGTAGTCCACACCATACCGTGAGAAGTCTCATTTTTCTTACTAGAGAAAAATGAACTTAAGAAGAGGGAAGGTGGCGGCCGAGAGTGTGTGCAATAAAGAGAGAGGATTTTACTTTTTTTTTTCTAGAAAAAGATGATGAATAATGAATTGTTATATGTTGGATATGTAAATACTCCTATATATACATAACTAATATAATTATTGGATGTGTCTAAATTCATCCAAGAGATGTCTAGATACATCCCAATCAATTTCCATTAGTTAGCAATCAAGCCTACCACCTTACATGGTATGATCAAATGATATCATACAAGGGAAGCTTGATTGGGGTTGATTTGTCCCTAACCATAAGGAACAAGTCAACCCTTTTCCAACATGGCATCCATGTATTCGATTTTGCTCTTCCAAAAGAGAAAAAAATCGGTCCTCCCACTTTTAGGAGAAGCCCAACTTCTCCTAATTCCAAAAGTGGAATTAATATCCCTCTTGGGTCAAGATTTAATGGATCAGGCTTTGTCGTAATCCAATTACGTAAAGCCCAAGAATTAAATCTAATTTAATTTAATATCCAATTTAAATAATGCCCATGGACCTTTCAATTCAATTAAACGATCCAAGCATTTGCTCTCTTTAATTGATGAATCCTATTTATCAATCAATCGTGGGCCCAATACTATATCGGCCCGTTCATCTAATAGACCTTTTCATAAATAATCCAATTATTTATCATCTTCTGAAATTAAATCCAAGTAAATATTTCCACCTCCTCTGTGATGTTGTTTGTGAGCTTTTAGGTTCACTTTTAGCTAGACATGGGCTCGTGTCCAATAGAAGTTTGTCACCATGGGTGGTCGTCTACTAACGGTCCATGGCACTAGAGACTAGGTGAATGTGGGCATGAACATTTAGGCTTCGATTCCATACGGGTACAATCCTTCCATCTACCATCTTCTGGCCTTAAACTAGAATATGAAATTTGGCGTCGGTTCCCATATTTGACTAGATAATTATGCTTAAGACTCGAGACTACGCATGTTTTATTGCATAGATGCAGGGAACCATTTCCTGCTCGATCAACAACTATGGCTTTAACTTTAAGCAACATGAACGTGTCTCCGAGTGCATAGGAGTTACATCTGTCACATACTGACACGGGACGAATCCTCTTCTTGGAACCCACAATCCTTGGTACACATTCTGACTGTATAAGACAAAACTTATAATGAACGTGTCTGCGACTCAATTATCTCTCACCAAATCCAAGATACAGCCATCGTCTGCACATAACTATCGTAGTTCCTCAAGTCCGAGGACTACTCCCATACTATCGGAACTTGGGAACTCCAATCATACAGACCAAATCTCGAAGGCTTCCATATGACGCGCGAGTCATCTCATTCGGCTCGACCCCAGTCGACCAACCCACTAAGATAATATAGACGACCCACGTTTGTTGTTGATGAAATACAACACTCATCCAATAAATATGACTCTTAGTTCAAATCTCAATAGGACTCTCAATGTCCTATCTCGAGGTCCTTGACTTGGAACGTTTCAGACCCAACCCTTTATCAATTGGTTCCATAACCACCATCCAATGCGTGGCCTAACTGCATGAGTTATTAAGGTGGTTTGTGGGTTTTGTTGTGATATGTGAAAATTGATATGAACATACAATAATGAACACGATAAAGGAAATATCAAAGGTAACAAATACTCATCTTTTCATTATGTAATATTACAATACATCGAGTTGTTAAATAGGTTACATAAAAGACCATTCTAATTGGCTTTCTGGTCACCTATTCTAACAATGTCTCACTTGACATAAAGCCAATCACCTATTGACCTCAAGCCCATCTTATCCAGATGCTGGGTATGTGCAATTTGCGACACTAGATTAGTCAGTGGATCTATTATGTGTTCGGCAGAGCTGACTCAATCTATCGAACATCATCTTTGCTAACTCTCTCTCTAAGCAGATGGTAGCATCTAAGAATATGCTTAGATCGGTGATGAAAACTCAGTTCCTTTGCTTGTACCATCGCCCCGTTGTTATAGCAGAAGATAACTACTGGCTTAGTAATGTTAGGAACTACACCCAACTCTTAGATGTAGTTCTTCATCCAAACCGCCTCCTTAGCAACTTCCGAAGCTGCTATGTACTCAGACTCTATGGTGGAATCCGCGATGGTAGCCTACTTGGAACTTTTCCAAGCAACCATACCATCATTATGTTTGAATACATAACCAAATTGGGATTTGGCATCATCGTCGTCCGATTGGAAGTTGGCGTTGCTGTAGCCTTCTAGCATCAGTTCTCCACCTTTTTAGATTAAGAACATATCCTTAGTCCTTTTCACATACTTGATAATGGTCTTGACCACACTCCAGTATGTCTTTCGGGCACACACCTGATATAAACTCATTATGCTCAAAGCGAAAGCGACATCGGGCTTAGTGCACTGGACAACATACTGAATATTGCCTACAACTGAAGCATAGAGGATGTCCGACATCCGTTTAAGCTTCTCATCAGTCTTGGCAGACTATTTCTTGGATAGATTAATTTCGTGCCTCAAAGGAAGGAATCCTGATTTTGAGTTTTCCATCTTGAATCTCTTCAGACCTTCTTAATGTACGAGGACTGGGTCATTCCCAACATCCTTTTAGATCTTTCCAGGTAGATCTTTGTGCCAAGGATGTAGGAAGCCTCACTCGTATCCTTAATGGAAAATTGAGTTGATAATCAAACTTTAGTGTCTCCTAACATCTTGACATAAAGCACAAGGTACGGAAATTAGCTCCCCTGATTTCTTGTACATACAAGGATCAAATTCGTTCTTTATGAAATCATATCCCCATATGACTTCATCAAAAGGTATGTTCTATCTTTAGGAAGCTTGTTTGAAGCCATAGATGGACATTTGGAGATGACAGACCTTCTGCTCTTCTCCAACAAATGTGAAACCCCTATGGTTGATCTATGTAGATCCCTTTCTCTATGAAACCATTAAGGAAGACAGTTTTCACGTTCATCTACCATTTCAGTCATACCCTGTTTCTATGGCAACCAGTATCCAAGTGGGCTTGGAAATTTCCACAGACGAGTAGGTTTCCTCAAAGTTGACCCAGGTTGCCGCTGAGTGTAACCTTTCACCATGAGCCTAACCTTGAAGGTAGTAACCTCCCCGTCGGTTCCAAGTTTATGTTTGTAGACCTATTTACACCTTACGAGCTTGATGCCCTTGGGTGGGTCCACTAGTGTCCAAACCTGGTTTGATCCCATCGAGTCCATTTCAGATTTCAAGGCCTCTAGCCATTTATCTGAATCAATGTTTGACATTGCTTCTCTATACATCTTTGGATCATTATCCAATTAACTAGTTAGGCCCACAAAACCCATACCTCTTAGGTGTGGGTCACTTTGGCCGACCTACAAAGTATTGGAACACTATAGGTGGGAATTATGGGCATAGACGTCATCTTTGATTTCTCATGGGATACCTCTCTTGATTCCTTAAGGAGTATCTCATCGTATTGGCTATCTGATGATCCCTTTTCCAAGAATACTGTGTTTCACGAGATAAAGACGTTTTGCTCGTAGGGATCATAGAAATAATATCCTGCAATTTCTTTCGGATATCCAATGAACCTGCATAAACTAGATCCCGAGTCCACTTTATCTCCCACTAATCTCTTGACATATGTAGGGCTATCCCACACTTTCAGATAGTTTTAGGAGACAGGTTTGCCATGGCATATCACATATGGCGTTTGGGATATCTTCTTAGATGGCGCCATATTAAAAAAGCTTGACCGTATTCTCAAGAGCATATCCCCAGAAGGACAAAGGGAGTTTGGTAAAACTCATCATGTGTCTGACAATATCCAACAAGGTTTGAACCTCCTTTCAGACACACCGTTCAACTGCGGTGTTCCAGGAAGAGTCCACTAAGAGAGAATTTTATTCTCTTTTAGCTAATCAATGAATTCACCACTTAAATACTCTCTGCCTCAGTCCAACCGAAGGGCTTTGATCTTTCAACCAGTCTGGTTCTTGACCTCAAATCTGTATTTCTTAAACCTTCCAAAGGCTTCTGACTTGTAACTCACCAGGTAAACATAATCATACTGTGAGTGATCATTGGTGAATTTATGAATTATGAGTACCCACCTCTTGCTTGAGTATTTAATTGTCCACAGGCATCTATATGGATCAAATCCAAGAGACCATTCACTAGCGAGCTTTGTCAAACAAAGGTTTCTTTGTCATCTTTCCCTTCAGACAAGATTCAGAAGTTGGCATGCTGTCTAAATCGTGTATTTCTAGACTTTTTTTTTAGTCCACCAACTTCCTTTGAAATATGCGCTTATTGCGCATGCCATATCTGCACGTTATCTTGATTATTATGTTTACGTTTTTGTTCAACGGTCATAATCCAATTAGACAGTTGAAGTATATACAGACCATTTACTAGTATACCAAGCAGATGAGAAATACCATCATTGATAATATAAAAACCATTTTTATAGATGGTAAAAGAGTACCCTTCTTTATCAGGGCAAGGATTGAAATAATATTTTTAATCATGTTGGGTAAATATAAATATTCATTAAGTATCCTAACATGACGACTATTGGCTAACTCGACTGATCCTACGACTTTCGCAGCACGGCCTTGCCATCGTCTAGCCTCAGGATCATGACATCATTGGTTACCCTTTGCTTCTTTGCAGCACTTGCGAATCATTATAAATGTGAGCACCACATCCGATATCCAATACCCAAGACGCAGAATAAGTTATCATATTCACTTCAACCACAAACATACCTTGATTGGAGAGGAGTTGTGGGCACTCCCTCTACCATTACCCCTTTCCTTCGCAATACATGTAGACATCATTTTTTGTAGACCACTGAGAACCCCAGGCTTTGCCTTTCCCTTTTCCTATTGCCATATAGGCAACAGTGGCGTTGGGAGTGCGTGCAATGGTTGCGATAGCCTTCCCTTTTTCTTTCTTCATCTTCCAGCGTCCAACCCTCTTGCCATTCGTTTTGGAGATTAAAGCCTCTCCTATCAATACCGATGGCCCCGACTTGTGGGTAATTTCCTAGAATTGAACCAGCATGTTGATCAACTCATGAACAGATTTCTCAAGTCTATTCATGTAGTAGGTGACCACAAATGGGTCATGTGATAGAAGAAGCGACTAAAGGATCACGTCAATGTACGTGTCATTGTCAAGCCTAGCTTTTAGGTCTTCAAGTTTCTCCTTTGGGAGAGCATCTTGACCCCATGACTTTGTACAGAGGTTACTTCAGTAAGCTTGGTCCCAAAGAATGCTTTTGTGGCAGTATATCTAATATTCCTATCCGGAAACGCTTAGACATCGCTCATGCAGAGCATTATGGAAACGTCGTCCACCCTATCATATTGCTTCTAGATGTTGTTAGATATTGAGATGAATATGATACTACGTACCTTTCGATTATCCTCATGGCATTTCTCGAACGTCAAATTCAGAGAGAATCCTCCGACAAGGCGCTCGGTGGTAGCCCCAACCCAACAAATAAATAAACCATTCATAAAGTCTATTGGGCTTTGTGACCATCCATGTTAATCCAATTAACACAACAAGCATGTAATTACTCCAAGTAATAATGCTCAGCATATGACATCCAATATCATAAAAATTATTACATATCCAATCCTAAGGAATTATATGAAAAATAATGCAACTTAAATGTGGACATAAGTGCAACCCATGCACTAAATAATTCTTGTTTGGAAAACCCATTCAAATTAATTTTAGTAATTTAACTTTTGGAAATACCAAATTTCAACAAAAAATGAATTCACTAAAATCAACTGTTTCAGAAACTATTCAGAAAAACAGAGAAAAAAAATAAAATAAAAAACTAAAAAAAACAGAAAATACGTTCCAGCTGACCGGCCAGCCCAGCCCGCCGCCGTTAGGTGCGCCGCCCTTGCCTGCCGCGCGCGCGCCGCGTGCGCAGTCGCGCGCGCAGTAGCCTGCCAGCCAGTGACCGGCCAGCAGCGTTGCTGCACGTCTGTGCCGTTTTTTGATTTTTCTGATTTTTTTTTCTTTTCTTTTCCTGCAATTTCTGAAACAACAAGAGAAATAACCAGATTCAAAAATTCCAAATTTCAAGAATCCTCATGTCCAATTAAATGCAAAAATAAAGCATACAAAACCCTAGATCTAGATATGCAATTAAACGATGGAAAAAACATTCTTTCAAAGCCGATTAAAAAACATGTTATCATGCAAATACACATAAAATATGTTAGATTCTAGGCCTATACACCGAACCGGGCTCTGATACCACTTGAAGGCAATGGATCGGCCCGGGAAGCGCGGCGGAAGCGTAATAATTGAAAAATTCAATAATTAAAGAAAATAAATATCCGATCAAGGGGTGTACCCTTGATCTTTTTTCGGGCGTTCGATGTAATATAAGAAATACGTAGGCCATGAATCAAAGGAAAACAAGAATAGAACAATAGAAATACAAAAACAGAACATTACCGTTGTTGTTTTCTTGCTCGGCTTCAAATGTTGATTCCGTTGGTCTCCTTGATCCAAGATCTCGATCTGGAGATCCTCCAACGATTAACACACCACCACTAAGAGGATGTGGTGATTTCGTGCTAGCAAAAACACCACAAAAGTGCAAGAACCAAAAACGCTATTGATTAACGTTTGGTTCTTGAATTCTCTTTCGATCTCTAAGATCTTAAGAGAGTTTTTGGAGAGGGTCAGAGTAAAATTTCGTGGGTTGAAGTGTAGCTGCTGCTAGGGTTAGGGTTAGAATGTTTTTAGAGCTATTTATATGACCTAGTCATAGTATAGCAAGGAGTCATGACCTAGCATGACTTCTACACCTAAAAACCACCTCTAAGCCACTTGATGACCAAGTTTGGTGCACCCTAGGCACCAAACTCGGCCATACACACTCCAAGGAGGGGTTTGGCTCCTTCTTAAGTTAGCCATGGTCCAACTAAGGCCTTGGGCTTGTATTTTAATGGACCGGGTTTGATTAAATAAATTTACACCAAGCCCATGTCAAATGGACTTTTATTAAACCTAGTTTAATTTATAAGTCCAACATTAAAATCCCTTAATCCAATTAAGAGATCCAAGCTCCTTTTAACCCTCCATTAATTTATGAATCTAATTCATAAATTGGACAAAGCCCAATAAAATTAATCCAAATAATTTTAATGGCCAATTAAGAATTTCAAATAATCCAATTAATTGAATTTCTAGTTATCCATCCAATGGATTGGTCTAAATAAATGATCCAATCATTTATCCTCTCCAAGAATCAATTTAATCCAATTAAATTAATCCAGCTCTTCTGGAGTTAATTCCAAATTAACTTCATTACAACTATAGTGGTAGGGTGTGACTCTTTAGGTTCACCTTCAACTAGACTTGGGCATGTTCCCAACACAATTAAGCAAATCTAATTTAATTAATTATTTTTTATTATCCCATAAGCAGAAATAACCCGTTATCATGGGTGGCCGTCTAGCAACAGTCCATGACACTAGAGACTAAGTGAATATGGATGAACGTTTAGGCAACTGAATTCATACGGATAAGGTCTTTCCATCAACCGTCTCCCGGCCTTAGTCTAGGGCATGGAATTTGGGCGTCGGTTCCCATTCTGGACTAGGCATCTATACTTAATAACTCGAGACTACCCGTTTGCCCTACTGAATTATCACGTGGAAACCTATCCCACTTATTCAGTCACTGTGGCCACAGATTTTTAGGGAAACGTGTCTCAGAGAGTATGGGAGATCCTACTGTCATGATATTGACAGGGGATGGATTCCTTCTTGGAACACACCGTCCTCACTACACATTCTGACTGCACTAGATAAGGCTTATAACATCTGTATCTTTCAACACATACATTGTTCGCCAGGTCTAAGCTACAGCCATCATGTGCATGTGACTGCCATGGTTCCTCAAGTCCGAGGACTAATCTTGTACTATCAAAGCCGAGAATCCCAGTCATACCGACCAAGCCTTAGGAGGCTTCCATATGATGATTCCCGCAAGTGATTTCAGTCAGTCGACTACATTGCCAACTAACCCACTAAAACTGCATGGACGACCTACGTCTCCTGCCGACGAAACGTGGCTGCAGTAGTTAGTGCAAGTCTCTATAGGACACTCGATGCCCTGTCTCAAGGTCCTTGACTTAGAACGTTCCAGAACATTCCACAGAGGTTGGTTTCATGGCCGCCATCCAATGCGCAGCCCAACCCTTTGGATTTGCTCGTTTGGTCTGTGGGTTTTGTCGTGCAGTAAAATATTAACACAATAAGTAAACACAATAAAGAATCAAGCCATAGTATGAATATTACCTATATTAAAAGACATAAATATTATATTACATCAAAATTGTCAGAAATAGTTTACAAAACCCAATCCGATTGGCTTTCTGATCACCTATTCTAACAAGTATTGCATATAGTGTGCATGTGTATGTATAATGGTTATCTTAGAGATACTTGTAGTTTTGAATTTGGAATTCATTCTACATGCATACATGTATTTTTCTCAACTCCTTGGCTTGCACTCCATATATTGAGTTTTTCTTGAATTAGATTCAAGTTAAGAAAAAGAGAAATACGCATACACTAATCAATAGTAAAGTACAATTTTTTTTTGTTCCTCGACCTAGCTTCTATCTAATTGTAACGTCTTTTTACACGGCTTCCGCAAACACCATATATTGTAATGGCTCTATATTTTTGTAACTCTCATTATCTCAGTTTTTGTAATGGCCATGGCCATTCCAAAAATTTATATATAAGCAACACTTGGCTGATTTTTTTCTTCCCCTCTTCTTCTTCAAATCCCTACAACTTCTCTCTCTGTCTCTCTGTCTTCATCCCCACCTCCCGCCACCGCCCCCATCCGCCGCCTAGATGACCGTCCACCACCTAGACCATCGTCCGATTCCAGGTACTCTTTCTTTTTTTTTTTTTTTATTTTGTCATTTTTTCTGAAAATATTTTCAGAAAAATATTTTTAGAAAATTTTCTTACATTTTCAGAAATTTTCAGAAAATTTTCTCATTTTCTAAAACTATTGTTGGTTTTATTATTGTTGCTTCATATATTGTTGATGTTCAATTTTATAATTAAATGGGTACTATTTCTTCAGATTTTGGGGAATTTTGGTAAAATAATAGTGATATATACATACTGTGTATGATTTTTAGTGAGAATAGTAATATGATTTTACAAAAAATCATACTGTGTATGATTTTTTGAAATCTGTGAAAATAAAAATAATTTTCTAAAAGTAAAACATATTTTTAGGTAATTTTATGTGATTTTAGGTAATTTTTGGTATTTTTTTGTAATTTTAGGTAATTTTTGATAATATTAGATTAATTTCTGAAAATACTTTCAGATTTCATTTTCTGAAACTAAAAAATAATTTTCTGAAGTTAAAAAATTATTTTCTGAAATTAAACAGTAATTTTCTAAAGTTAAAAAATAATTTTCTGAAATTAAACTGTAATTTTCTGAAATAAAAAATAAATTTCTGAAAATAAAAATAAATTTCAGAAACTTTCAAATAATTTCTCTGAAATTAGAATCAATTTCTGAAATTAAACAATAATTTTCCCCAATTAAAGTGTAATTTTTTGAATTTTAAATAAAATTTTGAAAATTAAATTAATTTTCTAAAACTACAAATAAATCTCTGTAATTAAAAATAAATTTCAGAAATTTTAAATTAATTTCTGAAAATTAAAATAAATTTCTGAAATCAAAAAATAATTTTCATAAATTAAAATGTAACTTGTGTAGTTTTTTTGAATTATACCAATATTCTCGGTAATATCAAATTAGAGGACCTTTAGGTAATTTTAGAGAAATAGGATAAATATTAGAAAATTATGGACTACAATGCAATTTTAAAAAAAAAGACACTTTGCAATTTTTATAAAATTAGAGGACCTTAATATATAATTTTAGGAAAATAGGAGATTTAGGAAAAAATATTAGAAAATTAGGAAAATATGTTTTTCATGTTATAAAACAAGCGATAATACCCGATCAAAGGGTGTACCCTTGATCTTTCCCGGGCGTTCGGTGTATTAAATATAAAAACATAGGCCAAGAATCACGAGAAAAACAAGGAGCGAAAACCATAAATGGAGTTTACCTTTGTCGTTTTTCTCGTACGGCTACAAGCGTTGTCTCCTCTCCATTTTAGTTTCCGGATCCTTCCATGACGAGACCTCGATCTTGAGATCCTCCCAAGAATGACACACCACCACTACAGGATGTGGAGATTTCGTGCTAGCAAAATCTCTACAGAAGAGATGGAGATCAAAACAATCGCTATGAATTAACGTGTTTTGATCTCTGTTTCGTTTTTCCTTTTGATCTCTAAGACCAAATGAAAAACTGATATGGAGAACATGGGAGAGAGAGAGAGGCACGAAATTTGTGAGGTTTTGAGGCTAGTATGTGTTGTGTGTGTGGCTAGGGTTTTAATGAAGGTATATATATGACCTAGTCATACACATACTAGGAGTCATAACCTAGTTAGGCTCCAAAACAACCATCCTAACCCTAGCCCCCTCCTTTATGCACGAAATTTGCATCTTAAAATCAGCCAAAGACCTTCCAAAATTGTCCTAATGGACTTAGCCAAGGTCTAACCAAGGCCTTGGGCTTGTATTTAATGAACCGGGCTCGATAGGATCAAGCCCACGTCTTATGGACTTATGTTAAATCTAATTTAATCATAACCCCAACATTAGACTCCTTATCTTTAATCTAATTAAAATCCAAGCCCATGCTCTCTCTTTCAATTTATAAATCCAATTTATAATTGGACCAAGCCCAAAAAATTAATCCAATTAATTTACTAACTAACTTGAAATTCTAATTATCCAATAATTTAATTTCAAGTCATCCATCCAATGGATTGTATAAATAAATGATCCAATCATTTATTCTCTCCAAAGATTAATTTAATCCAATTAAATTAATCTAACTCTTCTAGAATTAATTCCAAATTAATTCTATCCCACTATAGTGGTAGGGTGTGACTCTTTAGGTTCACCCTTCAGCTAGACTTGGGCATGTGTGACCAACACAATTAATTAATCTAATTTAATTAATTATTCCGATTATCCATAACGGAATGGCCGTTACCATGGTGGTTGTCTAGCAACAGTCCATGGCACTAGAGACTAGGTGAATGTTGGCGTGAACATTTAGGCTCCGAATCCATACGAGTACGATCCTACTGTCAACCGTCTCCTGGCCTAGTCTAGGGCATGGAATTAGGTGTCGGTTCCATCCTTGACTAGGCAGCTATGCTTAACACTCGAGATGCGTTTACTCAACTGATCCGATCTAGGAAACCTATGATCGATCATTCGCTTTGGCCAAAGACTTTAGAGTCTAAACCATCTCAAGGTGCATAGGAGAACTCTCTGTCATATAATGACAGGGGACAGATCCTCTCTTGGAATCCACCGTCCTCGTTACATACTCCGAGTGCACTGGATAAGGCTTATGATGACCATGCCTCATGACACAGCCACCGCTCGCCATATCCAAGATACAATCTTCGTATGCACGTGACTGCCATGATTCCTCAAGTCAGAGGACTAATTCTCGTATTATCGAAACCGGGAATCCCAGTCATACCGACCAAGCCTTAAGAGGCTTCCATATGACGATTCCCGCGAGTCACTTCAGTCAGTTGACTACTTTGCCAACTAACCCACTAAAACTGCACAGACGACCTACGTCTCCTACCGATGAAACACGGCAGCAGTACTTAGTGCAAGTCTCCATAGGACCCTCGATGCCCAATCTTGAGGTCGTCGACTTGGAACATTCCAGACCGACCCTTAGGAGTTGGTTTCATAGCTGCCAAACTTATGCGCAGCCCAACTCCACGGGTTAACCTTTTCGATCTGTGGCATTTCGTTGTGATATTGAAATCCCGTTCAATATCAGTGGTAAGCACAACGAAACATATTGCCATCTTGATGAATTCTTACCATATTCATCAATCTAATATTATTTGATAAAGATTGTCAAATGGAAAACAACCAATCCAATTGGCTTTTGGTCACCCATTCCAACACAAAGACCTTCCAAAATTGTCCTAATGGACTTAGCCAAGGTCTAACCAAGGCCTTGGGCTTGTATTTAATGAACCGGGCTCGATAGGATCAAGCCCACGTCTTATGGACTTATATTAAATCTAATTTAATCATAAGCCCAACATTAAACTCCTTATCTTTTAATCTAATTAAAAGATCCAAGCCCATGTTCTCTCTTTCAATTTATAAATCCAATTTATAAATTGTACCAAGCCCAATAAAATTAATCTAATTAATTTTATTAGCTAACTCGAAATTCTAATTAATCCAATTAATTTAATTTCAAGTCATCCATCCAATGGATTGGTATAAATAAATGATCCAATCATTTATTCTCTCCAAAGATTAATTTAATCCAATTAAATTAATCTAACTCTTCTAGAATTAATTCCAAATTAATTCTATCCCACTATAGTGGTAGGGTGTGACTCTTTAGGTTCACCCTTCAGCTAGACTTGGGCATGTGTGACCAACACAATTAATTAAATCTAATTTAATTAATTATTTCCAATTATTCCATAACCGGAAATGGCCGGTACCATGGGTAGTTGTCTAGCAACAGTCCATGGCACTAGAGACTAGGTGAATGTTGGCGTGAACATTTAGGCTCCGAATCCATACGAGTACGGTCCTACTGTCAACATTCTCTGGCTTTAGTCTAGGGCATGGAATTGAGTATCGGTTCCCATCCCTGACTAGGCAGCTATGCTTAACACTCGAGATGCGTTTACTCTACTGATCCGATCTAGGAAACCTAGCCCTGATCGATCAATCGCTTTGGCCAAAGACTTTTAGAGTCTAAACCATCTCAAGGTGCATAGGAGAACTCTCTATCATATAATGACAGGGGACAGATCCTCTCTTGGAATCCACCGTCCTCGCCACATACTCCGAGTGCACTGGATAAGGCTTATGATGATCATGCCTCATGACACAGCCACCGCTCGCCATATCCAAGATACAGTCTTCGTATGCACTGACATGGCTGAGTAGAGTGAAAGTCTCCTAGGAAGTGCATGCCAATCTCGAGTCCTCCGACTTGGAACGTTCCAGACCGACCCTTAGGAGTTGGTTTCATAGCTGCCAAACTTATGCGCAGCCCAACTCCACGGGTTAACCTTTCGATCTGTGGGCATTTCGTTGTGATATTGAAACCCCGTTCAATATCAGTGGTAAGCACAACGAAACATATTGCCATCTTGATGAATTTTTACCATATTCATCAATCTAATATTATTTGATAAAGATTGTCGAATGAAAAACAGCCAATCCAATTGGCTTTTGGTCACCCATTCCAACACGGAAAAGACCAAGGGTACACCCCTTGATCGGGATTTATATTTGTGTTCCTTGATGAATTTTGATTTTTTGCACTTTTGCCACGCTTTTCTGGCCGATTCACTTCCTTCAAGTGGTATCGGAGTTTGGTTCAGTGTTTAGGCTTTGAATCCAACATGTTTTATGTGAATCAGCATGTAAACATGTTTAATCAGCCTTAGAAGCATGAGATTTGGTGATTAATTACATATGTAGATCTAGAATTTTATTTGTTTAATTTCGCATATAATTTGGACATGAGAAACTTAGAATTGGGATTTTTTTAATGTAATTAATTTCTTGTTGTTTCAGAAAATTACAGAAAAAGAAAATTGAGGAAGTTTCAGAAAAAAAAAAAACAGCAAAAATGCTACTATCTGCTGGCCAACGCTGGGAAGCGAGCGCAGCAGGCAAGGTGTCTGCGCGCCTCCGCGCTTGGCAGACAGCAGATTGGACCAGATTTTTTTATTTTTTTATATTTTCTGTACATTTTTTGAAATAATTAATTTTGGTGAAATTATTTTTTTGTTGAGATTTGCTATCTTCTCAAATTAATTTGAATATATTTTCAAACAAGAATTAATTTTGCATGGGTTGCATTTATATCCATATTTTATTGCATTATTTTATGTATAATTCTTGGATTGTAAATGATATTGGATGTCATTTTTGTTGCATGATTACTTGGAGTATTGTGCAATGATTGTTCATTGAACTAAAATGGGTTGATCACAAAACCCTTGGATTGTATGGATGGTTTAATAATTTGTTGGGTTGGGGTCTGCGTGCCTCTTATTTTCTCATCTCATCGGTTTTAGCTTAACTGTTTTAAAGCTTGCTTTCTCCATATTTATGTACTTTCCCAACTTCTGATTGGGGTTTCTTTTCGATTGTAATGAGATTAGATAGGTTGGAGAAGTTTATTTTATTGTTATATTATAAACTATGAAGAGCAAGCCCAGATGATGAAGACCCATGGAGGAGGTCATGGGTTGGCCTACGGAGATCCATGGAGAAGAGGCTTATAGGTCAGAGCCCACAATGCAGACCAAGAAATTAAAGAGAGGTGTTACAAGGCTCATGGTGTAACATCCACAAATTTTTAATACATAATTGTGGGATTAATTGGTAATATTACAAAATTTAGTCAATTAGTAAATAAATTATTGACTCAAATTTTGATTATATTAAAACATGAATGAAGTAAATAGGAGCTTTATAAAATTATTAGGGATTAAATTATATAATTTTAGAAAATTAGAGAATAAACTGTAGTTTTATAAAACATTTGGGGTTCAATTATAGAGGTATAAACAAATAGGGGGTCAATTTGTAATTAGAAAGGTACTCAAAATTAAAAATTAAAAAAAAAGAATAAAAGAAAGGGGCTAAAGTTGGTAAAGAGAGTGAGGCGGTGGTATGAGTAGATGCAAATAATTAAGCAATGTGGTTTCACCTTTTGAATGCAAGAAATACACATATACAATTTACAATAATTAGATATATACAAATAATATGTATATATGTGTATAGACAATCACAATTCACTTATGTTTTCGGGGGAGTTAGCCATTTGTATCAGGTATTGCTCATTTCTCTTCTTTTCCTTTTTTTGCAAATCCTAATAATATTTAGGAAGTAGTTTAATTATTTAATTAACTAATTTATTTTAATCTATTGAATACTAACTAAAGAATCTTAGTTAGTAGATTAATTTTGCTCTAATAGATTATTTGTTTAAAAATGAAATATCTCATTAATTAAATATTCTATTATACGTGTATGTATTAATTTTTACAATAGTAAGGAAAAATTATATTTTAAATTAGTAATGATTTATACAATTATATTATTTAATTAATGTCTTTACTAAATGTCATTTATACTATTTGATTTAGTGTTTAGTCGAAAAATTTTATGGGTTTGGCTATTTGAATTCGTGTCCAATTAAATATCACAGTTGACATAAGAATGTTATAATTAAATTATTAGATTATAGATTTAATTATTACTATAATTAATTTACTCAATTCCATCGGGCATATCGACCAAATACCTAATTATGTCTATTGGTCTTTCATTAAATTTTATATTAGCAAGAAATTGATAGAAAATTTATAGAAATATTCAAAAATTATATTTAAGAAATATTAGAAAATTTTAGTTGGGAACTGTGAACGCTAATTTGTTGTGTCTAAAAATCAAAACACAATAAAATTATCACAAATAAAATATATATTTGATAGGTAAAAGTGGGTACAATCTCTAGAAGTGGATTCGCCACTTGGATCTTCTTGAGAAGATATTTGAATATTTATAATGTTTATCAGGTACACATAACTCAACTACAGATATTTCAGACAAAGTATCTTTGCAATTTATCAATAGATTTCTCCAATTATTGATGTTACCAAGCACCGACTCATCTTTTCCTTGATGTTGGTTAGCAAGTTCAATCATGCTAACAGTACGTCAAGCACTGTGAAAGGGATTGAAAAACTTATTTTGTAAATCATCCCAACTATCAATAGAATTTGCTTTAAGATCAATATACCAATCAAAAACAATGTCTTTCAAGGATAAAACAAACTGCTTGACTAAAAGATCTCCATTAGTTCCAACATTGTTGCATGTTTCAACGAAGTGAGCAATATGTTGCCGAGAATCCCATGACCATTGAATTGTTGAAACTTTGGAGGTTGGTAGTTGTCTAGCATTCTCAATTGCTCAATCCTTTTTGTATAAGGCTTCACGTAAGATTTGAAAACTTGAACTCGAGTTCCATATGCATTTGTTATTGCTTCATTCACAGTATTCTTCACATGCTCAATAGAAACAAATCAATCGGTAGAAACATGAATTCCTTTGCTTGTATTGCATTCAACTGAGAAATCTTACTCTTCAAATTCATTCAATGTTGGGGTATTTTGAAACTTGTCGTGGAGTTTGTTAAGCTGGTCGTCGCGTGCCTGAACATGTTTGCACCACATAACTGTTGCAATTTCAGCCTTTGAACTTGTTGACGATAAATGAATCGTATTATCATCGAGCAAATCTTTCTCTGCAACTTGAAATTCTTGTTTTGCCCCCCAAATTAAGTGAAAACTTGATAGGTACTGCAATAACGCCATCTCTACTTGCCCCCACATGATTGTTTTGTTGAGAAGAAGCTTCCAAACTCAATATTAGATATTTGAAATTTGAAGAGTTGGAAATGTTCTTCATCTCCGTTGGTCTTTCAAGTTAGTTTGCGATGAGAAGATATGAGAGGTAAAGATTGTCCCACTGGGCTTGCCAAAATTTGTGAGCGCTAATTTTGTTGTGTCTGAAAATCAAAACACAATAAAATTATCACAAATAAAAATATATATTTGATAGGTAAAAGTGGGTACAATCTTTAGTTGATCCTCTGTTTCTTCTCTTCAAGAATGTATTTGACAAATTCAAAAGTAAAATCTTCTTGTAGATCTTCCTTGACTTGAATATGAATTTCTATAACGTTCATTCGAGGGCTCACGCTTGTAATCCCGAATTAAATGATATAGTCTTGACTTGGAATTTGATGATTTGGACATGAATTCGCTACTTGAATCTTCTTGAGAGGATATTTGAATATTCATAATGTTAATTGGAGGACTTAGTGCATATAGTCCCGAATTAAACTCTATAATTTATGGTTCACCTTCGACGAAAGAGTCTATCTCCGCCTTGAACGCTCTTGAATATTCTTGCACTTGAGGAATTGCATAGAGGGAATTATTTGCGTTCTTCCCTTGCTTTGGTCTTCGTTCTCTAGCTTTGTGTGTCAAATGAGGGTGCGAGGACCCCTTTATATAGGTGTCAAAGAAGTAGAGTTGTGATGCCCTTGAACATCTTTTGTGTTATCTCTTTATTTTTTAATTTAAAGAGATAAATACATTATATATTTGGAATGACATGATTGGTCAATTTGACATTATGTCTTTAATATTTGCATTTTTTTAAAGAGATAAATATAACAAATATTAGTCTTAATTTGATTGGAACATACATACAATTGCTTCATATAGCACGATTTGTTTGACTGGAATCTTTGACTGCAAAACATGATTTGATTGGCCGAAACACTTCATTTTGCCACTTGTCGGCCATTAATTTGATGACAAAATATATATCAGTAAATTGACTATTTATATTTGAAATTAATTTAGTAAATTCCAAAATATAAATAAAAATTATTAAAATATAATTTTACACTTGTCATCATTCAATTGGACATGAAATTTTACATGTCTACAGGAAATATTGTATTTATTAAAAGAAAATATAAAATTCTCGTAATAGTACAATTTAGAAATATTACTAAGAACGACAGTTATAAAATATGAGGAGTTTGAGTAGTGAATTCTCATGAATTGGTTGATAAATTAAATATATATTTGAGAAGTTTAGAAAGTTTAGTTAGTTAGAAAATAACGGAACGAAGATTTGAATTTCAATAGAAATGAAATACTAAAAGATTGTTGAAAATTGTACGAATAATATTTAATATTTTATTTAAAAATTACGATATTCTCAATATATTGATTATATGCATTATAACTTTACTATAGGATTCGTGGATAAAGTAGAGGATTATTTGCTAGTAAGTGTTGTAAGATCGATGTAAGTAAATAATTAGTATTATCTATATATGTTTCTCTATGGTATTACTTTTATATAAATATGTGGTTTGTGATGAAGCTGATTTATCTGAAAATATATGAGCAATGGATGATTTAATTCGAATGATGATATTGTGTACATGGAACGAATACATTAAAATATTATATTTGTTGATTGACGTGTTGTTGGTGCAGGTAAATGAAAGTGTATTAATATATGATTTTATGGTACTAGTTTCTTACAAGAATGGTGAAATGTGAAAATGAGGAAGTTACGAGAATTGAATATAATTATTATGTGATTACTCCTTTGATTGGTGTCAAAGGCTCTTTGTGGAAAAAATAATTGGCGTTGGTGCTCTTCGTAGATATATTGGCCTCGATGGCTCTTCGTGGAAGAAAAAAAACGGCCACGACGGCTCTTTGTGGATAAGTTGGCCTCGGTGCTCTTAGTGGAAGAAAATAAACGGCACCGTTGGCTCTTCGTGGTTTATAAAGTGGGTAATCCACTTATAAAATATCAAAAGGTGAGGTTGAGTTGGTGGAGAAAAACACTATATCACTTTCTGGCTATGTTGTGCAATAAAGTTGCTTATGTTGGCATTAAAGTTGATTTGACTGCATATTAGATAAAGTTTATTTGTGTTAAAACTAAATTGATTGTAACTTACGTACGATGATCATCTTGTTTTATCTGAAATATATTTGATGTACATATATATATATATAGTGCTAGTTATTTGCTTACTGAGTTGCATGCTCATTCATCTGCAAATATTTTTTAGGAATAGATTTTGTGGTGTCTACCCGTTGAGGGCTAGATCCAAACCTTGCGTTCAGTCAGGTCGGGTCAGTAGGCGGCTTTCTCCTAGTTCGTTAATTAAAATATGAATCACATTTTAGAAAGTATAGAGAAGAATTAAAAATGTGGACGATGAACTACTAAAAATGGTTTTACTTTGTGGTGTTTGATATGTTCATATATATATGGCTAAAATACATTTTACCACCCTGTGTTTTGTTAAAAGATCTAAAACTCCCCCTATATTTTCAAAATAGGCTAAAAAGTTAAAAACCCCTCTGTGTATTGTAAAAGTCAGCAAAAACACCCTTCCATTAATAATTAGAAGGTGTATTACACTAGCTCCTTGTGCGTTTGGGGATGATTTTTAACTATTTTTTACCTTATTTTTTAATGTTTTTTTTTCTAAAACACCCTCATGGTACTTATATAATTCATCTGTATATTTTGTTAATTATTTCAACTGATTATTTTGCATTTTCGTCTATTAAAAATTTGTTTTTAAATATATTTATCTATAAATATGAATTTTTTTTGGAACTTTATAATTTAAATTAAATTTAAATTTGAAATATTTTTTATAATTGTTAAAACTTAAATGTAAAAATTATAATTTTTAAATCTAAAATTATTTTTAATTAACTAAAATATATATTTAATTATTATAATTTTTTAAATTATTTTTAAACTATTATAATTATTTAATTATTATATTTTAAAAAATGTAATTTTTTTATTTGTCAAAATTATTTAAATTTTAAATAATTTTTATAATTGTTAAAACTTAAATGTAAAAAAATTATAATTGTTAAATCTAAAATTATTTTTAATTAACTAAAATATATATTATTTATTATAATTTATTAAAATTATTTTTAAAATATTATAATTACTTAATTATTATATTTTAAAATATTTAAAATATATATATTTTTTATTTCAAAAAAAATTTAAAAGTACCTAAAAGATAGAAATACATTTTTTATACATATTCATAAAGATTATTTTTTATTTCAAAATTTCTTAAAAATAAATTTATAAATATAAAATACCATATAAATACAAATGTACTAAATCTTATAAAAAATATTGATAATATACTAAATTTTATTTTTCAAATTTAGGTTAAATATTTTTAATGGGTGTATCTAAAAAATGAATATTTTAAATAATATACTAAATTTCATAAAAAATATTTATATATTAATTATATAAAATATTATAAATAATATACTAAACTTAAATTATTATTTAGGATAAGTATTTATTAATTATATTATTTTTTATAAATAATATTTATATTTCAATTAGTATTGTATATATTTAAAAGAAAAAAGAAATCCAATATATATATCAAAGGAAATTTTCATTAGATATCTAATAATTAAGTTAATTAAAAAAATAAAACTTACTATAACTAATAATTAAGTTAAATGAAATTAAGGATAACATGCATTTTTTGCCCCCTTTTTTGCTGGAAACTTAGAGAGAAGTTCCCGGCGTCGTCCCAATGAATTTTCGATTGCCAGTGGTACCATTCGAATCCTCTTTTCAAGACGAACATTTTTATACCTTCAATTCGAGTTTTCGTCAACCAGAGAGACTGGGCTCAAGCCACGACTGTTGAACCTGTTTTTCATCGATTTGTCTCTATCCGGACGAATCTCGATTTCACAACACATCAGATTCGTCTCTTCAAAACGATCATAACGAGACCAACCTCACTTATTTTGGTAAAGCAGTTGTGGAGCTCTGATGGTTTAAAGATTTGTGTCGCTGACCTTTTTTTTTTTTTTTTTTGGGGGGGGGGGGTGCAGCGGCTGGTAGTGGTGGGGGTGGGGTAGTTATTTATATATATATATATAATATTTTAATTTTAAATTATTTATATATAATATGAGTCAAATAAAAAATCTAGAGCTTTCATTATTTTAAATCTAAAGGTTGAGATTAATTGATTAGATCTAACAATCAATATTTGATAAAAAGTGATACAATGGTCATTAAATAAGAAATATTATATATTAAGTAAGGATATAATGGTTATTTTTAAAAATATTAACACCATTAGTTAGATTTAACGGAAAGAGCTACGTGTAAGAAACACAAGGGGGTTTTTAACCTATTTTTAAAACAGAAAGGGATTTTTAGCCGACTTTTTAAAACACAAGGGGGGTTTTTGCATTTTTGCCTATATATATAAATCTTGTGGATTGATATGTTTGTTGTGAAGTTGAGATTATGTGTATATATTGTCCCTGAATTATGTGTATACTTATGCATATATAAACAAGGATATCCTTAAGTATGATTTAGGAGAAATATAGTCGTAATACCATTAAAGGGTGCAACATTGGTGGTAACAGAGCAGGGATTAGATTCTTTGGGGAGTATTTGATGAAATGTGATATTATACATCAAATATATACTATGAATCTAAGATGGAAGCATCGGGTGAAAACGTTGTTGGCTCAATTGAGTCATTAGAGTCTGTACTTGATAATATAAAATCATTACAACATTATGTATATGCATTTATGCCCACTAGGGTTATGTTTGTTAATACAGTAGTAAGCTTTTGTTTAGTGATAGTGTACTTGTGATAATTAACCAAGGATCTTCTTGTCATTTGTATCATAAGAATTTTCATTATGAAAACATGCTAGTATAGAATCGTTGGGGCATGATCTATGTGTATTTATGCTTGCTGGTGGAATTATACTCGTTAATAATGTGTGAGAATTTTTCATGTAGTAGTGGATAATGGCACTATATGCATATTTGGTTGTGATAAACGTTAGAGAATTTGACGTCATTCTAGGAATGGATTGGTTATTTAGTAATCATACTTTGATGGGTTGTTAAACAAAGAAAGTGATTTTAGAAGTCAATAGACAAATAAAGACAGTGATCGAGGTAAAAAATAAGTCATATCTAATTTTTAATTTTGTCGTAGATGCTTTTAATTTAGTTAACGAGGGTGTGAGGCATATGTGTATGTACATATACTATTATGGTCAGAATGTATCAGATGTTCTAATAGTTAGACAATTCTCTTATATATTTCTAACGAAATACTTAGGTTACCACCCTGTTGAGAAATAGATATCGAAATAGAGTTTATTTCTAGAGCAACATTTATTTTGGATGCATTAAACATAATGAATTTCGTAGAACTAAAGGAACTTTAAAAGAAAATAGAAGAATTATTAGAGAAAATGAGTTTTGTTTAGATTGAGTACTTCATTGGGGGGAACACCAATGTTATTAATAAAAAAAAAGATTGGTTATATGAGGTTATGTATTGATTATTACCAACCAAATAGGGTGATAGTGAAAAATAGATATGTATTATCAATGCTTGATGATTGCTAGACTAGTTGAAGGAGCCCTAATCTTTTCAAAGAATGAACTGAGGTTTGCTTATTGACAGTTGAGAATAATATTGAAGAATATACCTAAAATAATTTTTTGTACTCGTTATGGTCATTATAAGTTTTAATAATGCCATACATATTTAGAAGTGCACGGACGATGTTCATGATATTGATGAATTGAACACTAGTTTTAAGAGTACCTGAGTCAATTTATAATAGTTTTATATATTACATGTTAATAAACCGAGGAGTAGGGAAGAACATAAATAATATTTGAACTAGTGTTGCAGATCTTAAAAGAGAAAGAGTTCCACGCTAAGTTAAGTAAGTGTTAATTTTGGGTGAATCATACATTTTTTCTAGGACATGTGAAATCTAGCGATTGAGTTCTACCCAACCCTAAAAAGGTGAAAGCTATCATGAAATTGAGAGTACTGATAAAAAAGAAGAAAAAAAAAAAAAGAAAGTGACTAAAGTACAGAGTCTCATACGACTAGCTGACTATTATAAGAGATGTACTGAGAGTTTTTCTATAGTTATAGGTCCTTTGATAACGCTGTTAGGGAAGGGAGTAATATTTCACGGGATTGAATAATGTCAATGTAGTTTTGATAAGTTAAAGAAGATATTTATATCAACTCTGATTTTAATTTCACCATATTATAGTGGTGGATACATGATATATACATATGCTTTGAAATAAGGTTTAGGGTATGCATTAATGAAAAATAGGAAGGTTATATTCCATGCATCTCGTCAATTAAGAATTTACTAGTTAAACTTTCTCTATGTATGACTTGAGGTTAGCAACAAATTGTACATGTATTGAAGGTTAGGCGGCAGTCGTGTGGAAAGGGATTTTAGATCTAGACTGACCATAAAATTTGTAATATGTTTGATCCATGTCGAGTTGAATTTGAGACGAATAAGCTGCATAGAATTGTTAAGGGATCAGGAGTGTATTATCTTTTATTTTCATGAAAACGTCAATGTATTACCACATGCTTTAAGCAGAAAGAGTTCAAGCATTTCAGCTAACTGGGCAAGTCATAATTTGTCAGAAGTGATGTTCGACTTGTAATAGGTGTCTTCGAATAGACTGTTTATCAACTATATTTTACGTAAGTAATATTATTATTATGATTAGGGGACGATTTTGAACTTTAGTATTTTTCAGATGACATGATAATTTGATGTTTAATAATTTTTATAATAATATATATGAGAGATATTGAGGTTTATAATTTTGGTAATTAATAGAATCCTTATTCATGGACGGGTCTTGATTTATAAGAAAGATAATAATAAAATAAGAATTGGTTCTACATAGCACTAATATCATATATTAGGACCGGACTATTATACTTGGATAATTTTCTTACTTTTCTATATTAGCAAGAATATCTCAAAACTTGACATTTGATAGAAATAATTAGTGACTAAACTATTACAGTCCAGTTAGGATCCTTTTCTATTATTATAAATGTCAGAGAAAGTAGACCCAAGATAAAAAAAAGAAAAAAAGAGAGAAGAAAAAAATAAATTTTTGAATAAGGACATATGGAGTAATATTAAATGGGAGGCTAATTTTGTGTGCGTGATGTGGAAAGATTATGTGAGCAAATCATAGGGGAAGCATGTAAACACTAATATTCCTAATACTGTGAAAATAAATAAATAAAAGTAGATAAAAATTATGTGGGAATTTATGACCCAAATGCTGATGGCAGATTATGAAAAAAAGAATGTGGCTGAGTTGTGACTAAATACTTGACTTGTCAACAAATAAAGGTATAGTGGATTAGAGGAGAGGTTAAAGAGCGTAAATTATTTTGAGACTTTGAGTTTGGTCAGTATTAAAATTGTTATCCCGAGTATCGCTGGGCGACCGACCACGCTAGTTGCGATTTATTAATTGATTGTGTTTAGGTTGGCTCGATGGGTTTTGCCCTTAATATGTGGTATTTCACCTCTTTTTTTGTGGTGTTGTACCAGGTTATGAATTAAGGTTTGTGTTGAGGGGATATAGAGTCATTGGGCAATTATGATAGAAGTCCTCCAAAGACAATAGTTGTTTATTCATGAAAAGAGCTGGAGAGAAGCAGGATCTTAGGTTGTTGGATTTTGACTTAAGTTCTAACCTCACCAATTTATGGATTGTTAATACAATTTTTCACTAGTGCTACACCCTGGATGCCTTGGTTCATCCATTAGATCCCATCCATAACACGTGGTCTCACCCAGAATCGCATTCTATCAGGCGGGGTTGTGGTGTCGTTCACAGTCCACATAATGCCGTCCGCATCTGAAAGCCGACCATGGCATGGTCCATCACGTTCTCACTTCCCTGCCACAACTGTAACTCTTTGATCAAATGATTTTAAGTACATATGTTATCGACCTTCAGATTAGAAGGGCCAAGGATTACATTGTAGAACATATACTCGAAACTCATGCACATAGCAGGGAGAAGATTTGTATGGTGGTATGATAATCGTCACATGATAGTGACCGTACTGACCGTGCAGCGTAAGACATCTGTTAAGGCTCAGCCGACATTACGCGTCTTCTGCAAATAGGTACATGACTCAAATCTTCCACACTCGGCATCCGATGGATGAACTTGACCCTCCACTTTCTGATGTGTGGCATACACGTCATGTGCTCGGAGTCGCTGAGAATAAAACTCTATGTGGGGAGTCGCGGAGTTCTAGGATGACGGGACTTTCGGTGTGGGTTCACCCTCGAGAGGCTTGTACTACATCATGAATTTGCAGTATGGCCAATCGACGGTCTTCTAGTACAACATGCTATTTTACACGCATGATCTTCTTCAATGGGTAACTAAATCCTTTCCAACTTCTTCGGTTGCTGGATCTCTTTTCGGCTAGAGTGTGCTAGATGGTATATTCCTAATTACTTGGGGATATTTATCATATATTCGTCGATATGACTATTCGCTGATATCACCAACTCAGCACACACCAATGAGATTGATTGTCCGTTACAAAGGTTTGGTCTGCACATACTAGCAATGAAAATGATTGCTACCCTGCTCTCATATCGTACGACTACACCGTCCGTAAACATATGACTGTACCGTTGCATCCATAGGGCAGATCTCGGTACATCATCAGGGAACCTTCGTGAGAAAGAAGCAAAATATTCCGGCCCGACTGCATAAAACCATCTCTGCGCACATTCATACGTTGTTCATCACTACTGTGGATATTCCCTCAAATGCCCAGCTGAGGTTAGCTCCTCTGACACTTAAGGGACACTAGGAGCCTCATATAATCCTGCACAATATCCTTGCTATACGAAATCAATTTAATATTCAACCATAAATCCTCGCATGCATAAAGGATAACTGACTTTCATCGGGTGTTCCAAACTTTGTGTCTTGTACTTTCGACGAGGATACCTAATTTTGTCTCCATCCATATGTTTACGTTGACCTTAGCCCATTCTATGAAAATCTTAACCCCATCCTCAAACTCTGGTGTAATACCTGCCCTCCCCGAAAGGTTCTTATAATACATCCATCTCCTCAATTCGTAACATGATGGATATTTAATATATACTGCAAAATGCACACGTATGTAAATATATTAATTAAATTTAATTCCAAGCTTATTTGTAGATTTAAATTTAAATATTAATTACATGCATTACACTACTTAATTAGGTGTGAATACATGCATATTAACGATATTATTAACTAAACATATATATAATATAAAATTAAAAAAATCGGATATAAAAAACTAATTAATTTAATCACTACCTGTACTTAGAAAAAATATATATAATTACAATTAAATGCAATACAAATACTAAATTAGTTTATACGTTGTTACTTGGTCGACCAACTCAAAAAGACGATCACCGACTACCTAGCTGATTGACTGTCCAAGAATTCAAGCGATGTTATATTATAATTAATTGAATATTAATAAGCCACTCAAGTAAATATACAAGAAAATTCGGAGTACTACGAGTGTTTTGTGGGGTTACTAAGATTTTCTAAAACATGAATTGTAATCAAATGAAAACATCTTGCACATATATATAAGATAATTTGTAGCGGCTTTTGGAACGACTATTGTAATCCTAATATGGCCGTTGAAAAGTAGTCGTTGAAAATTAGCCGTTAAAAATAGCCTTGTTTTTTGTAACGGCTATTGTAACAGCCAGTTTTTGGTGATGAAATTTGGAATGGTCATTGTTACAACATGGTAAGAACTTCTATTTCATCCGAAAAATTTGTTATAATGCTTAGCGTTACAAAATCGGTAGATATTATACTGGTGCGAAATGTTGGTATAACTGTTTTATGCAAACAACAATTGTTAGTTGAAGGGCCGTATGCACGGTTTTTGGGGCGTTCAAAATAGAAATAATTTCCCCATTGAATAGCCTCTGAACGTTAAGACATTACATGATTGTTAAAAAAGCGTTACATTCGTCTTTTTTAGTTTGTTTGTTAATTATCTGGTTCATTAATTGATCTTATCAACTTAATAATAACCAATTGAATTAATCTATTATTAAATCTTGGGTTTTCCATCACATAGGTTTTTCCGTTTTAAGATAATTAGAGTAAGATAGTAAGTTTAAAAGTTCTACGAATATATATTTATTAATATACTCTTATAATAATTTGAAATATACAGTCACATCAATACACCAATATTGGTACAATTATTAGTTATGGAATTCCTACTTAGTAATATAGTGACTCTAGATATGGAGTCGAGAGGTACGTATTGTGTTGATAACATCACTCATCTTCTGATAAAGTTTGGGTATATATTAACCCTATACTCGCTTGGCCTGATGATTGCTTGTATGTGTTCTTATTAGTACATTAATACAGTTTAGAGTAAATTCTACTTTATGGCCTAAGATTATGCTAGATTCTCATTTTGTTTGTGCTTTACTCTGTTTTTTGTTATTTCATTTTTTAATACTTTCACCTGAACGAAGAACAGATCCGCCGCCAACACATGACGGAACGACTCATAGCAATCTGGTTTGGGGTCTACTACAAGTTCGGGTCTAGTCGGCCAAGGTTGTGCATTACGTCTGCCGCTCATGGTATTTGGATAGATTTACCTGAGAGACCGAATGTCGATGAGACCTTTGAAAACTGCAGGTCGGTCGGGTCGTAGCTTGTCTTTGAAATTATTATCACACGAGCGCTGTCAGGACTTTTAAGGATAGATGGCAAATTTGGAATATGGCTCTACAACGTTTGTCTGGAATACTCTAGATTTCTGATGTGCTATAGATTGTAGTACTTGTAAGTTCTCATTAGCTTATTTCTTAGTAGGTTAGTTCTGCGCAACTGTTTGAATATGCGCTACGACTCAATTGAACTCTCATCGGTAGTATCAGTGATATGCGGGGTAGGATTCGCCTATTTATTATTGAAATGGCGCTATCTGCTAAAGTTGTGTTGGTACGCTAGAATATGGAATGTGAATAAATATGCACAGCCTCATGAATAGTAAATAGTAAATATCTAGTCTTACTCTATGTAAATTCTTATAATGATGTGAACCAGACATGGACAAAGAAAAAGAATTATCGGACCTGTATAAAGCTAAGTTGATAAGAAGTACTACGTTAAGTTCCTGTCAGATTTCTGGCGTAATATTGTCGTCCGATGAAGATTACTTATAATGTTATCATCTATAGCTTGGCCACTCTTATCTAGTGCACGTTATAGATTCATACTTGTGTAGTGGTAGCACACCAGTTTCTGTTGTCTCAAAGACAAGCGGGATAATCTATCGGTCCTTTAGATCAAATGATATCGTGGAGATCAGTAAGGGATGTACTCTAGTGACGCGCGTCCTTGAAAGAGCACGTTTTCAATACAAAATGAATTTGTCGTGCGATTATGTTCTGATACTGATATAATGAAGTTCATCTGGACTTCACCCGCCCACATTCTCACAGTAGGTGATGAATTAGACGTTAGGATTAATTGTGCCTCTCGGGATTTGGATGATATAGTTCAGTAAGAAGGTATATACTGGATGGTCTCTTCGATCCGCGTTTATGACTTAATTGTTCTATATTATCCAATAATTAATGGTTTTGCTGAGTTATAGATAGGCCTATAGGTCACGGATAGGTCGATGGAAGATTGACCTTCATAGGGTTAATAACCCGTATTTTGAATTCTCTCGGATTGCCTAAATTTTGTTCTATTCCTATTTTCTTAACGCAGGCTAGCTTCTCTAATTACCCATGCTCGATCTTGATTGTGTAGTTGCGCCACAGCTCGGCACACTCCATAGTACGGGTCTTATATGTTCGCCTGGGCTAGAATAAGTGGTGGAGAACTAAATTTCATGAACTATACTATAATAGGTTAAGTAATTAGATGATTATACGAAGTTACACTCATGTTTGTTGGAGAAACACGCTGGCTAAAAAGGGGTCTCGCTCATTGATGGGGAAGGTAGTTAGAGTCACACCCTCACCAAATAATGAAAAAGGCGGGATGACAGCCAGATGTATTTTTCCATTACAAGAGTTCTGATTGTCTATGGTTAAATTGATTATACATTAATTCATGCTGAGGGAAGTGGCCATGAAGATACATTCGACAATGCAATTATTAGTTAGACAACTCAACATTGGTATGGAGCTGACTCTGAGGAAGATAATCGTATTCATAACTTAGATTAATTGGAATTAGGTTTAGGGAGAGTGTGGCCAACTATTCTGAGATAATATAATTGGATATATCTCTTTAGGGTTTGGTTCGTTCAAGCTATTCTACATAATTGGATTCTATAAAATTGGATGGATAGATAGATAAAAGTGGGCTTTGGATCTCTTAATTGGATTAAGAGATTTTAGTGTTGGACTTACAATCAAATTAGGTTTAATTAAACTCCATTTGACGTGAGCTTGGTTTAATTTTATTTAATCAAACCCGATCCATTAAAATACAAGTCCAAGACCTTGACTGCACCATGGCTAGCTTTAGGACGAGTCTAACCCCTTCTTGGAATGTGTGGCCGAGTTCGGTGAATAGGGGGCACCAAACTCGGTCATAAGGTGGCTTAGAGGTGTTTTATAGATGTAGGAGCCTTGCCAGGTCAAGACCCCTTGCTATACTATGACTAGGTCATATATATAGTTCTAAAAACACTCCTAGCCGACCTCTAACAACAGCTGCACACAAACCCACGAAATTTTACTCTCTCTCGCTCCAAAAACTCTCTCAAGATCTTAGACATTACTAAAAAATTAAGGGAATTGTAACAACTTTTTTGTAATGGTCAAAAGTCGTTAAAATTGTAACGGTCATTGTAACTCTTTTGTAACGGTTTGAGAGAACTAATGTCGTATGGGAAAAATTTATTTTCTTATTTTGTAACGGCTAAAAATCGTGCGTATGACCGTTACAACCATTGTATTATGCGTAAAACTGTTATAATATTTCGGCCGTTACAATATTGTACCTGTTTTTGTAACAGCCCAAGCATTGTAACGAACTTTTTGAATGAAATAGAAGCCGTTACCAAAGTTGTTACAACGATCGTTTCAAATGTCATCACCAAAAAGTGATCGTTACAATAGCCGTTACAAAACAACGACTATATTTTAACAGCTACTTTTCAACGGCTATATTAGGAGTTACAAAGACCCTTACAAAAGCCGCTACAAATTATCTTATATATATGTGCAAGATGTTTTTATTTCATTACAATTCATGTTTTAGAAAATCTTACTAACCACAAACATTCTCAATACTCGAATTTTCTTGCATATTTACTTTAGTGGCTTTGGATTAATATTCAATTAATTATATATAATATCGCTCGAATTCTTAGACCGTCGATCAACTAGCTAGTGGTGATCGTCTTTTAAGTTGGTCGACCAGGTAACAATGTACGACTAATTTAGTACTGTATCGCATTTAATTGAATTAATTATATTTGCTAAGTACGTAGTGATTAATTTAATTAGTTTTTATGATCGATTATATGTTAGTTAATATATTGTTAATATGCATGTATTCACCTAATTAAGTAGTGTAATGCATGTAATTAATATTTTTAAATTTATAAGTCGTGATCAAATTAGCTTAATTATATGTTGCATACATGTGAATTTGTAGTTATATATATATCATCATATTACGAGAATTGAGAAGATGGATGTATAATAAGAACCTTCTGGGGAAGGCAGGTCTTACATCAGAGTTTGAGGATGGGGTTAAGACTTTCATAGAATGGGCTAAGGGTCAACGTAAATATATGGATGGGGACAAAATTAGGTGCACTTGCCGAAAGTGCAAAAACACAAAGTTTGGAACACCCAATAAAGTCAGTTATCATTTGTGTATGCGAGGGTTTATGGCTAAATATTATAATTGGACTTTGCATGGTGAGGATATTATGCAGGATTATTATGAGGCTCCTAGTGTCCCTCAAGTGTCGGAGGAAGCCAACCTCAGCTGGCCAGGTTGAGGGTAATTATCCACAGTGGAGTGATAAACAATATATGAATTGGGCACAGAGGATGGTTTTTTATGCAGCCGGGCGAGTTATTTTGCTTTTTCTCATGAAGGTGTCTCTGATGATGGTACGAGGTCATACCTTGTAAATGCCGGTACTAGTTCATATATTTACGATGGCGGTGGCCGTACGATTATGATGAGTCAAGGTTGGCAGATCGTTTTTTCAATTTAGTGCATGTTGTAGACCAACTTTTGTAGGACGATTGCAATCAATCTCAATTGCGTGTTGTTACTGACTTGGTGGATATCAAGGCGGATGGTCATATTTTTTAGCAAATACATGATAGAATATCCCAATGGGCTAATAAAATATTGCCCTTCAATCACACTTTGCCGGGAGATTACTACAGGACGAAGAAGTTGGTAAAGAATTTGGGTTTACCCATTGAGAAGATTCATGCGTGTAAGAATGGTTGCATGTTGTACTGGAAGGATGACGTCGATTTGGAGTATTGCAAATTCTGTGGGGACGCTAGGTACAAGCCTGTTCAAGGGCGAGACCTACATCAGAAGAAATCCCCGTATGCTATCCTTACCACTGACTCCCCTCCTCCAGAGGTTGTATTCTTCAACGACGACCGCAGAGCACATAACGTGGCATGCCACACATCAGACAGAGGAGGGGCCGATGTGTCATCCATCCGATGTCGAGGCGTGGAAGCATTTTGACCGGATTTATCCTAATTTTACAGAAGAGCCGCGTAATGTTCAGCTAGGCCTTTGCACAGATGGTTTTGCGCCACACGATTAGTATGGTCGTACTTATTCATGTTGGCCGGTTATCATTACACCATACAATCTTTCCCCTGGTATGTGCATGAATTTCGAGTACATATTTCTGACGATGGTAATCCCTGACCCTTCTAATCCGAAGCGTCTGATCGATGTGTACTTGGAACAGTTGATCGAAGTTGCTGCAGTTATGGCATGTGGGTGTGGAAACATACAATCATGCCATGGATCGGGCTTTCATGATAGGGGCAGTATTGATGTGGACTGTGAACAACCTACCCGCTTATGGAATAACGTCTTGGTGGAGTACTGCGGGGGTTATGGGATGTCCGATCTGTATGGATGATACAAGGGCATTTCATCTACAGCACGTTAAGAAGGTGTGCTACTTTGACTGCCACAGACAGTTACACCATCCATATCGAAGGAATAAGAAAGCCTTCATGAAAAATCGTGTCGAGAATAAGGTTGCACGTCCGAGGTTAACAAGAGACTAGATCCTCAATCGGGTTGCAAATATTAATCCTGCAGTTGAAATGCCGTTGTCATTACCTAATGGCTATGTTAGCGATCACAAGTGGATGAAGAAAAGCATCTTTTGAGATCTCCCGTATTGGTCAACATTTCTGATCCGACACAACCTTGATGTCATGCACATTAAGAAAAACTGGTTTGACAATATATTCAAGCGGTCATGGACATCAAGGGAAAAAAGAAGGATAATGTGAATGCAAACCGAACGTTATGCCTAAAGTTGTATATACACTAAGGAAGGAGCAGAAAATGAGAGTATGTGAATGGATTCGTGGCCTGAAGTTTTCTGATGGATACGCGTCTAACCTTGCACGCTGCGTTGACATGACGGAATTATGAATGCATGGCATGAAGAGCCACGATTGTCACGTATTCATGCAGAAATTGATCCCGATTGCCTTTTGTGAAATGCTTCTCGAGCATGTATGGACCGCATTGACTGAGGTCAGTCTATTATTCCAAAGCATATGCTCGACCACCCTAGATGTTCACAAGCTTCAGGATTTGGAAAACAGTGTTGCCATCGTCATGTGCAACCTTGAGAAGATATTTCCGCCAACTTTTTTCGACTCAATGGAGCACCTCATTGTTCACCTTCCGTATGAAGCACGCGTAGGGGGGCCAATGCAATACATGTGGATATACCCATTTGAAAGGTTTTTATATGTAGGTTGAAGAAGAAGGTGAAAAACAAAGCACATGTTGAAACTTCTATTCTCGAGACATACATTGTTGAGGAAATCGATCTATTTCCATCACAATACTTTGAGCCGGACGTGCAATCTAAACGAAGCATGCCTCAAAGAAATGATGAGCGCACGAGCAGCGATGATGGAATTCAAGTTTATATTTTCAACTATCCTGACAGAGCTAGTGGTGCCACGAAGAAAAGATGGCTCAGCGGAACAGAACAACACATCATCAAGACGTATATTTTTACCAACTGTGAAGTCGTCACACCATATTACAAGTTGTTAATTCTAATATAAATTCTCCTTATTCTAAAATACAAGTTTAGTGTATGCATTCATATATATTATAATGTCATGTACAGATCTTGAACGAGTTGTACAAACACCACCGTCCTGACGATCCAATTATTAAGCAACTTGTATTAACTGAATTCAAGGATTGGTTCAAACAACATGTAAGTTAAACATAACCTTTCATTTTTTTTTGGAAAGTACGTCGTTGCAACGTACATTCTAATTAAAATAACTTATCATATATGAACGTGTAGGTACATCCCGAGCTAAATTATATGGACAAAGAGCTACTGAAGTGTCATTATTGGGGTCCCAATGCTGAAGTGACATCATTACCTGCCTACTTTGTTAACGGCTACAACGTCCAAACTAAACGTCACAACACCGGCATGTCAACCATGAATTGTGGGGTATGTGTCAAAAGTTCATCGTATACAGACGAGGAGAATGATTTCTATGGAATCATTGAAGAGATCATTCAACTGACATACACACTTATTCCGAACTGCACATCATGATGTTCAAGTGTCGCTGGGTAGATCCAGTTCAAGGCATGAAGGTGCACCCACGCTATCACCTCGGTAATGTAAACTTCAAGAAGCTGTACCAGAAGGATGATCCATTTATACTTGCACAACAAGAAGTACATAAATTTTAATCCTTGTTCTAAATTATATTAAAATTTGAACGAAGTAAATTGGAGCTTTATAAAATAATTAGGGATTAAATTATATAATTTTAGAAAATTAGAGAATAAATTGTAGTTTTAAAAATATTTGGGGTTCAATTAAAAGGTATAAACAAATAGGGGGTCAATTTGTAATTAGATAAGGTAATCAAAATTAAAAATTAAAAGAAAAGGAAAAAGAAAGGGGCAAAAGTTGGTAAAGAGAGTGAGGCGGTGGTATGAGTAGGTGCAAATAATTAAGCAACGTGGTTTTACCTTTTGAATGCAAGAATACACATATACAATTTACAATAATTAGATATATATATATATATATATATATATATATATATATAAATACATATGCATATATGTGTATTGACAATCACAATTCACTTATGTTTTCAAGAGAGTTAGCCATTTGCATCAGGTACTGCTCATTTCTCTTCTTTTCCTTTTCTTGCAAATCCTAATAATATTTAGGAAGAAGTTTAATTATTTAATCAACTAATTTATATTTAATCTATTGAATACTAACTAGAATCTTAGTTAGTAGATTAATTTAGCTCTAATAGATTATTTGTTTAAAAATTAAGATATCTCATTAATTAAATATTCTATTATATGTGTATGTATTAAATTATTTTTATAATGGTAATAAAAATTTATATTTTAAATTATTAATGATTTATACAATTATATTATTTAATTAATGTCTTTACTAAATGTCATTTATACTATTTGATTTAGTGTTTAATCGGAAAATTTTGTGAGTTTGGTTATTTAAATTCATGTCTAATTAAATATCACAGTTGGCATAGGAATGTTATAGTTGGTTAATTAAATTATTAGATTTGGTAGATTTAATCATTACTATAATTAATTACTCAATTTTATCGGGCATATCAACCAAATACCTAATTATGTGTATTGCTCTTTAATTAAATTTTATAGTAGCGAGAAATTGATAGCAAATTTATAGAAATATTCAGAAATTATATTTAAGAACTATTAGAAAATTTTAGTTGGGAAATATTGTATTTATTAAAAGAAAATATGAAATTCTCACAATAATTCATTTAGAGATATTACTAAGAACGATAGTTATAAAAATATGAGGAGTTTGAGTAAATGAATTCTCATGAATTGGCTGATAAATTAAATATATATTTGAGAGACTTAGAAAGTTTAGTTAGTTAG
>JACGWL010000003.1:13551302-13792235 GCA_034509725.1 Sesamum angolense | reverse complement strand
AGCAGTAGTTCATACCATATTTTGTGATAGTACCTTTGGTCATACGTGCTATACTTATTTGGATGGGATGCTTTTTGACATCTATTTGTACAGAAATTTCAGCAATCGTATTGATGAAAAGCTCCAGGAGGATACCATAAGAATCCTTGACTATTGCGCATTGAGAGAAGTCCTTATAATTATATTGGACATATTAAGAAGGTTTATAAATCATGGGATCGTATGAATACTTCTCTTTGGTGCGAAGAAAGCTGTAGTAAAGTGCTATTAAGTTTTTGATGTGATTAAGTTTGTATGTATTTTGGCACATAAATCAAGTCAAAGACCTCACGAATATGTCGTCCAAAAGAGAACGTATATAAGAATATTAGTGTTCCAATGACAAAATATTTTTTAGGGTAGGTGTCGAGGAAGGAATGTCTCTTTTACGAATAGTAAAGTTTTTATGGTCCAATCACCATCATTCCGAGAATAGTATCTTACTTATAGAATAAGAGTTGTGAGCATTAGATGAATCCAACTTATTCAAGTTATAGAGCTACAACAACAGTGTAGCCAAAATAACGTTATAAGAAAAAGGCTAAATGGGATGAGTTTCAAGCCTCTCTTTATAGATATCTTCTGATCCTTTAATTGTTATGGTATTTCATTTTATTTCATTGAGTGTTGTAGATTCATTATATTTTTTCATGAAGCGTGCCATATCGTTTAAGGATTATACGATACAAAATTGTCAAGACCCCATAGCCATTGATATAGACAGTAGTTTGTTCTGTTTCGACGCTATATGCATATATAAGCGATAGCCAGACGGCCTTAGCTACATCGTGCATATAGTTATGTTCAGGACAAATAAGCAATTAAACCCCATCCTGCTTGGTAACAGATTGTTGGCTTATACTACAGGCGTACGCTGTACGACATGATTCATATAGTATTAATCTGTTTTTGACACACTCTTGCTCTATAATATATGCGCCATATAAATATTAGTTAGGTTAAACATAAATCATGATAGCACATGTAAGTACCGAAAAAAATTGAAAATTCGAATACAAAATTCAAGAAAATAAGGGGAACTAGGTCAAAATATGTTATCTCTACAGTAGGTCATTCTCCTAATATATTTCTCTTTTACTAGGTGAAAGACAAAAATACCAAAACCCACATCTCCCAAATAAGCTCGGTCCTGTTTGTACAAAACATAACCACCGAACTCCAGCCAAAAATATAAAGTAAAACGCCGCGCACCCAGCTGCAAGCGTGGCCTCCTCCGTACCAAGACGTGTTGTCCGCCCGCTGACCCGCGTGAGCAGCCGCCGCCACCGCCTCCACCAGTTCGATGTACCCCACACACCACCAGACAACGCCGCCGGAAACCAGCCACAGCCGCTACCGGTTCATCGCTCTCCGCCATCCTCCGCCATGGTGATTGGTAATATTTCTCTCACCCTCACTTGATTTCTTTTCAACTTTACCTTGTGGACTGTCGAGGATGAGCAGCCAAAAGACGAAACCGAGGAAAGGAATGACACAAACATGGCGGACGTGGCTGGAACTGCACCACACCAACAAACCACGTTGGACGGCATTGCAAGGCGCATAGCAAGAATGGAAGCCAGACTCGTTGGCTTATTCGAACACGTCGGGCTGACGGCCCGGCGACCACCGACGCCTTGACCACTCCAAAACATGCACTCAGGGACGTTTTCTTAACCTTCTTGATTTTAATTCCGTCTTTGGGTTGCAAGTTAACATCCACATTGAGGGCAATGTGGACTTTTAAGTGTGGGGGTGTGTTTATGTGTTCATAACTTGGTGGTCTTTGTTGCTGAAAATTTGGGTATTCTTTGATGGAAGTGTTGGATGGATGTGGATAATCTTTTTGTGGGATTTGTGAAAAATTGTGATTGATTTGATGAACCTTGAGAAAATTTTGAATTTTGTTTTGGCTCGAAAAATTCTTTCTCATTTTTAAACCGCTCTTGACTTGAAGGCATTATGTGTGAAAAGAATGCACTTTCATGTTCTAGATGATTCATAGCTTAAAAACCTGTTTTTACTACAAAAAACTTGAGTCGAAAATCTTTTTGTATGAAATTAGTGGACTAAAACAACCCGTGTGAGATTTTGAGCCTAAAACATCTGTGAAAATTCCATTCTTTCTTGAGAGTGAAATGCTTCTGTGACTTTGTCTTCCTAGAACTTGCTTTGAACCACGTCGAGGTCACATAAATGTGCATGCATTTGGACATGATAAAGGCAATAGGATTAAAACCACTTTTAGCCTAATTTGACTACCACACTACATTTTGACTTAGTAAAACCACTTGAGCCTTTTTAGCCTTATTTTGTTGATAAAACCATCAAATATGAACCTATTCCGTCGTTCTTTAAACTCCTCCTTTTGACCTTTTCAAAAATCATTAGAGCATCAAAGAAAGAAGGTGTTTATTCCAAAAGAACGAGGCAAATTGTTTGAAAGTTGTGGTCTTTTGTACTCAAAATGATATGCCTCAAAATGAGTGTGGGGGTATTGTTGTGGTTTTATATGGGAGCTAGCACTACTACCTTGTCCTATGCCTATTGCGAAAAAGAGAGAAAGAAAAAGAAAAGAAAAGAAAAATATGGCAAAAGAAAGCAATATCTTTGCCACAAAAAAAAAAAAAAAAATGATGATGAAAAAAAAAAAAAAAAAAAGAAAAGAAAAGAAAAATCTCTCCAAAAAGAAAGCAATATGGCATAGTTCAATAAGTTATCAAAAAGTGTTTGGGGAATGGGAATGCTACTCTTAAGAGCTTTAAATTGACATTCACTCAATTTCTTGGTGCTCTAATTGAGATTTGAAACTTCCCTCATTATCTATAGATTCCTACCCCTAAACCAAAGCCCCATTACAACCAAAATAAAAGACCTTTTGATCCTTATGTGTGCATATTTCAAAGTGATGGAGATATGGTGTATAAGCAAGCTTATGGTGAAGCATTGTTACAGCAAGCATCGAGGGAAACACTTGAACCATATACACTTGAGAGTTTGGAAAGATGAGAGGAATAGTCCATTAGTTTTGTATGATTGATCTTTGATGATAGTTATTGTGTGGAAACTCGTTCTAAGGCATATTGAGTCATCTTTCTCATGGATATGTCATTTGCTTTGCACTTAGTTCCAACTTGTTTTGAGTGTATTTGATCATGAAGAGAATTTTAGATGCTAAAATAATTCTGATTTTGCTCGAGGACTAGCAAAAGTCTAAGTGTGGGGGTATTTGATGAGTGCACAATTTGTCATGTTTTTATGGTAATAATGCCTTATTTTGGGACTAAAATACTTTCATATACTTTATTGCATTTTCAGCACATAAGGTATGATGAGAAGTAAAGATGGCAAGATGAACCTAAAAAGGGCATTTGAAGACAACTGGAGAAAGAAAGACGGATTGTGACAGTCTTGCAGATACGACTAAGTGCCCCACGCTTAATGCCGCGGTCTACCTTGCCAAAAATAAAGAAAGGCGGATTTTGCTAGAAGGAAAGAATATTTGCTGACTTATACTGATTGACTTTGATAGAATTTTAGAATGGAAAGTTAGCATATATGTAAGGGATTAGTCAAATATTAACCTTTTTGGGAATGATTTCGTACCTACCCTCTTTTGTATCCAGGTTCGTGAGGTGCTCTAGTATAAATAGAAGGCACCTCACACCTCAAGAACTATCTCATATTTGATCTTATGCTTTAATCCAATATTTTATTTTATCTTTTAGTTCTAATTATTTTTCTTCTACATTCTTTTACTTGTGCCGTATTGCTAATGGAATACCACTTTCTAGTGTGTTCTTCCATTAGCATGTTAGGCTAAGTCTCTTACTTTTCGGTTAAAGTCATGTGATTGCTTGATTCCTAGAGTAGTTGTGAGGTCTAATTTATGTTTAATACAATCGTTAAAATTAGTATTCATGCTATTCTCTGTGCTTTAATTACAAACTTCTGATTTATGAATGATGTGGCCAATTATTCGTTGTCAAGATAGTTTGCTTAGCTAATCGAACTTCACAAATCCGTAATTGTTTGTTTAGTTTGATAACTAGTAGCGACGTAGCATGATTAGCCATGTGGAAGTGGTTAAGTTGTGCTATGGGGAATGCATGATCTAATCTAAATAAATCCTCATTGGAATTTGTTGGTTAGGATTAGGCCTTTCTAATTTCTAATGCTATTGATAAATTAAATCCTATGGACGTTCCTAGGGTTGTTTATTGATTAGGGAATTAGCCAACGGACGTTCCTTGGCTAACGACGGTAAGGAAAGGTAAGGTCGTTAGGTCGTACCAACGACTATAACTAATCTATTCTTTTTTATGATTGTCATTTTTGCATCAATGATCGACTAATGGAATCAAGCATGAACTAGACTTTAACCGAAAAAGCCCCCTTCCCTATTAATTCTCCCTAATTAACTTTGTGTTTTTTTTATTGTTCAAACAAAATACAAACTCCCCCCATTTTTATTTATTTTGAAGAAATAAACTAATACCCAGTCCCTGAGGATTCGACCCTACTCATCACTCCTACAAGAGTGCCAGTAGGAATATATTATTTTTGGTGGTCTCGACACCCATCACTTAAGAAAGAAACATAATTGTTTTCATATGAAAATAGATTTTTTCATTTATTTCTATTGCTTTTTCGTCATCCGTTTTGTTTTTGCTTTAAGGCCAAGAAAGTTCAATTATTTGTTCCATTATTTATAGTTATACAGGATTGACTTGTTTTAAATTTTTTTTGAATTTTTGAAAGGAAGATTGATTTTTGCAATACTTATTTTTTAATAGATTTTGTTATTTATTAAAGTTTTAGCTTAATATTAATGTTTTTATAAAAAAAAATGTAGTATTATTTACCTTTTTTTTATTATGTTTTGAATTCACTTAAAGGGTAGAACTTTCTTCTTCGCTCTACACAAAACTCTTGTTTGCTTGTTCCCTTTACTTTTCGCTGTTAGCTGATACATAATTGAACATATGTACAAGTTTCTGAATGTTTGTGCCTTTAGCGTGTTTATGAAATATGGCATTTTCTTTGATGCCTTCAGCTTTGTGGATTTGGTGGAAAATATATTTTTCACAAATACAATTAATAACTAGAGTCTAGACATGCTTATATTTCCTTATGATATATCAGATGATACGAAATATAACAAAGTAAGAAAGGTTACTAATGTTAAGTTACTCCAATTTCATGAGAGTTGGGAGTGTAAGGTAAGTGATACTTTTGGACACATTATAGTTGGAAGTTATAGGAGTCAGATTTAGTTCTTGTGTTTTTGTGTTTGGTGGATTTGTGTCTAAACTTTATGGTAACTCAGAACTGGGATTGATGTGTTTAGATTGTTGTATAGATGTAAAAAATTGCTACTTGTTTGCATATAAATCTTTCAATTGGTGGCTTGGAGAGTTCATGGCCTCTACCGTTCTGGGTGGTGTGAGTTGGCTCCTTCATAAATAGGTTTTTGTAACTCTTAACTGGATCGGCATGTGGAAAGGTTTTGGATGACTTTATAGTCTCTTTTACCAGCATAAAGACAAAAGGTAACTTGACTTGTATTGATGGTCTATTTCTGCACTGTGGCATGTGAATTCTTTGTATTCAACACCTTGCTGCCCAACTTTTTGAATTTGTTCAAGTGTTGAAACTCTATTGTTGCTCTCCATTCTTTAGCTTTTGGGGGCACATGTTACACATTTACCCAAATTTAACCTTGTAAGAACCATAGGTTGTTCTAGAAAGAGTCCTATAATGTAAGATGATGAATGCCAGGTTGTTCCAGAAAGAATATGATTTTACATTACGATCTTCTGATATTTTCATTCTAATAGATGTATTATTACTTGTGTGGCACACACTGTGCTCTTTCGTGCTTGAACTAATGGTCGAAGTTCCTTGTTTTACCACCCTCTAACAACCGCATTGCAGCCATTTGATAGGACTTGGCAGGGAATGGAAACAATTGTTGAACTAAGGAGGGAACAAACAATACCTTTACGCGGTGAGAACTCTTTTTTATTCCTAGTCCAACCTTAAGAAATAAACATAATTGTTTTCATATGCAAATAGATTTTTGGGTAAATTGCAGAAAACCCCCC
Source organism: Sesamum angolense (assembly GCA_034509725.1). Classification (NCBI taxonomy): domain Eukaryota; kingdom Viridiplantae; phylum Streptophyta; class Magnoliopsida; order Lamiales; family Pedaliaceae; genus Sesamum; species Sesamum angolense. Next base: position 13,786,089 of record JACGWL010000003.1, on the reverse strand, counting down.
GTGTTTTTTAATTTTAGCTAAAACCCCCAGTGTTAAAAAAATAGGCAAAAAAACCCCTGTGTTTTTAAAATATTGCATACTCTCCCCTTCTGTCAAGTAAACCCTAACAGCGTTAATTTTTTTGATAAATTGATCGTTATACCCTTCTTATAACAACCATTGATCTTCAATTGAAAAAAATTAACTGTCCAGATCTGAAGTAGTAATATATATTTTTATTTATATATATATATATACAATATATACAATATAATATAACTATATATAAATATAATATATATATATATATATATATAATATATATAATAAAATTGAAGGCGGCGACGGCCTTGCCGCACGAGGAGGCCGTCGCCGCTCGAATTGGGCGACGGCGACATCGCCCAGAATAGTCTGGGTGACGTCGCCGTCGCCGTCGCCCTGCAAGGGGGGCGAACTCGCGTCGCCCCCATCCGCCGCCCCCTTTTGGAAGGGGGGCAGCCAAATCCAGGCGCCGTCGCCCTGGATTTGGGCGACCTCGCCCAGATCCAAGGCGACGTCGCCTCGACAGCAGGTGCCGTCGCCGGCCACTAATGGCCGGCGACGGAGAAGAAGAAGAAAAACTATTCTAATTTATTTATATATTTTATTTTAACTTAAAAATAATTTTAGTATATTAAATTTGTATTGTATTAAATAATTTTTAAAAATGTTTAGGTATTTTTATATTTAAATTATATTTCATATAAGTTTTTAATTTAAAAATAATTTTATAATATTAAACTTGTATTTTGAGTTTTAAATTAAAAACTTTATTTTTTCAAAAAATTATATACTGTTTATTTGTTATTATATCTAAATTAATATTTTTCATAATAGATATAACTTATTGTAATATATTGAACCCAATATATAATTTGAATTTAAATATAATATATATATATAAATAAAATAGTATAAGTATATCAATTTAAATTTTAAAATGTATTTAGATATGAAAGAAAGGGTAAAACGGACATTTACATACTTAAAATAATCATCAAAAAGGGAAAAAGTGGCGAGTGTGAGCCACTCTTCGTTTCTTTAAAATACAGGGGGTTTTTTGCTGTATTTTATAAAACACAGGGGGTTTTTTGCCTATTAAATTAACACAGGGGGATTTTATGCTATTTCACTAAAACACAGGGGTGTTATGCAATTTATCCTAGATTTTTTCATTTATTTCTATTGCTTTTTCGTCATCCGTTTTGTTTTTGCTTTAAGGCCAAGAAAGTTCAATTATTTGTTACATTATTTATAGTTATACATGATTGACTTGTTTTAATTTGTTTTGAATTTTTGAAAGGAAGAAATACTTACTTTTTAATAGATTTTTGTTATTTATTAAAGTTTTAGCTTAATGTTTACGTTTTTATAAAAAAAAAAAATGTAGTATTATTTACCTTTTTTATTATGTTTTCAATTCACTTAAAAAGTAGAACTTTAGTTGATATGTCCTTTTATGAACAATTCTCATTTGTGATTTCAATTTGGCCCATTAATTATTTTTGTTCCTATGTTTGGATCTCATCAATGTATTATATATTTAATTTTATATTTTCAATTTAGGACACTATTTGTTCCCATTTTTGGATATATTTTTTGCAAAGAGATTTATGTTTTGATTTAATAAGTTAGGGTCCTTAGGGACTTTTGCGGAGGGCCAACATAAATTATTAAATCAAAACTAAAATATCAAATAATAAGAAAAAATGTATTTCTTTTCTATTTATATTTTAACAGAAAAAAAATGAGATTTAATGTCATCTGCATAATTAAAAAATATTAATTAAATGCAAGAGTTGTATTGTATTAATTTGTTTTAAGAAAAATATATTTCTTTGGTGTATTATATCTTTAATAAAAAAACGCATTTTGTAGAAATAGATGTTTTGGTTTAATAAGTTAGGGATTAGAGTTCGGACCTCTTCAATTGAAAGAATTTGGGGACTGGAATTGGTGAGGGTGCGAACATGAAGACCAAATTATTAAATTGCTAAATTATCTTTTTATTTTTTATGTACATATAAGATTAATTGAAATAGAGGTACTTATTATGACATATATTATTTTTTATTTTTACAAATAGATAATTTATGTTTTGGTCTAATAAGTTGGGAACAACATGGGACTTCATCAATATCAATGTATTATATATATATATTATATTCTTTTACAAAGAGATAATTTATGTTAGGGACTTTGGTTCTCATGTTTGGATTTCATCAATTTAGATCATTTTAACCGAGAGGACTTATTACAAAAAAATTTGAGAACTAAAATTATGTGGGTCGAATGTGAGGACCAAAAGTGACTAACTTATTAAACCAAAACTAAAATTATTTATTTATCTTTTATGTGCATATAAAATTTATCAAAACTATCAAATAATAAAGATTCCCAATATTTATTTATTTTGTTAATCTTAACTTTTAAATTTAGCTTAAGAGAAATATATTTCTTTTGCTTATTTATTTTTCAATTTTCTATTTAATTTTTTTTATTTAATGTTAATTTAAATTTTTATTAGGGATAATTACATTTACACCCCTGCCTCTTTAAAAATTACAGAAACCACCCCTGACATTCTTTAAAATCCAAAATCCTTGTTGATTGTCAAACTTTAATGACATAAGGGGTGTTTTGTAATTACCAAAAAGTAGAGGGGTGTCAAAAGTAATATTTATGGGAATGAATAATATGACAACATATATATTTTTTATTTTTATTAATACTAATTTTTAATTTAAATTTAAATTATTTTATTAACTTTTTTATTGAAGCTGTAATTATTTAATTAACATATTAATAAAAATTAGTTACTAGTTTATAAATTTAAATTAAAAAATTATCATACTTGTATAATAATTTTAAGTTCTTAAAATTAAAAATTCTTTATTTTGTTTATAATTAAATTTTATCAAAATTAATAAATTATAATTCAAAATAAATTATGCAGTTTATATGGTGCAGAAAACTCCTTGGACGGAAATTATAATTCAGAATTTACAATTCTTAACCTATGTCTATAAATGCAACCTTGGCATTTTTTTATAAATCTGCACCATAACAAAGTATATGCTCCCAAAATTTCCGTCAATTAATCTTGAATTATTTGAGTTATAATCTCCACTAAGTTATAATTTTGAGTTTTAATTTCCGCCAAGAAATATTCTGCACCATATAAACTGCATAATTTATTTTAAATTATAATTTATTAATTTTAATCAAATCTAGTTATAAACAAAAAAAATAAAATTTTTAATTTTAAGAATTTAATTTATACAAGTATGATAGTTTTTAATTTGAATTTATAAGCTAGTAACTAATTTTTATTAATTAAATAATTTAATATTTCAATTATTTAGAGGTAAATTTATATATAGATTTAAACAAATTAATAAAATAATTTAAATTTAAATTTAAATTAATATAAATAATAATAGAAAAATATATGTCGTTATATTATTCATCTCCATAAACATTACTTTTTGACACCCCTCTATATTTTGGTAATTACAAAACACCCCTAAGGGCATTTATGTCATTTGAAAATAAATTAGCATTTTAAAGGATGTCAGAGGTGATTTCTATAATTTTTAAAAAGATAGGGATGGTTTGTGTAAAATGACAATAGATAAGGGGGTGTATATGTAACTATTCCTTTTTATTATTAATCAAATGCAAGAGACGTGTGGGATGACCCTCAACGTTTATATAATGGAATAATTTTAATTTGGCCCACTAATTGTTTTCATTTTGGACCTCATCTATGATATTTATTTTATGTTTTTTACAAATTTTATGTTTTGATTTATTAGGCGATGTTTTTAAATTCGGATCAGATCGGCCGGTTCGATCGAAAATCGGACCTGCGTTTGGTCGGGGCAAGGGTATAAAAATTGGGGAGGTAAAACCTGGAGTAAATCAAAAAGTCGTGAAAATCGGTAAAAATCGGCCAAACCCGAAACCCATCAACCCGGTTTTTAAAAAAATAAAAAAGAAACGTGCATCTCCTCCCACGGCGGTGTTTTGGTTTTTGGCATCTTTTACTTGTTCCTCGTCTGATTCAAATTCAGTGGCTTTGCCTCTCTTTCTCTCTCCTTATCGTTCAATCTCACTCTCTCTTTTTCTCTCTTCATTTTAGGGATGAGATGGGGGTTTTCTTCAAACTTAATAGTTTATTAATTATTTTATAATTGGTTTTTTTTTTCACTAATTGTTATGTTTTAATAAGTTGATATTACTTCTTTATATGGTTGAATTTTAAATTTATTCAAGGGATAATTACGCTAACCTCCCTTGTTACTATAAGAATATACAAATTCCCCATTCTTATGAAAATACATAAACCTACTTTGTTGGTATATAACCATTACAAATTGGCTCATCCATTAGTTAAACTAATGGTTAATACTGATTTCAATCCAAATATTTATGTAACATTCTTATATTTATAATTAGGTAAAATAAAAATAATTAAAAAGGCAAAAATGCCCTTATGCTTATCCCGCCTGACAAAAAACCCCCTGCCTTCCTTCTCCATCAAACTTTTCTTTCATACAACAAGAACCATTCTCCCTTCCACAAGAGTCACGGTGAGAATTTCATCGGTGGTCGTGACTGATTTTCAAACTTTGAAGGCTCACAAACAATTTCATTCTCAAGGGTATTTTTGTCAATAAAATTTATAAAAATTCTACCCAAGGGCAAAATAGAAAGATTAAATAATTATTTGAATTAAAATCAACATTGATCGTTAGTTTGATTAATGGAGGGGCCAATTTGTAATGATAAATTAATAATTATGAAAAGAACAAATTATAATTATGAAGAATTAAGGTAAGAAGAAATGTGTAGTAGTGGGTAGTTAAGAAAAATAAATAATTATGAAATTATAAAATTACTTAATTGACCAAGATTTTTTAAAATGGAATAAATGAAATGAAGTGTAATTTGAGCATTCTAAAGTTGGTACGCCAAATGAATTTTCTTTTATAGTAGTATAGATATTAATCTATTTTTCAATTAAAATATTTATAAATTAATTAAGTATAAAATAATTATGTCAAATTTGAGTGTATAAATAGTCGAAGTAAAATTAGCAAAAGTTTAGAAATTCACTAATTTTAACTTAACGAACAAAGATGCATTTTTTCATATTAAAATTTTATCCACTGATATTTAGAATATAGGCTATATCCAAACTCAAAAAAATATTACCATATATGTGCCTAAATTTGGATCTAATGTAAAAATATTAAGTATGGATATAGGTTATAACTATTAAAATGGACATTTTTCATATTAAAATTTTATCCACTGATATTTTAGAATATAGGCTATATCCAAACTCAAAAAAATATTACCATATATGTGCCTAAATTTGGATCTAATATAAAAATATTAGGTATGGATATAGGTTATAACTATTAAAATGGGCATGTGTTTGGGTCTGGATCTAGGTATTGCGCATCAATTGATAGGTCTAATGTGTTGGACCTAAGGTTAGGTTAAGGGTGAAATAGAGTTATTACATGAAAAAACAAAAAAAGAATTATCTCATTAACTCTCAAATTACTTCACTTGACATTTGGGTGCTAAAATAATAGGTTCGACAATTACTTGTAATATTTTTGTTATTAATAAAAAAAATTAATTTAAAAATACTAACATCGATCTTATCAATTTGTGATTAATTTAATATTAATTTATTAACATCATAAATGAGAAAGAATTGAAGTCAAATTAATAGATATATTTAACTATAGAGAGCATCATATTATTATAGTCAAGGGTATTTTTGTCTTTTTTATTTAATTTAAAGGATTGCAAAATGATAGGGGGGTAATTGAAGGTTTCTTTAATTTAGGGGGGTAATTGATGAGAGTGGTATAGTTTAGGGTTGCAAAATGTATTTAACCTTAAAAATTATGGGGAATAAAATATAACATTTTTATATATTGTTGTAAATTGTTAAATTTATTTTTGTTTATTTTTGTTAAATTTTGGTGGAAAATTATTATTATGGTTGTAAATTAAATGGAATTTTATGAAACTTTTCTTATTTAAATGTACTGTCATTTAGCTTAGTTAATCAATATATAATGTATTAGTGAACTATATATAGTATGTATTAATATATTACATATATATTTATGCATATATATATAATTGGGGTCTATCAGTTTTTTCACTCCGATCCAATTGATTGGATTAGTGACCCGCAATTTCATCAGTTTGATTTTCGGTGGCACTCATGTCTCATCAATTTTACCAATTAATGAAGAGAACTCATTACAAAAATATTGGGGATTAAAATTGACGACGGTCAACCATAGGGATGAAAAGTGCCTAATTTATTAAATCAAGACTAAAATTATCTTTATATCTTTTATGAGCATACAAGATTAACCAAAATACCAACTAATAAGATTTTCGATGTTTATTTTTTTGTAAATTTGGTCTTAAGGAAAATATATTTCTTTGCGTATTTATTAATTAATTTTCTATTTATATCTTTACAGATTAACTCATCCTTTTATAATTTTAGTCTTTAAGAAAAATGTATTTCTTTTGTGTATTTATATCTTTTATAAATGCATGTGACGTACGGGATCATTTTCACTTTGCTCCCAATCTTTTTTATAAAAGAATAATTTTAATTTGACTCATCATATCACTTTGTTCCCATGTTTGGATCTCATCAACATATTTATTTTAAAATACATTGTAAGAAAAATTTGTAGGGGCTATTTTATTCCAGTTTTTAAAGGCAATTATTTGCACTTATTTGAGATAAATTGAGAATATAAGGTCACAGTATCATGGATTAATTACCAAATAATTGAATAAAGTTAGTCAAAAACAACCAACCAAAAAAAAAAAAAGAAGGGTGATTTACATTTTTTGTCTCTATATATTTCTTATACACTCTCCTAATATTCATGTGTCACGATTTTGGTTCTTAGTGTTCATAAATGTTTACAAATTTGGTTCCTAATTTGACATGAGACCAAATTTGTAAATATTTTAGACCGTGCCATGTGAATGCGAATATATATATATATATATAGATAAAAAATGTACAACATACAAAAAATTCATATTTAATTATTAACTATAAGTTGCACTTATCAGTATTATTTCACCATTTATTCTTGAAAGTATTAAAATAAAGTCTCATTTAATTTTTCTTCGATGTTATATGTACATTATTTATGATTTGTCATATATTATCAATCATATTTGTCATATTGTAATTATGTATATTATACGGTAAATAATATTATAACCACTTATTCATTTTTTATTATTATGTAACAATTTATAGGTACATGGACATTATAAAACACCAGTAAGAATAACTAAATTTTATTTTACCTTGTGTTTTTTTGGATCAGCTAAATTTCTCAAATATATATATATTTAAGTTTTATTAAAAAAACAACTGGGTAGTTTTCTTTATTTGGATATTAACCTATACCCCAGTTCGTTCCCTAGGGGTGCTCGTGGGCAGGAGTGGGGTACACAGCGTGGTGGGGTGGGGTAGTTTTTTTTTTTTTTTTTTTTTATAAATAATAAGTTTTATCAATCCAAACTTTTTATTTTTTTAAAATCTAACGATTGAAACCAATTGAGCGATCATTATTTAATCAATAATATCCAACTGTTATTAAAAGAAGAATTACTTTTAACCTATTTACAAAACAAAAGGTGGTTTTAGCAAATTTTTTAAAACATCAGGGATTTTATGCATTTAAACCAATATGTGCTTATACATACATCCCCTTCTTTAGAAGAAAAGCAAGAATAGATTTTAATTCATTTGGACTGGAAATATCATAAATCATATTTTTTTAATGTTATCCTGTAACGAATAAATACATTTATATAAAAAATAATTTTAATTTAATTTATTAAGTTAAACGCTAAATCGTTTTTAGTTTTCATATTTGGATCTCATCACTTTTGATCCCAAATATTTTTGAAATCAGTCATTTCCATTACTTGACCATGTAACTAACAATGGCTAACTACCGATGGAGAGGGAAAAAACAAAATTATCAAATAAAAAGTCTAAAATTGACAATTTCAGTTACCATTGTTTAGACTGAGAGATCAAAATTATGAGTACAAGAATTGATTTAGCATCTAACTTATTAATTATTCCAACATAATCTAATTCTTGTATTTTCAATATCCATTTTTTTTCTTAATATTCACAAACTTATTCCTTTTATAAATTTATATCTAAGAAAAATATATTTCTCTTTTTTTTATTTATTAATTAATTTTTCTTGAACATAATTAAAACAGTAGAAAAATAATGTTTTAATCTACTTTTGTCACTTTTGCATATGAAAAAATAAAGAGATAATTTTTAAATTTTAATTTAATAAGTTAGCGATCTAGGTAGAATATCTCCTTCTCATACTAGAAAAAGAAAGAAGAATCTTTCTACACTCTGGAATTGCAAGGGGAGGCTCCATTTAGGAGCACTCTCGAAATATCATAAGAGAGGAAGAAAATGACGCCCATGTCTTCCTTGATTGGTCCAGGGTAATTCCCTATCCCTATAAAGTCAACAATTGAATTTAATGGCTTTTGGCCCCACAAGTTCGGCCCTCACCAATTTTTGTCCCCAAATATTAATTGATATTTTAATTAATCTTGTATTCACATAAAAATAAGGGATAATTGCACTCTCATCCTCTAAGATTTAATGTAATTACACATAGATTTTTTAGTTTGAGAAATCACATCTACCACTCCTAAAATTTGATTCCGTCTAACAAATTAGTCCCTTCATTATAAAAGTTCACTAAATTTACTGATTATTAACAGAAAAATTGAATGAAAATTTATATATATACCATCGCTTGACTTATTACTGACTTATTGTAGGTCAAATAATTTTTTTGGACTAAACTACCCATATAACGGTGAAGATGTAACATTCTTGCATTAACGTGTGAAGACATATGAGGATAATTTAATCATAAAAAGATTTATTTAACCTGTAATTATACCAAACATAAAAAGAGAGGACTGTAATTATCCCTAAAAATAAAGAGAGAATTTAAATTTTAATTTACAAGTTAGGCACTTTTTTGTTCCATTTCGGTCCTCGTCAATTTTAGTCCCTAATTTTTTTGTAATGCCTCTCCATCAATTGATCAAAATTTATGAGAGTCGAACATGAGGACCAACAGTCCCTAACTTATTAAGCCAAAATATAAATTATTTTTTTGGAATAATATAAAACAAATATATAATATATTGATAAGGTCGAAACATGGAAACAAAGTGATTTAGTAAGCAAAATTGAAATTGTTACTCAATAAAAAAGTTTAGGGGTGAAGTGCAAATGTCCCATACATCTTTGGATTTAATTAATAATAATGGAGTTTATTTATATAAATATGCAAAATAAAGTATATTTTTCTTAAGACAAGATTTATAAAAGAATAAATTGAAATTAAAAAAATAAATAAGTATTAGAAATATCCCATTATTTTGTATTTTGATTAATTTTGTATGCACATAAAAGATAAAAAGATTTATTTAAAATTTAATAATTTTATTTTTAATGTAATAAGTTAGGCACTTTTGGTCCCGTGTTCGGTCCTCATCTTTTGTAAATAAATATATAATCCATTGATGAGGTCAAATGTAGGAACAAAAGTTTAATGGGTCAAATTAAAATTATTCCTCTATACAAAAAAAGTTGGGGGCAAAACAAATAATCCTATATGTCTCTTGCATTTAATTAATAATTAATAATAAATAAATAAAGGGTTCTCTCCTCATCAGACTTAGTCCCTCAAGTTAATATATTTCATCATCTTTGGTCTCTTTCGTTAAGTTTTTGTTAAAACTAACAAAATTTTCAGAAAAAAAAAAATTATTTTTGCTGCCGAAGGGATTCGAACCCAAGCGGTTGAGAAAAAAACTTTATCACTTTTACCACAAAACCAAGTCCACACTTGATTATTTTCTTAAAGAAATAATACTTAACACTTATAACATAAAAAACTATTTAGCTACTAAGAAGACTTGAACACTAAACCTAAACAACCTAAACATTAAATTCATTTAAAAATCAACAACATAAATCATTACCATCCTACTAATAAAAATTAAAAATTAAATAAAAACAACCAAAATAATACAAGCATCTAACAATGTCATCACAACACATAAAAGTACAATTAAAAAAGACAAAATCACAAACAAATAATTGTAGGATGGTGATGTTAGATGCTTGTGTTATTTTGTTTGTTTTTATTTAAATTTTTATTAGTAGGAAGGTAATGATTTATGTTGTTGATTTTGAGATTTTTCGATATGATTTTGAGATGTTTTTAATTTACAATTACGTATATGTAACATTTTGTTTGTTAAAATAACTAAATGGTGTATTAGGTGGAGTGGTAAAAATATTAAATTATTCACACAAGGTTTTGTGTTTAGATCTTCTTAATAGCTAAACAATTTTTTAATTTTATAAGTGTTTAGTATTATTTCTTTAAGAAAATAATCAAGTGGTAGATTTGATTTTGTGGTAAAAGTGGCAAAAAAATTTCCTCAACTACTTGGGTTCGAAACCCTTAGGCAGCAAGAACAATTTTTTTTTATTTTATAATCCCATTAATTTAAGGGACTAAGTCTGATGAGGGTAAAATATGAGGGACCAAAAGTGGATAAGTGGCATAGTTGAGGGACAAAAAATGATGTTTACCGATAAATATAAAAGTTAAAAACTTAACAATATAACACAATTTTTAAATAAAAAGTAACTAAAAATAAAAAAGTGAGCGACAGTTTGAAGACAATAATTTGTATAGGGTACTAAAAATAAAATATATAACAAGAAATAACAAAATTCCCTAAGATGAAAGTATATAAAGAATAAATTTTATTTATTTTTTCACGATATGATGTACATAAAATAAAAAATACAAATACAATAACTCAAATTAATAGTTGAGAAAGAATGTAGACAATATACAATAACTAAAATTAAAATCTAAATATAATAGTTACTATTGAAATATAATTAGGTACAAAGGGTCTATTTAAATTTGACATTAGTATATCAATAGACAAATTATTTACAAATAATAAAATAAAAGAATAACAAGAGGAAAACACAAGGAATATTCCTTTTGAGTACAAACACAATTCATTCACAATAATCAATCAAACTCCTGTATGCAACAGAGAAGAGCTATGTGATTTCGTTGATGAGATCAATCCCCATATAGTAGTAATATGAATAACATACAGAATAAAATGTCCATAATTATGATCTTTAGTGCAGAAGCATTCCTAATGAGATGACACGACTTGTCACTATTCACTTGGCAATTCAAAAGTATCGGTTATTTTCTGTTGCCAAGTAGAAGTTGTCTTTACTGAATGATGAATGATGCCTGACACTTATCTTTTTGGACTCTTTCACTTGGAAAATCATCTTACACTCTACGACTCTTTTTGGAACTACTTATGATTCTTATAAGATCATATTCGGTTGAATATGTAAGCAAATCACCAAAAAAGTTAAGAATGGAGAGCAAGGACAGAGTTTCAACACTTGAAACAATTCAAAAAATCGGATAGCAAGTAAGGTGATAAATAGACATAATTCACATGCCACATTGCATAAGATGACCATGGATGCCAATAGGCAAGTCACCTTTTATCTTTGTGCTGGCAGAAAAGACTATAAAATTCTTCAGCAAGTAAGGTGATAAATAGACATAATTCACATGCCACATTGCATAAGATGACCATGGATGCCAATAAGCAAGTTTACCTTTTATCTTTATGCTGGCAGAAAAGACTATAAAATTCTTCAAAACTTCTCCACGTGCCATTCTAAATACGAATTACAGAAGCCAATTTTTCAGGAGCTAACCATGGTAGAGGCAATGCATATGGACTCCCATAAATAGCAATCAATTTCAACATCATCAATCCCAATTATAAAGAGGACCATAACAATTTAAACATGCATGTAATCTCATGCAATTGCTCTTTGTGCAGCATATTTTAGAAGCTAAAATTAACACCACCTCAACATTTTAGATAGGTCGTGAACACTTGAGGCCCTCAATTAAAAGATTTTAGCATATGGACTCTCATAAATAGCATAATGAATTTTAACATCTGTACAATCATGCAAGCACAATCAATCCCATTCAACATGCATATAATCTGATACAATTGCTCTTTGTGTAGCATATTTAAGAAGCTAAAATCAACACCACCTCAACGTTTTGGATAGGCCATGAACACTCCAAGCCCTCAATTAAAAGATTATAGCATATTGCATATGGATTCTCAGAAATAGCACAATCAATTTTATCATCTATACAATCATCCAACCACATCAATCCAGTTCTAATGATAAAGAGGACCATAACAATTTCAACATGCATGTAATATGATATAATTGCTCTATGTTCAGCATATTTAACAAGCTAAAATTAACGCCACATTAATGTTTAGGATTAAAAAGATGTTGATAACCTAACTCTCGGATTAAGAGTAAAGTAGTATTTGATACCTAAGGCTTCGCTTTTGATCCCATTAGTGAAATAATTATTAGGAAGAAAAATAAAGAGGCAGAAGATGACGATAGACAACATTACTTAATAGACATGCTATCTCTTAACATCAGTAACCTTACCTTTCTCAACAACCTTTCTAAGTTACTCTGTATTCATAAGAATATAAGCATGTCTAGTTATTGATCGTATTTGTCGAAAAATATATTATCCACCTACTCCAGGAAGCAAAATAATCAAAGGCAATGCATATTTCATAAACATGTTGAAGGTAAATTTGTACACATGTTCAATTATGTATCAGCTAACACACAGAAAAAAAAAGGCAAAAATTCAGAAACTGCAAACAAACAAAAGTAGAGTGAAAAAGAAACATACTGACCTTAATAACAAAGATGCATAAAGGAGCCATCAAAAGATAAAAACTAAGTAATGAGTAGTATTTCAATTAAATAAAATCAAGTAATCTTTGTCTATATTATACATAAAAATTGTGAATAAATAAATTAATACTCTTTTTTATAATAAATAAAAATTTGTCGAATAACAAAGTTTTAATAGAAAAAGAAGCTGTCCGAGAATCCTAAATTCCTTTTAAACTATATAGATAAAAGTGTGAGAAACATTTATACCCTGGATGACTATTTTTATTAATGCATGAGAATTAGTTATAAAAGGATAGTACTTTATTAATACATGAGAATTAGTTATAAAAGGATAGTACTACCTAAACATAATTTTAGTAGTTTCTAACTGAAAAAATGACAATTTAGTAGTTCTAATTTTTATAGTAACTTATTAAAGAGGCGAATAATACTTTTTTTTAATAAACAGATAATCTTTTTTCTTAGGACAATAAAAAGATAATAAGAATAAAATGATAATCTTATTAGTATACATATGATGACATTTCACTATAAAGTTGTGCATGAAGCACAAACGTAAAATACCATAGCTAAAACTTTAATAAATAACAAAACGTATTAAAGAATAAATATTACAAAATCACCAATAAAAAATAATCAATTTTCCTGTATTAGAAGTACCCCTTTATTAATCCATTTATGTTTCTTTCTTAAGGTTGTGGGTGAAGTGCAAATGATCCATGCATCTTTTGTATTTAATTAATAATAAAAATTCAAGTTACGCACATAACATAGAAATGAGTTAAAGACGATAAGTAAATACGCAAAAGAAGTATATTTTTGTTTTAAGACTAAATTTATAAAAGAATAAGTTAGGATAAAAATAAAAAAGTATTATAAATCCTCTTCTTATTTAACATTTCGGTTAATCTGGTGTATGCACATAAAAGATAAAGAGATCATTTTAATTTCGATTTAATAAGTTAGGCACTTTTGGCCCCCATGAACGGCCATCATCAATTTTTAATCCCCAATTTTTTTTTAATGTGTTCTCCCGTTAATTGATCAAAATTGATGAGGTCCAAGCATGAAGATCAGAAGACCCTAACCTATCAAACAAAAACAAAAATTATCCAATTTGTAAAAACATAAATGTATAATACATTGATGAGGTCCAAACATGGGAACAAAAGTTTTAGTGGGCCAAATTAAAATTATTCCTTTATAAAAATAGATTGGGGGCAAAGCACATGATCCCGTATGTCTCGTGCATTTAATTAATAACAAAATTTTAAATTATGCAGATAATATTAAATAGAAATGAGTTTTTTTCGTTAAAGATATATATAATAAATTTCTAAACAAATACGCAAAAGAAATATATTAAGACTACATATATAAAAGAATAAATTAAGATTAACAAAAGTAAATAAGTATAGAAATCTCTTATTGTTTGATATTTCGATTAATCTTGTATGCAAGGGAGAATATTAAATTTTGATTTAATAAGGAACTTTTGGTCCCCATGTTGGGCCCTCATCAATTTTAGTCCCAAATTGTTTTGTTTTCTTTCTTAAAGCTGGAGTAGGAAAGGAAAAGAGTTCTCACTATATAAAGTGAATCCTTGTTGATTGGCACTGGAAAGTTTTTTTTCCATCCTTAGATCAGCAAGTCATTTTCATTCCCTGCCAAGTCCTATCGACTGGTTCCAATGTTGTTGTCAGAGGACAGTAAAAAGCGATGAACTTCGACCTGAGTCCAAGCAAACAAGAGAACAGTGTCTACCACACTTCGTGCAAAATCATTGTATAAATAAGATTGCTAAGTTTACATGTAATTTAATAATGCATCCAAGAGAACGAAAATATTGAAAAATCACAATGTAAAAAGATAGAAAAGAGTAATATTTTAAGAGTTGTACAATGTTGGGGAGAAAAGGAGGAAAACATAGTCTTTTGTAATAACTTAGCAATCATCATCTTACCATCTAGACCTCTTTTTGGAACAACCTAGGATTCTTACAAGGTTATATTTTGGTTGAATGTGTAACTTACGCAACACAAAGCTAAAGAACGGAGAGCAACAATAGAATTTCAACACTTGGAACAATTCAAAAAGTCAGGCAGCAAGATGTTGTACCGAAACAATTCACATGCCATAATATAAAAAAAGATCATGAATGCCACAAGGCAAGTTACCTATTCTCTCTATGCAGGTAAATAGACGACAAAGTTATCCAAAAACACAAGCAAAACCTCTCTATTTTGGGCAACTAACTCTGCCTAAAATGGTAGAGGCCATGAATTCTCCAAGCCACTGATTTTAGCATATGGCCTCTCATAAATACCACAATCAATTATAAAATCTAGAAAAGGATTCAAACACATCAATCCCAATTATGGTGAAAAAGAGTAATCATAACGAAAATTCACCAAACACAATAACGCAAGAGTTAAATCTGACTCCTATAACTTCAAACTGTAATGCGTCAAAAACTATCACATACCTTACACTTCCAACTTCCACAAAATTGGGGAAATTTAACATCAGTAACTTTGACTTTGTCATCATTTATAATCATTGAAGCATTCATAAGAATATATAAGCATGTGTAGTTATTGATTGCATTTGTAAAAAGTAAAGTCCACCTACTCCAGGAAGCCGTATTTCATAAACATGCTAAGCCAAACTTGTACACATGTTCAATTATGTATCAACTAACACCCGAGAGAATCCTTGTTCAATGGAACTGGAAGGTTTTTTTCCATCCTTAACTCGGCAAGTGTTTTCATTCCCTGCCAAGTCTTATGGAGCGGTTGCAATGTTGTTGTCAGAGGATGGTAATTGGTAAAGCGAAGAACTTCAACCTGAGTCCAAGCACGAAAAAGGACAGTGTCTACCACACGAGCAAATTCATTCTATGAAATTTAATAAGATTACTAAGTTTACATGTAATTTTAATCAATAATGCATCTAACAGAACAAAAGACAAAAGACAAGTTACCTTTTGTCATTATGCCTGGAAAAAGAGACTACAAAGTTCTCAAAAACATCACCACATGCCATTCCAATGATGAGTTTCAGAAACATGCCAACTTAGACGGCCCAAAATGACAGAGGCCATGTACTCCCGAAGTTGTAAATTGAAAGATTTTAGCAGACGCACTATCAGAAATAGCACAATCAATCTTAACATATCATCCAAGAGGGCCATAATAGTTTCAACATTTTGTTGTAATCTCATACAATTCTCTTTGTGCATGAATTTAACCAGGTAAGATTAACTCATCATCAGTGTTTTGGGTGAAAAACATTGATCCCATACTTACAAAAGGAAGAGGAAAGTAGTATTTAGCTAAATGCTTCTCTGGATCCTATTAGCGAACTAATTATTAGGAACACAAATAAATGGGCTTACGGCGACAACAAATGACATTAATTATAAGACAGCAAAAATCCACCCATCACCACAACACAATAGTTTAATCTAGCTCCTATAACTTCAAAATGTGATGTGTAAAAAATTATCACCTACCTTACACTACCATCTTCTAAGAAATTACGGTAACTTAACAACAATGACCTACACAATAAAATCGCTCCCAATCACTCGAAAGAAGCATGCATAGGAGCATTAAAATATATTTTATCAAATTCAGATTCCCCGCACTGAAACCATGCTTGCCCTCAAGCATATCTCAATCCAAATACACAAATTATCCAGGTAGCAATTCTCAAATTTCCTTTTGTGTCATTCAAGTATATCCCCTTGACTAACATGACTTAATAGTTTAAGAAGAGAAAGCAATATTGAGAACAAGCACTAGTACCACAACATTAAACACACAAGTATCCCATTGACTTTATCAAAATCAAATGAAACAAGTCTGAACACTCTCACAAGGGTATCACTCTAATCACACTCATAAAGTGTTTAAGGATTTGGTTCCACTCAAATCAATACATAGCATGTCATTACCATAGGCTTGCTTGCAAATCAAATCTCCTCCACCAACGAAATGCGAATGAATCAAAGGGTCTTTAATGGGGTTTAGGACAAGTTGTGGAAAAACAAAGGTCGAATTGTGCCTTATGAATTCAAAAGAGTGATGACGACCTAGTTGCTTATCCTTCCAAGCTCATTTCCCTTCAAATCGATTCAAATGATTTGAACAATCAAAGTACTTAAATTTTTTATCGTTTTCTGTTTCTGTTTCTCTTCCTTCTCTTCCATTTTCATAACCTTTTCCTCTTCCTTTTCTGTTTTTTCTTGTTTTTCTACTTTTTTTTTTCTTTCTGTTTGATCTTTTTTTTTCATTTCATCCGTTTCATTTCTTTCCTTCCTGTTTCTCTTCTCTTTCTTTTCCTCCTCCTTTTCTTCTTACTTTTCTTTTTGTTTCATCATTTTTTTTTTCATTTCTTTCTTTCTTTTCCTTCGAGCTAACAATGCAGCCCTTATATACAACTTGAATCATTTCATTGACTCATTTTCATATCAATTTACAGCAACCAAACCAACAACATCCCTTGAATGGGTTCAAAAATAAGTTGGGGAGATAACCAAGAAGGGGATAATTTGGCTTATAATGTGGTTTAACCAAGAAAAGAAAAGTCAAGTCTCAAATGAGTTTTTCTATGTGTGAATTCAAGGTAGGCTGTTTTCAGGTCGATGGGGTATTCCTAAGTGCCCTTATCACTTTCATACACCAATCTTACAAGAATGTGGATTCAAAATATATTACACAAGCAAGTTCTAGAATGGACACACTAAGTTTGATACCCTCAATCAAAAGAAATGTAGGAGCACTATAAATGGAAGTGCTTTGTGTTGATTCTTGAACATTGTTCATTTGATGCAGTCAATGGAACACACTTCACACAACCTTTTTTTAATATGATAATGCCACTTGTGATTGTTTCTCCTACTTATCACGACTTATACCAAAATATTCTTTTAATCTAAGGGACATCACAAGACAACAATCAGAAAATTCAAGTACCACCACAAGATAATTCGCATATTTTTCTCAAGACACACCAACTTCCTTCACAAGATCGGTGTTCAATAAAAAATGTCAACCCCCGAATAAAAATTTTCAATCCCCACACATCCACATTCAAACACATTAATTCCGTTGCTGATCTAATTATGTTGTCACAATGAATATTAGACTCTAATTTCTTGTTACTTTATTACAAGAAACACTGTCATTCAAGTCAATCTAATCCAATAGGAGTAATATCTCATAATCGGTACAGAGCACAAGTCACTCAAATCTTCGTTTATTTTTCTAAAATAATTAACTATTTCTGCAGAGCTTTGCACCTGTTTCTAATCTTATTCTATTATCAGCATGTATTAATTAGAAACGATGAGCTAAAGAAACTAAAAGAAAAGATAAATTTAAGCATAGCAAATTTTTCTACATATGAGAACTACGATGCGAAACTTACCTTCAAGAAGATCACAAACTGAAACTACATCACATACTGCATACAAGTAACGGGATCACCTCAGAATAACTTTTGCCTTGAAGCCTTGCTCGATCCAGCCTTTTCTTGCTTCAGCTATGCAAATAATCGATGCCATGTGATCGCTTAGGCAAATCCTTTGCTAGTAGAACAACACTCTGCAATAATGGCAAGCGTTTACCTTGCTCAACTTCTTCTATCAGACCAAAAGAAAAAGTAAGGTACAGAGATTGATATAATCAATTCAAAGCTTTGTCGACAAGACAACTAGGCATGCATCAAAGGACTAATCGATCAATTGTTTTGAAACAAGAAGACAAGTAAAAAACACAGACAATCAGCCTCAATCTGCGCCTTTAACAACTATGGACTGAAAGACTGAAAGAATCTTTCAATATGGATCAAAAGAACAGTTATAGCTCCATCCCAACTGTCAGTGTACATAGACAAACAATTATAGTAGAAGTGATTGTAGTGTTATACTCTCCAGACTATGGCACGAACGTGTACCGTAAACTATAAGACATCGAGGCAGCAAATGCTATTTTGCTAAAAAGATGGGTTACTTTGTTGGTGTCCAACAAATTTGGAATCTATCAAACGTGGAATTATCATACAGAAATGTACACCTACCCATTTCACAAGCTGATTAGCCATTTCAAAGTTGTAAATGTAGTATGACTACCTAAGGAAGAAATAATAAATGATTGTTGTATATATATGCTGTGTGAGATTTACAGTATAAACTTCTTCTATACTATTGCAAAAGTATTTATTTCTGCATTCCGGAATCCTAGTCACTTCATCAAGTCTCTCAATTCATGTTGTTGGAGCATAAGGAGCTTTATAACATGTCACAACTTTTAGTATCAGTCGACCTCCTTTGAACTCTTAAACACCTGCCCCCAGAGATTAAGAAGGCCATCAGGTCAAGTGCAATTTGCAGTTCTTGTTCATATATTTTATTATTATCATGAATCATGAGAGCCTTAAACTATCAAAGAAATATGCTTAGCAGTGTATGCACGTAGACAATCTCCTCTAAATCCAATCGGGGAAGAAAAGTAATATTCAGAAAACCTCAAAACTCTACCCCGACACACTTGGGAAAAACCAATGCAGAATTTATCATATCAAGTTAATACAACTATATAAGACGAAAGATTACCTGATGTGTTAAATCAAGAGAAGACCACCGTAATATCACTCCAAGACTTACTACTGCAGGTATCAAGCTTGAACAATAATGGCATAGTTACCTGCATATAATCTTCATGAGCACACCATGACAAGCACAAATATTAAAGAAGTATGAGAAGATTTAACTATAAAAGATAGATTAAGAAACGCATAAAATGCAATTTAGAACAATGGTAACACTAACATTTACCAACTTCATTAGGGTGTTTCCAATAAAGTTAACCATCTTGGGTAACTGTGATTTGAAATTATGGTGGAAATCAAATTGTTCACTTTTTTCTCATTTCTCCCTGCATGTAATAAATGAATCTTGATGTACAAGTGTATTTGAAATTGGATAAAACTCAATCAGTATACTCGACAACAAAAGAGAAGAATTTAAGAATACTTTAGAGGCTAGAAAGGGCGAAATGTCATTATACTTAATAGTCAAATGTAAAAGACCTCTTTGATGTTTCAGAAAGGTTCAGACTTAATTCCCATTGGGAAGAAGGATCAATCTTAACATATTTCAAGGAAGAGTTGCCTACGTTTTAAATTTTGAGAGGTTCAACAGATAGATAGTTTCCAAGAGATTCAAACATTTTCACATGAATCTTCTCATGATGGCACTATGCATCATTCATACAGAAACCAGAGTAAAATTCTACGATGGAAAAACCATCAACAGCATTTCTGCGTTACAGGAACTGTTACATTTCTCAAGGGCAGATCTGATAACTGGCAACATTCATCCCATATGATTCACATGGATTGCACATTCTTAAGTTACTATTCCTCCCATTCTTAAAGATAAATGCTATACAACAACATAATGGCTAGGTTTTCTGGATATCATATACAAAATATTATTTAGCATGCAATCATCACAAGATGAAGGCATCATGCCGAAGGACCAAATAAAGACTATATGGCTAGGTTTCCTGGATATCATATACAAAATATTCTTTAGCATGCAGTCATCACAAGATGAAGGCATCATGCTGAAGGACCAAATAAAGACCGTATTTCCAAAATTGAAATAAAGTACGAGAGCCTACAGGGTACTGGCAAAACCCATATTTTACAACAATCACCAATATAACTGCCAGAAGAATATCAGTGTGATTCAAAAGAAAATGAACATGAATAAACATTCTAATACTAGCTACAAAAAGGCAGCAAATAAACTTCAGATTGGCTCCATCTACAAAGCAATGAGTTCCAGATAAGAATTCCATTTGTCCAGTAACAAAGAAACACTGTCCATTCCTACTATCAAAGTATATGAATTGTCAGTAAATTAATATCTTAACACTTTTTTTAACTCTATTGATATGACCCCTCGGTATGCACTTCATATAGATCAAATTTCCTAACAGGAGTTTTGTGTTTTTTCCCCTTTTTTAGGAGCCCAGTATTAATTAACATAGCAGCCAAACCTGCTTATTGCAATTGGGACTTGACACTCAGAAAAGCAATAACACATCAGCAATTTTGAAGGAAAAGCAGCTATATACGGCCTAGTTCACTACCATGAAGTACACTAAGAATGAGAACAACTGGTACAAGGACTACAATAACAAAAATAACAGATCTGCAGGATTTCATTCTTACCTCTGGCTCGCTGAAGGCATTTTCTCTTTTGTTCATAATCACTTTCACGCAAGTCTGACTCCTGCAAGCCCTCATCCATAGCAGATGCCTCGAACTTGGCGATAACCAATCCACACCCTCAAATGTTTTTTGCGGTTCAAAAACCTCTCATAAAGTGTTTGAGTTCTTTCATATTCAGGCTCAGATATCTCAAAGTCAATATATGCCTGTGATTGAATAAATAGAAGATCAATACACATTGATGGTATTCATTAAATCTACAGTAAAGCAATGTAGCTATATTTGAAAAGAGACCATATTCGATTCTTACAACATAACAAAATCCTAATTAAAAAAGAAAAAACTCGAAAATGCATACACACAAAAACATTCGAAGGACCAGTTCGATGTTGGTACTTAGTGACATGGCATTATATGCATGAGACTTGGCTACATGAGCAGAGTAGATGCAGAGATAAAATAGAACCATGTTTTCTAATATATATCAGGACGAAGTTTGAAGTAAGTGCTTGAAATGAATAGAATGAACTCGTATAGAATGAACTGGTAAAATAAATCATTGCCACCCACTGCTCCATTTTGATGGAAACTAGCACAGAATGGAATTGTCAACATAGTGTGAGTGAGAGAGCATAAAACACACCTCAAGTTTGAGTGACGCAATGATCAAATACCTTCCATAATAGATCAGGCGTGTCTCGTGCAGGTTGATCAATTTTCAAGTTCAAAAAGAGCTCTGGCTCGTTCAGTTTCTGCCAAGGATCGCCCCAACTCAGAAAACTTGCTCCAGGTCCAGGCATAATAGTTCTTTGGTGGCCACTCCAAGTATTTTTCATACAGCTTCCTGCATCA
Source organism: Sesamum angolense (assembly GCA_034509725.1). Taxonomy (NCBI): domain Eukaryota; kingdom Viridiplantae; phylum Streptophyta; class Magnoliopsida; order Lamiales; family Pedaliaceae; genus Sesamum; species Sesamum angolense. The sequence continues at coordinate 13,764,014 of JACGWL010000003.1, read as the reverse complement.
TTCTATATTACCAAGTTGCAGCTCTATCTCAATGTGATTCTTAAATATCCATTTGTAACATAATAAATAGAGAAAACAGTTCACAAAAAGATCACCAAAAAAAAAAAAATCAAATGAAGAAACAAAATCATTGTGAATTATCTTCTGCCACACCTTATCTTTGGGAGCCATGCCAATCGCTAACCCCATGATCTTAATAGTGAACTAATTATTAGGAACACAAATAAAGGGGCTGGCAGCGACAACAAACAACATTAATTATAAGACAGCAAAATTCCACCCAACACCACAACACAATAGTTTAATCTGGCTCCTAAAATTTCAACATGTGGTGTAAAAAATTATCACCTTCCTTACACTCCCATCAACTAGGAAATTAGGGAACCTAACAACAATGATCTACACAATAAAATCTTTCGGAATCACTCGAAATATGCATGCATAGGAGCGTTAAAATATATTTCATCATATTTAGATTCCCCAACTGAAAACCATGCTTGCCCTCAAGCATGTCTCAATCCAAATACACGAATTATCCAAGTAGCAATTCTCAAATTTCCTTTCATGTCATTCAAGTATATCCCCTAGACTAACAAGACTTAATAGTTTAGGAAGAGACAGTAATATTGAGAATAAGCACCAGTAGCAAAACATTAACACACAAGTATCCCATTGACTTTATCAAAATCAAATGAAACAAGTCTCAACACTCTCACAAGGGTATCACTCTAATCACTCATAAAGTGTTTCAGGATTTGAGATACACTCAGATCAATACATAGCATGACATTACCATAGGCTTGCTTGTGAATCAAATCTCCTCCACCAACAAAATTCGAATTAATGCATGAATCAAAGGGTCTTTCCATGTGTTGTAATGGGGTTTAGGACAAGGTGTGGAAAAACAAAAGGTCGAATTGGGGCTTATGAATTCAAAGAAGTGATGCCGACCTAGTTGCTCATCCTTCCAATCCTTCCAAACTCATTTCCCTTCAAATCAATTCAAGTGATTTGAACAATCAAACTACTCAAACATTTTCATTTTTTGGTTCTGTTTCTCTCCTTCTCTTCCATATTGAGAATTTTTTCCTCTTTCTATTCTTTTTTCTCCTCTTTCTTCTCTTTCTTCTTTTTTTTTTTTTTTTTTGATCTTTTTTTTTTCCTTTTCCTCCACTCCATTCGATTTTTTCTTTTCTGCTTCTCTTCTCTTTCTTCTCCTGAATCTTTTCCTCCTCCTTTTCTTTTTTCTTCTTCTTTCTTTTCTTTTTGTTTCATCATTTTTTTTTCATTTCTTTCTTTCTTTTCCTTGGGGCTAGCAATGCGGCCCTTGTATACACCTTGAATCATTTCGTTGACTCATTTTCATGTCAATTTGCAAGCAACCAAGCCAACAACATTCCTTGAATGGGTTCAAAAATTAGTTGAGAAAATAACCAAGAAGGGGATAATTCGGCTTATAATGTGGTTTAACCAAGAAAAGAAAAGCCAAGGCTCAAATGAGTTTTTCTATGGGTGAATTCAAGGTAGGTTGTTTTCAGGTCAATGGGGTATTCCTAAGTGCCCTTATCACTTTCATACACCAATCTTACAAGAATGTGGACTCGAAATGTATTACACAAGCAAGTTCTAGAATGGACACACTATGTTTGATGCCCTCAATCAAAAGAAATGTTGGAGCACTATAAATGGAAGTGCATAGGTACAAAAGCTCACACAAAGAACATTGTTCATTTGATGCAGTCAATGGAACACACTTCACACAACTTTTTTTGATATGCCACTAGTGCTTTTCTCCTACTTATCACGACTGATACCAAAATATCCTATTAATCTAAGGGATATCATGAGACAACAATCAAAAAATTCAAGTGCTACCACAAAATAATTCGGATATTTTTCTCAAGACACGCCAAATTCCTTCACAAGATCGGTGTTCAATAAAAAAATGTCAACCCCCGAATAAAAATTTCAATCCCCCACATCAACATTCCAACACATTAATTCCCTAGCTGATCCAATTCTATTGTCACAATGAATATTAGGCTCTAATTTCTTGTTACTTGATTACAAGAAACATTGTCATTCAAGTCTATCTAATCCAATAGGAGCAATATCTCATAATCGGCACAGAGAACAAGTCACTCAAATCTTCGTTTATTTTTCTAAAATAAATAACTATGTTCTGCAAAGCTTTGCTCTTCTTTCTAATCTTATTCTATTGTCAGCATGCATTAATTAGAAACGATCAGCTAAAGAAACTAAAGGAAAAGATAAATTTAGGCATAGCAAATTTTTCTACATATGAGAACTGCGATGCAAAACTTACCTCCAAGAAGATCACAAACTGAAACTACATCACATACTGCATATAAGCAACGGGATCACCTCAGAATAACTTTTGCCTTGAAACCTTGCTCTATCCTGTATTTTCTTGCTTCAGCTGTGCAAATAATCGATGCAATGTGATCACTTAGGCAAATCCTTTGCTCCTAGAACAACACTCTGCAATAATGGCACGCGTTCACCTTACTCAACTTCTTCTATCAGACCAAAAGAAAAGTAAAGGTCAGAGATTGATATAATTAATTCAAAGCTTTGTCCACAAGACAACTAGACATGCATCAAAGGACTAATTGATCAATTGTTTTGAAACAAGAAGACAAGTCAAAAACACAGACAATCAGCCTCAATCTGTTCTATTCATTATCAACCAAGTAACCAAATAGTGCATCAATGTTTCTGTCTTAATTTTCACTGAAACAAAGTATGCTTCTCAAGCATTTTTCTGCACAGAGGACTGAACTGAAAGTCTGAAAGAACCTTTCAATATGGATCAAAAGAACACTAATAGCTCCACCCCAACTGTCAGTGTACATAGATAAACAATTATAATAGAAGAGATTGTAATGTTATACTCGCCAGGCTATGGAACGAAAAGTACCGTAAACTCAATAGTCAAATGTAAAAGACCTCTTTGATGTTTCAGAAAGGTTCAGACTTAATTCCCATTGGGAAGAAGGATCAATCTTAACATATTTCAAGGAAGAGTACGTTTTCAATTTTGAGAGGTTCAACAGATGGATAGTTTCCAAGAGATTCAAATATTTTCATATGAATCTTCTCATGATGGCACTATGCATCATTCATACAGAAACCAGAGATCTAAAATTCTACAATGCATAAACCATCAGCAGCATTTCTGCGTTGCAGGACTGTTACATTTCTCAGGGGCGGATCTGATAACTGCAACATTCATCCCATATGATTCACATGGATTGCACATTGTTAAGTTACTATTCCTCCTATTCTTAAAGATAACTGCTATATAACAACATAATGGCAAGGTTTTCTGGATATCTTATACAAAATATTCTTTAGCATGCAGTCATATTTTACTACAATCACCAATATAACAGCTGCCAGAAGAATATCAATGTGATTCAAAAGAAAATGAACATGAATAAGCATTCTAATTGGCTAAAAAAAGGCAGCAAATAAGTTTCGGATTGGCTCCATCTACAAAGCAATGAGTTCTAGAAAAAAATTCCATTTGTCTAGTAACAAAGAAACACTGCTATTCCTAGTATCAAAGTACATGAATTGCCGGTACATCAATATCTTAACATTTATTTTAACTCCATTAATATGACCCCTCTGGTATGCACTTCATATAGATCAAATTTCCTAACAGGAGTTTTGTGTTTTTTCCTTTTTTACAGGAGCCTAATATCAATTAATATAGCAGCCAAACCTGCTTACTGCAGTTGGGACTTTCCACTCAGAAGTGCAATAACACATCAACAATTTTCAAGGAAAAGCAGGTATATACGGCCTAGTTCACTACCATGAAGCAAACTAACAATGAGAACAACTGGTACAAGGACTACAATAATGCAAATAACAGATCTGCAGGATTTCATTCTTACCTCTGGCTCGCTGAAGGCATTATCTCTTTTGTTTATAATCACTTTCACGCAAGTCTGACTCCTGCAAGCCCTCATCCATAGCAGATGCCTCGAACTTGGCATAACCAATCCACACCTTCAAATGTTTTGTTCGGTTCAAAAGCCTCTTATAAAGTGTTCGAGTTCTTTCATATTCAGCCTCAGCCATCTCAAAGTCAATATATGCTTGTGATTGTATAAATAGAAGATCAATACACATTGATTGTATTCATTAAATCTACAGATAGAGCTATATAGCTATATTTGGAAAGAGGCCAGATTTGATACTTACAACATAACAAAATCCTAATTGACAAAGAAAAAACTGAAAATGCATACACACAAAAAGATTCAACGGACCAGTTCGATGTTGGTACTTAGTGACATGACATTATATGCATGAGACTTGGCAACATGAGCACAGTAGATGCAGAGAGAAAATAGAACCATGTTTTCTAGTGTATATTGGGACGAAGTTTGAAGTAAGTGCTTGAGTTGGATAGAATGAACTTGTATAGAATGAACTGGTAAAATAAATTATTGCCACCCACTGCTCCATTTTGATGGAAACTAGCACAGAGCAGAAGTGTCAACATAGTGTGAGTGAGCGAGCAGAAAACACCCTTCAAGTATGAGTGACGCAATGATCAAATACCTTCCATAACAGCTCAGGCATGTCTAGTGCAGGTTGACCAATTTGCAAGCTCAAACAGAACTCTGGCTCATTCAGTTTCTGTCAAGGATCTCCCCAACTCAGGAAACTTGCTCCAAGGTCCGGGCATAACAGTTCTCTAGTGGCCACTCCAAGTATTACCAAGTTGTAGCTCTATCTCAATATACTTCTTAAATATCTGTTTGTCACATAATAAATTAAGAAAACAGCAAGAAAATGCCACAAAAAAAATCAAATGAAGAAACAAATTCATTATGAATTATCTTCTGTCCCACCTTATCTTTAGGAGCCATGCCAATTGCCGACCCCAAAATTCACCTTGCCAGATCAATATTTAACTGACGTATTTCAAACTGGGCAGCCATCAACCAAATCTTTGCAAATGAAAATTTGGTACAAGGAATCGTCTTTCAGACACAACCTGTTAAAGTTCAAAGTAAATCAAGAAAGCATAGTTAAGATCATTTCATGAGAAGATAAGTTATGATGGCAACAATCAAGAAAAAAAGAGTAACTCAGAGAAACGGTAGGCTACGCCGCTACGGAAAGCATACAAAGGGTGCTAATAAAAAAACTATGGCTATTTGCATGCAATTATTTTTACTCTATCCATCCCAATACCTCATTTCTAAAAACCAGCATGGAGAATCTGCCGCAGTGCATACAAAATTTCATATCCAGATTTATTACAGGAAAAAGACTGCAAGACAACAAATTCCAGAATATGGTTTATTTCAGTTTAACCATATTTCTTTTATGATCAGAAGTATATCCAGGCTTAGAACCATAATGGGAGCATTGCATTAGAAAAGTTAGACAGCTAATCAATCTTATTATAATCAATGCATAAATGTACTCTTCATGTCCTACTGAGAAGATGAGGCACTAGATAGATGATGTTTGGCTTGAGATGATAATGTGATTCATTTATTTTAACAACTGTACATACACTACTCCGGCATTCAACTAAGATGGACCAGAAATTTGCCATTAACAAAACTTAATTAGTACAAAAACTAATCACATGTATCACAAAGCAACCACGTAAAGATATGTGCATAACATTGACAAAATGGCCAAACATATGACTAACACCATCAACCTGAGAAAGAGAAGAACTCACTGAAAATAAAGTTTACTAAACTCTACCTCTTTAAGTTTACAGAAAATTAAAGATAATATTTCAAGAATCTTAGAAAAGAACTGAATTAAACTTTAGACCTCTAAAAGTTGTACAATTTCTTCCTTTGTGTAAAAAATGATATTCTTCTAAACTCTAACTCTTTAACTATAAGAAGTCAAGAATTAAATAACCATACAAAAGGTGCTCGAATTGCTGTGTACAAGAAACCCATATATGAATCTTTCACATAGAATCATCAAATCAACATTATTTAGACAAGGAAGAGAACTAGGGTTTTCACCAGCGGAATTTTTCTTTCTTGGATTACTCAGTGTTGTGGCCGCCACCTGCTACCTCCGCCGCTGCTTCTCACAGAAAGCAACAGTCGGCCATCATGCGCGCAGTCCATCGTCTCTCCTTCATCGAGGCTGCAGAAACCCTTCAGATTCAATCATACAGATTTATAAACCCCTTTCTGATAATAAAACCACTTAACAGCCACCTTCTTCTCATCACCCTCCGCCATCTCCTTGTATTAGGAACTGGGCTAAACATGGGGTTTTGTCCAATTTGCTGTAAAATAGTGAAAGAAGTTGTAGAATCGATTATAGTTCACAGGTTGTTGCGGCTAATGGGAAGAACCTCGTGCCTTGGAAACACTAACAGAACTTCAGCATCAGTATCAGCAAACAAGCGTTAATCCCTCAAAACCTCAAATTCAAGAACCCCCTCCTAACGCCCTTCACTCCCTCTCTGCTAATCTTTCCTCTCTCTGGCGGTGGTTTTGAGGGTTCTCATCCCTCTAAATTCTTGGGGTGAAAAGCTGAAAATGAGTATACGGAGGGGTGGGAGAAGATAAATTGGTCGGATGAGTCTTTTCCAGGGTTTTATCGGTTGATTTGTTTTCCAGGTGGGGTGGATTTTTTCTTTTGGTTGATTTACCGGTGGATTTTGGGGTTTTTACCGGCAAATTTGTACAAGTACTTTTGTAATTTTTGAAATTTATTTTTCTTGTACATAAATTGAAATGGGATTCTCTCTCTCAATATAACTATAAAATGTGAAATGGGTTTGTTGGAGTACGTGTGAATGAGCACATCTTTTTTATTAATTTTGTAAATGGTCTTTAATTTTTTTATTATTATTTTTTCATGAAATTGATATTAATTTTTTATTAGATTGAATGTTGAATTTATATTTATTTGTTTATTGTTAAAAAAATTTTGGGGAAGTATTGTTGTTGTTAATTGAATGGAATACATAAATACATTTTTTTTGGTTCAGTTAATTAATTAATACAAAATGTATTAACTTCTTATATATATATATATATATATATATATATATTTTATTACAGTTTGGGTCAATTGATCTTTTCAATCAAATATAATCACTTGAACCAGTGATCCAACATTTCATTAAGTTATTCGATTCAATTTTCAATTCGATTTTTAATACATTGATTCTAAATGATCGTTTGGTTTGACTATGTGGTTAAATAGATCAAATCTCATTTTCTGGTGGAAATGTGATTATCTTTACAATAATCACTTTCGAAATTGATTTTTATTGAAAAAAAATTATATTTTAATTAAAATTGCGTGTTATAAATAAAATTAATAACATATTAAGTAGAATCATACAAATATTGTAGTTCTCCCTGTATTGGAGTCTCCGTTTTCTCTACGTTAGTGTCCTAGTGCTACCTTAACTCTGTTTGTTCGTCACCGGAATCGTAACTCCAGCGTCTCCTACCCGCGAGATTTGGGCGCTGCTCCTCAAGGGCTCGGAGCGTTTTTCATCAAAAATGGGTTCCTCTCTCTCAATATAAATATGAAATGTGAAATAAAGTTTCTTGGAGGATGTGGGAATGAACACATCATTGTTATTAATTTAGTAATTGTTTTTTTAATTTTTAATTATTGTGTTTTTTGAATGTTGAATTTATTTTATTTGTTTCTTATTATTGTTTGGCATTCGACTGAAATTAACCAAAAATTTGTCATTAGCAAAACTTAATTTGTACATAAACTAATCACACATGTCACAAGTAACCACATCAAAGATATGTGCACCAAATACACTTTGAGAAATAAAAATGGACCCGACCCCAAACCCGATTAAATTGGGTACCCATTGGGTTTGGGTATTCTTTTAAATAATTATTTATTTTTTAACAATAAAAAATAAAGTTCAATCAAATATATTAAAGATAAATTATGTACATATTATTAATAGAAAAGTAATTATAAATATAAAGAAATTTACCAAAATTTAGAAATATCTCTTCCAAAAGAAACTCAATTAAGAGTAATAAAACTAAAATCCACGGTTTTGCATTCTTCTTCAAATATAAAATCTCAAACCTTTCCATGACGACTTTATAAAATCAATTAGTAAATATTTATATTTATTTACAGAATTTAAACTAATTTTATCGAACTAATATTAAATTTTTAGTGTTAAATACAGTTACCACCTATAAAGTATCCATCCTACATCAATTACCCCCTGAAATATTAAACATTAAAAAAAAACCCTGACATTTGTTTTTAAGTTTAAAATGCCTATTTTGCCCTTACAAAAAGTTATTTTGTGAAAAAAAAGAAAGAGATTTTAAAATGTCAAATTCACAATTTGTCTAATTCTAGTTTCACTTGTTTATCGAGATCTTTTTATTTTGTATTCCTAAAGTACTTGTGGCTTATTTTATTTTAGTTTTATGTGTTTGTCAAATCAAGTTAAAAATAAATATATTCATGCATTAAATTACATATTTATATAATTATCATATATATTATAAAGATATATTATTTCCATATTTTTTTATTATAGTTCATCAGCCCTTTCGATTTATTAATTGTATATTTGTTTAAGTAAACATATAAATATGTATGCATGTATAAATTTATTTTTAATTTGATTTTAGAAGCCAGTGAAACTAAAATAAAATGAGCTCTAAATATTTTAAGATTACGAAAAAAGAGCTTGATGAATAAGTTTATACATGTATATACAATTAAGGGTAAATTAAAACCACCTCCCCTGAGGTTTGTCGTAATTACAAATACCCCCTCATTGTTTGAAAAATTACAAATACCCCCCTGATATTTGATGAAATTATGTAATCCTTGGATGGAAGTATAAAAATATCAACTTTGCCCTTATTGTATTTCTTTTATTTTTTAAAAAAATTAAAACATATAAAAATTTGAACAGGATGGATGAAAAAAATTTAAAAATTATCAAAAAAATATCCACTTAGTCCATAAAAATATTACTTAGTCCATAAAAATATTATTTTTAAAAAATAAATAAAATTATAAATTTTAATTCACAAGAGTATTTTGGCCAGTTCACCATAAAAAATGAATGGGTTGGATAATTGTTAGACGACCGTTAAAATCAGGGGTTATTTATAATTTTTCAAACAATGAGGGGTTATTCGTAATTATGCCAAATCTTAGGGGAATTTGTTATGATTTACCCTACAATTATTTCCGCAATACTAAAACACTTGAGCTCATTTTATTTTTGTTTCACTTGCTTGTAACATCAAATTAAAAATAAATTTATACATGCATATACAATTAATTTTTGTAATCCTAAAACACTTGGAGCTCATTTTATTTTAGTTTCACTTGCTTGAAAAATCAAATTAAAAAATAAGTTTATACATCATATATATTTATATATTTACTTAAATAAAATATATAATTAATTAAATTAAAAGAGTTGATGAACTATAATAAATAAATATAGAATTAATATATATTTATATATATATGATAATTATGTAAATGTGGCAATTCTATACATGTATAAATTTATTTTTAACTTGATTTGACAAATAAGTAAAACCAAAATAAAATGTGCCACAAGTATTTTAAGATCATAAAATAGAAAGAGTTCGATGAAGAAGTGAAACTAGAAGTAGACAGATGATGATTTTGGCATTTAGAAATCTCTTTGTTATTTTTTTTCCACAAAGCAATTTTTATAAGGGTAAAATAGACTTTTTAAATTTAAAAAGCAAAGGCCAGGGGGATTTTTTAAGGTTTGAATACTTTAGGGGGTAATTGATGTGGGGATACTTTAGAGATGGAAACTGTATTTAACCCTAATTTTTATCTTTTAATGATATACAATTATGTGCTCTTATACAAAAGAACACTACACTAAATTTAAAACTAAACATTTAAATGTCAAACAAATATATATCTATACTAATTTAAAAAAGAAATCCCTTATACACTCAAAAATGGAAGTTCGTGACACTGCAGCACTATATTTTTAAATGCCAAAATTAGCTTCTTGTATTATTTAATCTATTTATACTATTTACAAAAAAAAGACATTTTACACTCTTAAATGGTGATTTTCATACTACTACATCAATTTTTTGTTTGTCAATTATACCCTTCAAATTTATAAATACTATTAAATAGTTTTATCAAAATTAACATTAGTTGTTGATTTGTTTCCCCATGTCCCCCCCCCCCCCCCCATACACACACCCACCACCATTTTCATCACTTTCCCACCTCCACCACTTTCCCATAATTTTTTTTTCCTTTTTTAATTATTTTTTAATAATTTATACCAATTAATAAGAAGATAAAACCGATGCAATTCTTAATTCTCCTTACTACCACTAAGAGCAACTTCGCACAAGCTTCCATGTTTTCAAGAGCATGACTCCATCAAGAACGTGGTTTCAAAATTAATATTTCATATTCAAGATAGTGATTGAATCAATGTTTAGTCACTAATCTACCACCTTATAAGGGTATGACATGTAGGGTTAAAAGTAATTTTCTTATCAAATTTGCTTGTCTTATGTTATATCGAGATTTTATCCATCCACATTATATGCATTCACTCTTTTTAGCAGTTTATCTTTTTGAGTTAAAGCATATGTGTTATTACTTTGCATGATCAAATTTCAGGTTGGGATTTCTGACAAACTATCTTATTGGTTCAACAAATCGTCTTCACATTGATAAATTTTTACTTATGAGTTTGCAATGCTTAGCAAAAGTATACTCTATTATGCTCATTTTTTTTCTAGCTTTAGATGATTATCAACGATGTCATTGGTATCTTTCTTAAAATTGGGTTTTTCATATCCATTTCTTATTCCCATGAAGAGCATATCATTACTTCGGTGTCGTTGGAAGTGTGTATATATATATATATATATATATATATATATATATAGTAATACTATTCTCAAATCTCCTCACAATACAACATCCTACAAGATACCTTGATAACTATTTAACTACAATATGTTTTATGTATTTTGCATTTTCGTCGAAATTGTTTGACTACATTACTTGATAGGTTTATTAATTTATGACAATACTTATATATATTTATTATGTACTTTTCACGGAATACAAGGATTTGTGCTCTTAATTTATTTTGTAATAATTCATTGTTTTGGTTGCACAATAACGTTCAAGTTAGTTTATATATCTAATACAATTTAGTTTAACTTTATAGGTTTTAATGGACAACAATCATATTAGATACAAGCTTGCAAGGTTGAAACGAAAGAGAGAGTTATATACTAAACGTCATGAAGACGTGAACGATGATTGATTTATTGAATCATTGACCCGCATGGATAGAGAGTATCACTTATTATCATAATCAAATAATGATTCTACAGTAATGAGTGAAAATTCTCTTATTAATAGACAAACATCACGCAGTAGGAAACCCCACGCGGATCTTCGTCAAGGTCTATTCATGCACCAATATCGTGTACCCGTTGAGGATCTTCATCAAGGTCTACTCATAGACCAATATTGCATTCCCGTCGAGGATCATCCAGCCGTTCTCGAAATCGAGAGCGTGGTAAATATAATATAATTATTATAGCTTTTGTCAAGGATATATGTATTATAATAATTATAATTATAATTAGTATTATATTGTAATTATATTGTTGTTATCCGAAATCCCAAGTATCACACTATGATTATAGACATGAACTTATAATTAATAGTGGAACCAACCACTTTACAGAGGCACTCCTTGGTGCTCTTATCACATTTGGTAACATTAAATTTTTTTCATTTTTATGTCAAAAAATTTCAACATATCAATTTTTGTTGGTTAGAGTGGTATGCAATATACTTATTTTTAAATTTGGATAGGATCGAAGCTTGATGTTGATAATGATACAACCAATCTACCCAACCAGTAGCCACTGCTCCAATTGTACAAGGTAATATCTTTTTTTTTATATATATTTTTTAATACTTGATGATTTATTATTATCAATTTTTTCATTAATGATTTATTCATTAATTTTTAACAGTAATTTTTTCATTAAAATTGCAATTAAATCTTTAATATTTATGTAGTACTTTCAACTATGATTTACTTAATATTTTATTAAAAATATTACATGGCAAGCTCTCAACCATAATATTTATTAAAATTACAATTACATGTAAATTTAAATTTTTTTATAATTTGTTCATTTGACAAATGGAGAAATCATTATGATTGTTTGACTATTAGATAAATTATTATTCTCGCGTATCATGCTTTATTTTTATGAGAATATTGGAGGATCAGAACTTGCACTTGGAGATGACCCATTCAATAATGATAATCATGATCAACTCACATTGATGACACTATATTTTGTCCCATCGTGGATGGTATTTATATTATGAGTTTTTTATTTCATTTGTTTCGTTTAATTATATGAAATTCTCATTTATTCATTGGACACAGAGTGCAACATAGAACAACGAAGACATTTGATGGCGAAGTTCGCTTTGATATACCAAAAGCCTCACATATTCCACATCTGGGTATGCTAGAGAATTTAATTTTAATTAATTGTTTTAGTATATTATTCTAATATGAACCTTTCATTAATTCTAGGTATAAATAAGAATAATGTGGGAGCATGATTTCACCTTATGCCTATAAATATTTTGTTTTTAATTTTACATGTGTCCTTGTTATAAATATTATATTTTTAATTTTACATGTATCATTTATAATTTCATGATAGACATTTGTGTTAGAGAAAAAAGTCATATCTATTCCAAAAAAGTATACTTAAATATATAAATTATATTTTTTAATGATAATTAACATTAAATCCGTGCATAGCACGGGTTACATACTTGTATATATATATATATATATATATATATATATATATATATAATATATATATATAGCAGAATGATGGTTGACCACAATTGAGCCAAATTTGACCGAATACTAATTTATGATAATTCTGAATTTTTTTATTCACAAGAAAAAATCTCGTTGGTTTGTGATTTTATTTAATTTAACTATATTAAATATTGATTTTGTATTCATCCAAATCTTATCAGTTAAAATATTTATTTTGTATTTGTCCAAAATCTTATTCTTGAAATTTCAATTATTATTTTTAATTATAAAAAACGACAAAAATATCTATGTTGTGTTTATTCGGAATCTTAACTCCAATAAATATTAATTTGTAGTTCTCTTCTATTTTAAGAGTAAATTTATTTGATTTGTAGTTATCTTCTATTTGAGTAAGTTTATTTGATAATAATATTTTATTTTAGTTTATGTTTGACTTAATACCTTCATTCAACTTCGTACGGTATGTGCCATTGCCGAAGAATTCCAACCAAATTTGGGACCTTTCTTGCATCAATTCGATTCAAGGTATTCAATTAGAAGTTGCTTGGCACACTTTTCCTAAATTTCATTTACCTCCGATTCCCACTGCACGTTAATCTAACAACATTAAAGTTCCATGCTAAGAAAAAACAGAAAAAAAAGGTTAGTAGATTTAGAGGCTGGTGAATTTATTATTCATGTGCTTTGTGAGTAGTATGCTAGATTTATAGTGAATTTAACTGTTCAATGCAATTAGTTTTGAACCGCATCTACTCCATTTAATTTATACGTTACATTTGTTTTTAGTATTGAATTCCAAACATTATCTTTTCAATTGCTTTTTTTCCCGATTCAATTTATACTTTTTCAAATTGATTGTGTGTTTACATATATGATGCTTATATATTTTTTGGGGGTTCTTTATTGAATTTCTATTTGTTATGTATCTGTGTTTTACGAATTTCAGAATGTTGGTTTGTTCATGCTTCACAAATTAAATCATCCAATCCAGACACTTAAATCATTTAATGCACAAAGTAAAATAGAAAAAATTTGAACCAAATCCTGAAGACCGCGAGTCTCCACAGATGCGGCCGCATTTATGAAAGAATCGCGTGGACCGGCTCGTGAATGAAAGCGAGCAAAAGCGGTAAAATAAAATGAAAGAAATAAAAACAAAGATAAATAAAACCGTTTTTCAAGGGTGTATCTTCGGAATTCTAGGGCTTTCGATGTGGTAAATGAAATAGAATATAAATAATTTTTCGGGCTATGGTTTGAAATAAGAACGAAGAGGAACGAAATTAAAAAAAAATCGAAACTTTACCTTTGTTTTCGATTCTTTCGCCTTTTCGTTCACTTGAGACTCCAACTCAGGAATCCTCCAAAGCTTACTCCTTGCTAGAAGAGAAAAGAAAATGATGAACACACACTATGTGTGTCTTGAGAGGGGCGGCCGAATTGCTAGGACGAAGGAGGGAAATTATTTTCTCTCTTTTGTGTTATGATTAATTATCCAATAATTAGCCCTACAACTATTTATATATATACCTTGTTTGGAACCATTAAAATGTGTCTAGGTTCATTTTAATGTTCACAAGATAATAAACTCTTTATTCCAAATAAAGAATGGCTAACAAGGCACTTTTCAAAAGTGAATTTGCTAGTCAAAAATTTCCTTTCCTAAAATTTCAAGTGTGGCTTAATTTAGAGTGTGTTGGCCGAATTTTAAGGATAAAATTACCAGGCCCACTTGATTTAATTAAATCCAATTTAACTAATATCCACCTATTAATTAAGCCCATCATGCTTTTAATCCAATTAAATGCATGAACCCAATTAGTCGTTATTAATTTAATAAGTCCAACCTATTAAATGAATAATGACAAGCCCAATATAAATTAATCCATTAATTTATTATTGGACTAATCCATCCAATGGATCTCTCACATTTTATGTAATCTAACTACTTATGGAATTAATTCCCAAGTAATCTCTTATTCCTTCTCGGTGATGTTGTGTGTGACTCTTTAGGTCCACCTTTCAGCTAGACTTGGGCTAGTGTCCAACACTATTATTAATTAAATCTAATTCAATTAATAACTCTTTATCAATCTTTGATAAAGAGGGCCATGGCACTAGAGACTTGGTGAATTTACATGTGAACTTTTTTAGGTCTCGAGCCCATACGGGTACGGTCTGTCCATCTACCATCTCCCGGTCTTGGTCTAGGGTATGGAATTTATCGTTGGTTCCCATCCTGGACCAGACATCTATGCTTATTACTTGAAATCACGTTACGCCAAATTGTTTGACATAGGAACCTCTTATCCTATTCGATCAATGACTGTGGCCACAGTTTCTCAGAGCGTGATCACATCTCCAAGTGCATAAGAGATACTCTGTCATGTAATGACAGTGGACGAATCCTCTTCTTGAAACTCATTGTCCTCACTACTACTTTGACTGCACTAGACAAGGTTTATGATGACCATATCTGTGACACAATCACCTATCGCACATTAAGATCACATAGACATCCCACGTCTATTGCTGATGAAATGCGACACTCATCCAATGAATGCGACTCTTAACATAAGTCTCCACAGTACATTCGATGCCCATTCTCGAGGTCCTCGACTTGGAACACTTCAGACCCAACCTTAGGCAGTTGATTTCATGACCACCATCCAATACGCGGTCCAACTGTTGTGTGGTTGTGTAATTGGTCTGTGGGCTTTATTGATGATGTTTGACAAGAATAGTAAACATGCATGATGAGCACAACAAATTATATGCCAAACGTGAAATACTCATCTTATTCACTTAATAATATTACAAATAGATCGAGCTGTCTCTAGGAATAGATTACATGTGCGCCAATCTAATTGGCTTCCAGGTCACCTATCGTAACAATCTCCCACTTGACCTAAAGGCAATCATCCATCCACACCAATCCTTATCCAGATGTTAAGTATAAGCAATTTGCGACATTAGCTTGGTAAGTGGATCTGCTGTGTTTTCTGCTGAGCTGACTCGGTCCATCCTTACGTCACCTCTGCTCACCATCTCCCTAAGTAGATGGTAGCGTCTACAAAAGTGTTTGGAACAGTGATGAGATCTCGGTTCCTTTGCTTGTGTTATAGCCCCATTGTTATAGCAGAAGATAACCATAGGCTCAGCAATTCTAGGCACCACACCCAACTCTTGGATGTAGCTTTTCATCGAAACCGCTTCCTTAACTGCTTCTGCAACTGCTATGTATTCAGCTTCCGTGGTGGAATCCGCTGTGGTAGCTTGCTTGGAACTTTTCCAAGCAACCACACCACCATTAAGCTTGAATATGAATCCTGACTGGGACTTGGCATCGTCATCGTCCAACTGGAAGCTAGCGTCACTGTAGCCTTCTAGTATCAACTCTCCACCATCGTAGATCAAAAACATATCTTTAGTCCTCTTTAGGTTGTTAAGTGTGGTCTTGACCGCGCTCCAGTGCGCCTCCTCGGCGCATGCCTGATATCTGCTCATCATGCTCAAAGAGTAGGCGACATCGGGCCTGGTGCACTGAACAACATATTAAATGCTTCCTACGGCTGAAGCATAGGGGATGTCCGACATCCTCTTAAGCTCCTCATCAGTCTTTGAAGACTGTTTCTTGGACAACTTAATCCCATGCCTCATTGGAGGGAATCCTCATCTTGAGTTTTCCATCTTGAATCTCTTCAAAACTTTTCCAATATACGAGGATTGTGTTAGTCCAAACATCCTTCTAGATCTATCCCTGTAGATCTTGATGCCAAGGATATAGGAAGCCTCACCTATAACCTTCATGGAAAATTGCATGGACAACCATGCTATAATGTCACCTAACATCTTTACGTCATTTCCAATGAGCAAGATGTCATCGACATAAAGCACAAGATATGCAACTGAGCTGCCACTGATCTTCTTGTATACACAAGGATCATGCTTGTTCTTAATGAAATCATAACCCCGTATGACTTCATCAAAATGCGTGTTCCAGCTTCGGGAAGTTTGTCTGAGGCCGTAGATGGACCTTTGGAGACGACAGACTTTCTATTCTTATCCAACTAAAGTGAAACCCTCCGGTTGATCCATGAAGATCTCTTCCTCAACGAAGCCGTTTAGGAAGGCCGTTTTCACGTCTATCTGCCATATTTCATGGTCATACCATACTGCTATGGCAAGCAGTACCCGAATGGACTTAGCCATGGCTATTAGCGAGTAGGTTTCTTCAAAATCGACCCATGGGAGCGAGGGCGACCGGCGTCGTCCAGAAGGGGAGCGGCCGCCCCCACAGAGGGGGCGGCGGAAGGGTGGCGCTGGGGTGGGGAGGAGGGAAGGGGACCAGGGGAGGTTGTCGGGGTGGGGTGGGGGTGATAATTATTTTTTTGAAACATATTTTATATATATATTATATATATATATATAATATAATATATATGTAATATTATATTATAGAGAGATAAGGATAAAATCGTAAAAAAACATGTAATTTTAGACCCCCACTTGCAGTAAAGGCGAGTGTATTACACTCTCTCGCTTTAGGGGGTTTTTTGATTTTTTTTTTCATATTACAGGGGTTGTAATTGATATTTTATTTTTCACAGGGGAATTTTGAACATTTCTAATATCACAGGGGGGTTTCTTGGACTTTTCCCTTATATTAACTGATGAAATATTGTTTGACTGCCAACTAGCTTTAATCCCACAGTTTTGCTTCCAGCTTTCCTGACCTGAAACAGGAAAATCCCACATTATGTAAATAATAAGTGAAATAAATAGATTTGCAACTTACAAGCAGTTTTTTCCTTCTTGGAATTGTTGTTGTAGGCTGTGAAGAAGCAGATTGTGCATTGAAAGGCTCCAAGGATGTAGACTGAGTATGGTTGCTCTCTTGAGTGCTGGGGGGTTGAGATGTCCCAATAGCATCTCTTCAGCCTGCCCATTCCTCTTGTTGCATGTCCTAGCATTGTGCCCTACAACTCCACATTTACAACATTTTTAGACGTTTCAGACACTTCTTCAATCTTGTTGTGTTGGTTGTAGAAGGTGGTTCATCAAGCTATTTTTATCTCATTTTCTTTGGCCTCCCAAGTTTATTTTCATACTTGGATGGCAATGGTGGCAGCAACTCACACTTTGGCCAAAGTTTAGCATCATTTACTCCATGAATTACATGCTCATAGCACCTCAAATAAGTACTCACCTTGAAGTATAAACACAAGATATGGACAAAGCATTTCATAAACAAAAACTGAAGCTAAAAACTAAAACTAAAAACTGAAGCTAAAAACTAAAACTAAAACTGAAACTAAAAATTGAAGCTCAAGACTGAAACTAAAAACTGAAGCTAAAAACAGAAACATAAACTAAAAACTAACCTTATAAACATTATGAACATCGTCTTCTGGATCTTCATTTCTGCACCAAATAACTGATATAGTGTGTCTGCAAGTGATACCTGTTAAATCCCATCTTCTACAACTACAACTTCTACTCAACAAGTTCGCATTGTGTTGGTCAGATGGCCCCATGATTTGGAAATGCCAGTCATCTGACATAATAGGGATACATTCTGCTGCCTCTTTGATATTTTTGGTTAGGACACCCTTTATTTTAGGGCACAACAAGAAATCCCATTTCTTAGCTTTATCCCTATTGACTTGCATCCTAATCATCAACAAGTTGCTAATGGTCTCAAGCAATATGATGATTGGTTTGTCCCTTGCAGGAAGTATGAATGCATTAAATGATTCACACATATTGTTAAGCAAAGTATCACATTTTGGCAATGTGTTAATGTGACCTAGACCATTGGTTGCTGGCTTTTTTACCAGCTAGTTGTATGCATTTTCATCTAACTCCTTTAGTTGCTCCATTCTAGCTTTGAACTCTTAAATTCTTGTGGCTCTTGCAGCTGCCCATTATGCGTTCTTTAAACTTTACCTCGTGAACCCATCCCTCTTCATATTACTATGGAAATGCCTTACACAAAATCTATTTTCAGCATTTGAAAATAGAGACTCAAAAGCTGGAATTACACCTTTTTATTTATCACTCATAAATGTCCAGACATATTTTTCATCAAACTCCAAGTCAGATAGTAGTAGAGACAAAAACCACACCCAAGAATCCTTATTTTCATTCTCTACTATAGCACATGCAATTGGGTACACTGCATTATTAGGATCAAATCCAATAACCGTTAGCAAGTGCCCTCCTTGAGGGCCCTTTAGAAAGCACCCATCTACACCAAATCACCCTTCTACAATGTTTAAAACTCTGTTTGCAAGCCTCAAAACAAACATACAACCTACTAAAAGTAGGTTGTACATCATAATTACCAGTCAACTTGAGCACGACAGTAGATCCATGGTTGGTCCTCATCAACTCCAAGCAGTAATTCCTAATTGTGCTAAAGTGTTCTTTCAAACTACCTAACAAAATATTTGTTGTTTTTTTTTTTTTTTTTTTTTTTTTGGCGCTATAAGCTTGTTGTTTTGACACATTGCCCTTCAATGCTTCAAATTTCACTTCTAAATTCATTGGTGCTTAATTTGGGATTATCTTTGAACTTTTTGACGAATGTATTCCCAAGCTACCCAGATCTAATGTTGTTGCTATTGTAGTTCCAACTACATTTATTATAGACTGAATTATACCCTTTCACCTGACATGATTTATCCCCTTGCATAGGTGATACATACACATACCATTCACATCCCTCTTTTTAGCATCTTGCTCTCAATCTTCTGTGATCATTCCTGTCAAACCTATACATCATCCCCCTCCTAAAACAATGAGTCCCGCTCACAAATTTGGCTTTTTTTTTTGGAACTGAAAATAAGGCCAAGTCTCAAATCAGGGTTTTTATTTTTTATTTTTTATTTTGGAATTGAACTTAATTGGAAAATTTGGAAGTTACCTCATCATGAGGCCCATGCACACTTTGAAATTCATCACTGTTTTCCCCTCATTCACTATGCTCCCCTTCTATCATATTTTGCATCTCCTCGATAAACACTTGATTATCAACTGACTTATCCTTCGCTCACCATTAAACTATACATCATGATCTACCCACTTCTCAAATAACCTGTCATCCTCCTCCATGTCATAATCACTATCCCCAACTCTGACTCACTAGATTGACTGAGAAAGGGATCAGAATTGTTGACATTATCAAGGAAAGAAAAGTCAATTTCAGGTTCATCTAAGTGTTCTAAACAAATTTCAACTACCCTATTCTTGCCTATGTGGTTGATTATCCCATTTATATCAATGTATGTCTCAAGACAAGCACTGCCCAAATGCAAGCTATGCCCAAATTAATGCTAAAACCTAACCTTTTGTTTATCATATCCTAATTCCTCAACAAACTCCTTCATTTCAATCAACCCAAACATTTCTACATATACATGATAAAAAAAAGCAACTTGCCCCTACATAATACCTAAGTGGCTCAGTATTCATTATACCCTTATGATGTAATTTTATACTAATAATTGTAGCTTTAGAGTTTGGGTCTACATAAAAAGAAAAAAAATCAGAATTCAAGCAATGAAACATAATTCAACAATACATCAGAAAATACCAAAATCAACATAATTCCAGCAAAAATTTTAGTATTCTCCCAACCCAATTTATTGAAATGAGTACCAGGCCTATTCCCTATTTGTAGCTCTTCAAAAATATTTTAATAAAACTCAGTTGTCTTCACATGCCAAACTGCCTCTCACAATGTTCAATATTTTTTCCCTTTAGTTGTTTGCTAATGTTATTACTTTGAGGAGGTTGAGATAATGGTTGTGATAGATGATCCAAAATATTGTTTGAATCCAAAACTACATGATCATAGACATATCTAAGTACTTTAAATAATATTTTCATAAAAATGACTAACTATATGGAAAAACTCTTTCGATAGATTACAAATTTTGTTTGAAAACTATAGCTATCAATATTATCTGTACTTAAAGAAATCGATATGAAACACTTCACATTGCAACAACTCATAAAATTTTTTATAAACTACATAATACAAATCCAAAAACTTATTCCAAATAATTAGAAGGGTAAAATGCAGACAACCCCCCCAACGTATGGAGTCATTTGCACTTTGCCCGCTACCGTTTTTTTTTACACTTCACCGTCCAACCTTTTGATTTTATTGCACTTTGCACTTTTTAGGGAATAATGATGGAATATCCATCCTCGTATATAATTATTTTCACTTTGCCCCCCAGCGTATAGAATCACTTGCACTTTGACCCCAACTTTCTGCAATATCAGGTGTGCGAAACCCCTAAATCGAATAAGAAAATTTTAAACTTTAATTCACGAACAACTGATGTGCTTGAAGGTGGCACCGATAGAAATACATGTTTTTTTTTCTTTTTCTTTTTTTGATTTGATTTTTTCTCTTTTATACAATAGTAGTATATTTAATTTTGTTGTGAAATTACACTCCTTGGTGATTTTTTCATTTGGGCTGCTGAAATTCAATTTCTTCATTTGGGTCTGTGAGTTTTTTTTATTTTCTCGGCTGGATTTTTCAATCTTTGTAATGTTTTGTCGATTGTATATTGTGTTGAAAATTTTTGCTTGATGGTGGTGCCGATATAAATACATATTTTTTTCTTTATTTTTTTGATTTGATTTTTCTTTTTTTATACAATACACTAGAAAAAAAAAATAATTTCCTACCATGGCCAAATACTATAGCCAAATGAAGAAAATATGTGGCAAATATGAATTAACCACGGCTTCGCGACGACCATTAGCCGTTGTTTCTACAAGTGTGGCTAAAACATTAGTCATGGCCAAAATCATGGCAAATGTTTTGGCTATGGCTAGAAACCATGGCGAATTGAGATTTAACG
Source organism: Sesamum angolense (assembly GCA_034509725.1). Lineage (NCBI taxonomy): Eukaryota > Viridiplantae > Streptophyta > Magnoliopsida > Lamiales > Pedaliaceae > Sesamum > Sesamum angolense. The sequence goes on along the minus strand of JACGWL010000003.1, from coordinate 13,742,216 downwards.
TGGTAAAAATTTAAAATTTTGCTTTGATTTTATTTAACCGTGGTTAATAGTAGTGATTTGCCACGATTTTTAAGTCGTGATCATTTATAGTGTAGCAAATACTCAATTTTTTTTATTGTGATAGTAGTGTACTTGATTTTGTTGTGAAATTACACTCTTTCGTGATTTTTTCATTTGGGACGTTGAAGTTCAATTTCTTCATTTGGGTCGGTGAGTTTTTTTTTTATTTTCTCATCTGGGTTTTTTCAATCTTTGTAATATTTTATCGATTTTATATTTGTGTTGAAGTTTTTTGTTTCTGAATTGAAGTTTAAAATTTTCTTATTCGGTTTAGGGGTTCCACACACCTGATATTGTAGAAAGTTGGGGGGACGAAGTGCAAATGATTTCATACGTTGGGGGGCAAAGTGCAACTAATTCCATATGAAGACGAAATATTCCATCATTATTCCCTAAAAAGTGCAAAATGCAACAAAATCAAAAGGTTGGGCGGTGAAGTGTAAAAAAAAAATAATTGGGGGGCAAAGTACAAATGACCCCATACGTTGAGGGTGTCTGCAACTTACCCTAATTAGAATACAAACAAATTTCATAATAGTAAACTTGTTCATAATGCTTTTGTGATCATGTCAGTCCAAGCACAAATGATTAAATTGTGAACACCTTTTAACAATTCACAGATTTAAGCAGCAATAATTTATGGAATTTAGAATGCAAGATATTCACAAGAATCAAGAAATTCTTCCTGCAACAATTAGTGCACAAAGGAAATTTTGATTTCTTAACTTATTACGAGATGTATTCTTATGCAAGATATCGACACAAATTCGATCATTGTATTCAGAAGCATATCAAGCCAACAAGATTCAAGTTCAACCCATTAAAAAATATAATTAGTTTAAAATCAAATCGTTTAAAAGCGATTATTGACTTATTTTTATCCCAAAAAAAAAAATCACGAAAAGCTTCTTCTCAATCGATTGAATCTCGAAAAGTCTTGTTTGCAATATCAAAAGGAATTTTTGAGTAAGAGGTGAGAAAATAATGGTGTTTAGGATTTTGAAGAAAGTAGAGAAGTTGAAGAATTGTTTACTAGTTCAATTCGTAGGAAATTTGATGAATAATGGATAAAGGTGGTTTGAGTTCTTAGAATTATAAGAAGGATACACAACTTCAATTTATTTAAGAAAAGGCTAAGCCACCCCTTGAGGGGTGCTTCTAACTTTTGGCTCAAAAATATTTTTTTTTTAAGTTTCAAAAATAGAATTTGGTATTTCAAACACCCTAAAAGTGCTTTTTGATACTAAAAATTGAAAAACGCTTTTAAGAAGCATGCACAAACACTCCTTAATTAGCAAGTGATTGATTCTCATATTTTTTGGTTGACATGACAAGGCCTTTTCGAATGGTCATAACTCTTTCCACATACAACTATCTAAAACCGTATTGTTTGCCTCAATTAACCTCATGATCCAATTCTACGGATGTCTATTGAATGAGACATGGTCGTTTAGTAACACATTCTATCATACTTCAATCCAACTCTCATTCTCTCTCGATTTCTAAATTATTTTCAACATACTTTTTGCACTCGATATGATTATCAATTTAACACTATTTTTAACCATTATTCTCACTTTGATTCAAGTTTTCATTTTATTTCTTCAGTAGTGCTAACCTTTATTTTACAAGTTAGTCCCGATAATTCTAGAATTTTTGTGAAAGACCATTGTGATGCGGCTAGACTCCGATAGGCATCAATATATTTAAAGCACAAATATATTATAAAGTTTTCATCTTAAATTCAACAAAAAATATTCTCGACTAAATAATTATACTTTATATTAATAATAAAATTATTAGTGGCTTAAGCAATTGAAACTTCAAAAACTAAACATTACGTAATAGATCAGTATAACAAATACTCAAATGTTGAATGTAAAAAGGTATTAGTAATTTGTTCAACTTAAATTAACTACTCAATATTCTAAATAATTTTAGAGGAAGATGATTAATTACATCTCTGTTTCTAAATATATATTTTTTCAAAAATTATAACTTAAGTGCATTCATTCATATTTTTTTCGAAAATGTGCAACATTTCATCAATTTTAAATTTTTTTATCCAAGATAATTGAATATATTTATCAAGAAAAGCCAAGTCTTATTTATTAGTTAGTTAATAACTTATGGATTAGTTCAAATGAATAAAATAAGTTTTTCGTGATTAGTATTTGTCTTCTATCTTTCATACTAATTTTTACTTTAATGCAATCTATATTGCTCAAGTTATTAATTGTTCTTTTAGTATTTCAATTAAGAATATTTTCTTCTAGGTAAAATATATTCGGAACATATAAATATATATATGGAATGTATAAAGGTTATTTTTGTTCAAATAACTAAATTAAGAGGGGTAAATTTTACATGTATAAGTTTGCCAAGGGGAAACGAAGCCTTGGAGTACATGTGAGGGGGCTAAAGTGTATTTAACCCTTATTTGAATTCAAACTTACCCATTTTAATTTATTTTCAAAATTTCACATATAAAGTTGATAGAGTTTTTGGATATTTGTTAGTTGGAAATGGACCTTCAAGATGGTTTTAAAGACTTTTAGTTGTATTGCATTGATTATTGCGTATTCGACTTTAGTTATTTCGAAAACTTAATACTCTTTGTCACTTAACGACGTTTAAGTATGTATGTTATGAAATTATTATGTATTTGACTTCATTTATTCTCATAATTTGTTACTTTTTGTTAATTAAAGATTTAACCATATATTCTTAATTATTTATTAATTTCAACATCTATTTTTCATGATAAGCATTCAAACGACAAAATCGTCTGAAATAGTGTAAAGTCGCACTTTTAATTCTGATTTTGAATGTGGGAATTTGAAAAATTATTAAGCATAAGGAAATTTGATTTGAAAATATCTTAGAAAATATCAAAACCACACTGTGATCACTCATAAAGAGCTAGTAGCACCCCTAGGGTGCTTCTAGCTTCTTTGATTTTCTGTAAAAAAAAAAAAAAAAAGTTCAAATTTCTTTTGGACTACTTTAGTCTAATTATAATAATTTTAATTCAAATCTACCCTTTTTAATTTATTTTCAAAATTACATATCTAAAGTTGATATTAGAATCATTAATAATTTAACATTAATAAAATTCACACTTTCACATATTTAATGTTATAGAATTTTTATATTTTAATTGCTATATTATCTTATATTATTCCTATTTTGTAGAATAATATGAATTAAATAGTTATAATTAATTAATAAAATATTTTTTTTGGGTGATCATGGAAGTCTTTTTGTTTGTATGAATGAAGAATTAAATTATTTATGGAGCACTTTTAAATTATACATTCAAATTTTCTATTAGTATTCAATATCTTAGTAATATAAATGATATATATTTGTAAACAAAAACATAAATTGTAGTAATTGAAATAATTATTAAAGACAAGTGCAAATATTAAGCAAAAGCAAGCTTTTTAACGTATATGTGGGCTTTAATAATTAACCTTGTTTAGAAGTTTTTTTTTGCCCCTCAAAACAATACACAATTTAACTTTTATCTGTTTTTTGCTTTATTTTTTATGAATACCACCACTTTTAGTTTTTTCACAACTACCAACTTATTTTATAAAAACTATGTTGAATTTTATACTACCGCTACAACAACCCCTACCACCAACATAGTTGATCACGAGGATGCTGGTGCTGGCAGTGATGCAGATATGCTCAATGGGGGATAGAGAAGAAGGCTGAAGAATCACGTTTCTACTTGGGCGCTTTCATTATGTAGTAGGCATTTTGTCTTGCTGTCATGCTTCGTCATTTATTTGTACATTGAATATTGAAAACGTCATTGTGTTGGCAGTTACAATTGGTTTGGAACAAGGTGGTGCATCAGTTTTATTTAAGAGAGCTCTTTCCCCCATTATGCACACAAAAGTGTTTAAGAGAACATAAATTCCTTATGCTCATGGTTTCCTCTTCCCTTCATTCCTTGTTCATTTTTTAGTTTCGAATTCTCAAAATGGTATCAGACCCTACATCTTGAAGCTCTCTACATACTGAGCATGTTCTGTTTTTTATTTTAAAATTTATAACCAACAGAGTCGCTAGTACAAGAATGCAGCAATGGCAAAAGCAGCAATGGCAGGGGCTGTGACTCGAACTAAGGAACTAGAGGAGGATTAGTTTCAGATGGTGGTGTTGTAGACCCGTGTATGTTTCACTGGATGCAAGCTGAAGCTCGGATTCATTGGTGGCACCTTTCCTCGACCACCAGTTGGATCGATGAGTTTCAAACAGTGGAGACGTGTGGATCTTATGGTTACCTCCTGCTTTGGAATTCAATTTCCAATGAGATTGTCGAAGTTTTATGTACACCGGTTCCTCGCGTGAGTTGTGGTTGGAACTTTAGGCCAAATATCGATGTAGTAACGGTCCTATGGTGTACTAGATCTAGCGAAAGATCTCCTCTATAGCAGAAGGAGATTTGTCTCTCACAGCTTACTTGACAAAGATGAAAAAATATGGAATGAAATCACATGTTTGGCTCCCATGCCAAAGTGCACCTATGGAGGATGCACTTGTGGAATCAATAAAGCTATTACAGATTTAAGTGCATCAACTCAATTGATGTAGTTTCTTATGGGGCTTCATGAGAGCTTTGATAGGGAACGAAGTCAGTATTGATGATAGATCCAGTACCGGATATTGAGAAAGGGCACTCTACCAACCGTGCTGCTTATCAGTGTGCCTAAAAAAATAGGAGAAATTGGCTGATAGATAAATAAAAAGGAATAAACTTGTCATGGATAAGAAAAGCTTGATATGTGCCAATAGTCACAAACCAAGACACTCGCAGGACTTTTGCTTTTGGTGTACGGATACCTTGAATTGAATGATAAAAAAAAAAAAGATCAGGTGGTAGCTAGCGAATGTGATGAGAATGGTGGGAACGAAGTGATAAAAAGGCTCGCAATGCAGATCCCCATGATCAAAAGCTTCTAGCTCTCTCTTCTTGAGAATTTGGTTTAGTGGGTGATTGGTCCTCACACCTACGGGGTAAGAAGAAAGTGTGCTTGGAGTCTTTGTGCTATGATGACCAAGGTAAAAACCAATTTCTCAATAGTAGTGTACTGCCATTCAGCTCCAATGAGAACCTTGTTGACATAATATATAGGTATTTATCCTCTCTCTTCCTCCTAAAGGATGACAAAGGTTACTCTAAGACAAAGTGGGCGCGGGGGATTGTAGATGTGTACAAATGCAAGGTATCTCTTGGGATGACTTGACTAGTAGGGAGAGGCTTACGAGGTACTTCTTTAATTTTTGAAGGAGTTCTAGCATTTGGCTTCCCAATAAAAATCCCTAGCCTTGCGCAACACCTTGAAGAAGGGCAAACTTTGTTGGTGGATCTAGAGATAAAATGATTGAGGGCAACTATGCTCCCTTTGAGGCGATGTACCTAATTTTGAGGGGGTTTGACTTAATATCCCTTTCTACCACCATAAATCCTAGAAATTATTCGCCATTTACTCCAAAAGTGCATTTGGCAGGGTTATGCATCAACATGTACTACTTGAGGATGTCGAAAGTTTCTTCAAGATCGGTGACATGAACATTTGTCGTCTTGATTTTTACTAGCATGTTGTCTACGAATATTTCCACATTCTTACCTAGTTGGGGTCGAAAGGATCTTATCTGTCATTTGTTGGTAAGTAGCTCCTGCCAAGGTTTTTAGAATCGAATCGGATCGGCCGGTTCGACTGGTTTAACCGGGAACCGATCATGTGATTCACACCCCCAAACCCAGTAAGGTCAAAATCGGTGAGGACCGGTCAAACCCGGTAAAAACCGGTGACCCAGTCACCGTTCAAAAACTAGTTTGACCATTTAAAAAAATAATTAAAATTCACTATTTAAAATTTTTTGAGTTTAAACTTTTTCATATTTATAGCCAAAAGGGTTTAAGTTTGGCTTATATTTTTTCAACGTGGGATAATTAGCTTTGCTTAAGCTTTCTCATCCTATATTTATAGTTTAACGTGTTAAATTTTGTCTTATACTTTTTTAATGTGTGACAATAAGCTTGACTTAAGCCTTTTCATATTTATAGTTTAAAGTGTTTAAATTTTGCTTTATACTTTCTCAATGTGGAATAGTAAGTTTGGCTTCAACTTTTTTCTATTTATATATAGTTTAAAGTGTTGAGTTTTGATTTATACCTTTCTAATGTGAGATAATAAGCTTGGTCTAAAATTTTCATATATATAGTCTAAAGTGTAAGTTTTAGCTTATGCTTTTTCAATATAGGATAATAAACTTGCTTAAACTTTTCATATTTATAGTTTAAAATGTTTAAGTTTCGTTCATTTTTTTTTTAATATGGGACAAAGCCACCTCTAAAAATCAATAAGGTTTAATAAATTGAATATATAATATATAGATATGTTACAAATATATATACATGTATATAATATATTTCGGGTCTACTGATTTTTTTAATCCAATCCGACTGGTCGGACCAATTACCCGGTGACCCAGTAATTTGACCGGTTCGATCCCCGATCTGATTTTGAAAATATGGGTTCCAACATTTTTTAGTCCAAAAAGCATGGTCACACAACAAAATATCTCTATTGAAGTAATGAAACTAACCTTCTTATTATCCTCAAGGGCTAACATTATCTGATGGTGCCCCTGGGAGGCCTCCATTATACTTAAGAGCTCACAGCTGGAGATGGAGCCCACAAATTGATCGATTTACAGGAGCAAATAAAAATTCTTGGGACATGCTTTATTAGGATCTTAGAAATCTGCTAAAGTGGCATTTTTTTTCTTTACTTTTTCTATTTGATGGGCTTCGGAAATTAGCCGGTATTGAGGCAATGTGTTATCACATTAGAATGTCGGTTGAACTCCCCAAGTTGATAAATATCTTGTTAACCTCGTAATTGGCTAATGTGGTCGTTATGACCAACACATCATTATGAGGTAGCGCCAATCCTGATCTCTAGTCGGGTCCAAATCGAATGATAAGAGCATCTACTATTGCTTCTAGGTTAACGATCTCGATCGGGACATCCTTATCTAATTCTCTTATCCGTCCATTGATTGCTTTATGGGAGTCTCCCCTACAGGTTCTCATGCTATCATTCGAAGGACCCCCTTTCGGGGGGTTTGGGTGGGTAGTTTAGGGTTTTGAGGGTTCCCTATCATTGACGGCTTATCTGTTCTCCTTTTGGGGGTTCAAGAATGTTTTCCTCCTATACCATTTGTTTATGAGCATCGCACTTTTGATAAGGGCTCATACCTCGAGTCGTTTCTCTATAAATGAATTATCGCAAGTATTCGTTCTAAATAAGGTTTTCTATTTCATTCTTAAAGTATCGGCATTCTTCCATAGTGTGCTTATAATCACTATGGAACTTTAAGAATTTTTTCGAATTTGGTTATGTGGGTCCTTCTTTGGCCAAGCTAGTAGTCTTTGCCATCTACTGCCATTAACGCCCTTGTTTTGGGGCATTCAGGGGACTGTAAGTAGGATACCCTCCATGGAAGGAAGGTTCTTTATCCTTGAACTCCATTGTTGACTTTTTTTATGATTCCTTCTCCTTTTGGTCATTATTGATGCTTGGGCTTCTTCCTTGTTGATGTACTTTTTTGCTCCTTCTAGGAAACATAAAATCTGAGGCGGGTTTCTTTTGCCTGGTATTTGAAGAAATCCACGTCCAACAATCCCTAGGAGAAGGCACTAGTCTTGACCTCCTGTTGGCCAAGGATACCTCTAGTGTAGCGATCCAAGGTCTCTAATTCCTTTTGCCAGACCGTGAATAGGATTAAGGTTGTGTTTCGGTGTCGCTTATTATTGGTGAATTTGTGCAAGAATAGATTTCTTGTGGAAGTTTACTTACATGGAATTACATTGATATAGTTGTACAGTACGACGAGTGAGTAGGAAGTTGGAATCCAAAACTATCACATCATCAAGAAAATCACCAATATGGAGACAAATCTAGTGCCTATTGTGGATGAGCCTAGCATTGTATGGAGTTTATTGATTTTGGGTACCGGACTTTACTATCATACGTACAATAACACGTGAAGTAACAGATTATTCATTATAGAAAAAAACGAAAAACAAAAGATCAAATAATTCAAGAGAGAGAGATGAAAAGTTCTCCAACTTAATTATTTTGGTTACATATCCAATTTATTTGAGCATCATCACATAAGTGGCCAAAACTTTCCTTCAAATAAAAGGTATGTCTACAATATGACTAACAACGATACACACACTCGCATGTATCAATAGATTGACAAGTTCCAGCTACAAAATCCCCTAATTTTTTAGCTTTTTGCACGCATCCGGACATATTTGTTGATTACAATCTCCAGTTTCTATGATAATTTCTTGTTTGCAAATTTTTGCCTTGCTCCCATTCTCACCTGCAACAAAATTAATAAAATTTAGTATGTAAATTCTTAGGCGAACATTTACTACAAACAAAAATTAATTCTTAGTAACACAAATTAAGTGTCAATCACAATTTTGAAAAAAACAAAATGCCAACAATTAGCCAAATATTTTATGTGACTATCACAATTTATTATTTTCGAGCGTAGAGTTGAAAAAAAATTAAATGATGGTTTTGCACATGTTTAAAATTATAATGATTATTAATTACAAATCAATAGAGTAATTCTTTTCATTCTTTTTTTTTTTTTTTTTTTTTTTTTTTTGTAAATTGAAAGCCTAATTCAAGAAATAATGATTAAATTCACAACAGAAAACGATGAAACAATGGATATACAAAATTACCTTTGCATAGTAGAACTAAAAATAGAAGAACAACAAGCCTCATTGAGCACTTCATACTTTGATTACTTTCTTATAATTTGTGAAAATATGTAAAATTGCACATAATATATATAGGAAGAAGTTGATTAAATATATAGGTAAGCAATTAAGTATCGATTGTAATAATAATAGATTATTTAAACTTTATAAAATCTATATTATTTGAAGTGACTAAAATTACAATTTTTCTGTATATTATGGGGAAAAAGTAACTAAGTAGAATCTCATTGATACTTAATTTTCATTAATATATAATCTTAATTATTCCAAGAAAAAATTAATATAATCAGAAATCTGATTTAAGCAGAGTCATGGATTGTTCTCTATTGTGAATTCTCCTAATAATTATATAATCTATATAGAATACATAAGATTTGTAGAGACAATTTGAATCTTGGAGATGCATAAAATTTTCTGTCTTTTTTTATGTTTCGCTAATGTTTACTATATAATACATCATTTCATTTTTCTTATATAGTTCTCATTTTTCAGAAAAGTAACAATACTAACAATGTTTTTTTATAAATATACATATATATAGATATTTACTACATTCAATTTTGTTATTATTATTCCACTCGATATGGATGGTAACTAATAAGTTTATGGCATTTATGTGCATCTCACGTGATTTCCAAATTTTTGTCAGATTTATAATATATTATTGATTTTTTTGTTCCTAATGTACTTTAAAAAAAAACAAAATTGTAGAACTATATTACCAAATTCAATTTCAGATGACTAAAATTGCCACAATGTATAATTATAAGATCAAAATTGCAATTTTCTTCTCCTACATATATAAATGTTGGGTAATAATAGCCTTAATTTGGCTATCTCTCCTAATGTTTGACATAATTATTAAGGTAAATTATATTTTGTCATTTGCACAATGCCTTTGTCATCTGAATTTTTTTTTTTTTTTTTTTTGTATCAACTTACTATATCAATTTTGCAAAATTCAGACTTTTGCCATATATGCTATTTTCTATTGATTTTTAATTTATCTTAATTGCTAATACAATCTCGTTATTTCAAAAGTTACAAATACCTCTCTATATTTTATGGCCGTATAACAACAAATTTGTTCTGTTATTGATCATAATCTTATTTATACCTTTTTAGATTTTTTAAAAATATTTGTATGGACTAATATTCCCTAGATCTAATGTAACTATTAACATCATCAAAAGATGTCCAATTGTTGTTGTTCATGAAGTTGTAGTATTTTTTGATTAATCTGATATGAACATTCTAGGAAATGTATGAAATCTTATTGAATATACATATAATACAAAAGAAATTGATTGTTCCCTAATTCACTATGACTTAAAAATCGTAGTAAAAATGAATATATAAATTTTAAATTGTGACAATAGTTCATCAACATTGGTTATGCTTTTACAAGAGTTCAAAAATATAACAAAAAAGTAAAAAAAAAGCTAATGATGAATAAAAACGTAATAACGAAACTCAACTTAAGCTAAAGAATAAAAACGGAAACTAAGCAACAGTTGCTACGTGTAGTTGCATCCAACCTTTTTTTCCCATTTGACCTTGAGATTACAAATGTTTGATAATTCTAACACTCCCCCGCAAGATGGCTTTGGGGTATAACAACGCCAAGCCTAAATCGGAATGTATCAATAGAAATGAAGAACAACTAAAGGTTTGGCAAGAACGTCAGCCGTCTGCAACTTAGAGAAAATATGCACCGTGAAATGAATTCTTCTTTGAACTTGTCATGCAACGATATGACAATCAATTTCCAAGTGTTTGGTGCCTTCGTGAAAAATTGGATTTGCGGTAATATGGAGTGCAGCCATGTTATCACAATATGTTGTCAAACAAAGTTGAGTGTTGGAAGGAAAAGTAAATCTTTTGGAAGGGGAAGTGCAATGTTGCATATAATGAAGGGAAACCATTCCCGACAGTTTTTGTAATAATGTCGACATTTTCTTGGGGTGCATTGTATAATTTTTCAAAAAAATAGGAATAATTTGTGTAAATAATGTTATATTTCTTGTGAGTATATGTGTAATTATCCAAAAACAATGTGTAAACAAACCATGTATAGATCAGGAGTGTAACGTATTATCTTTATTTCAGTTAGTACATGCTTGGTGCTATCGGACCCAATTATTATTATTTTAATTAGTTTATTTTCTCTTTATATTCTCTTCACAAACACATAAGTAGGGAAAAATTGTATTTTTTGTCCCGTACAATAGGATGTGTTGCACTTTTAGTCCTACAGTTTATGGACTTAGCACATTTAGTCTCATAGGATAAATATTAAAGCATTTTTGGCTCCCATAGATTAAACTTGTCGCACATATGGTCTCATAGTATATAAAATTGTGGCACATTTGGTCCCATAGGATATAAAATTGTTTATCTCCTATGGACCAAATGTGTCATAACTTTTATCGTATGGGACCAAATGTGCCAAATTTTTATCCTATGATACCAAAAATGTAATAAATTCTATCATGTGGGACTAAAAGTGCAATTTCTCCTTGCAAAGTCTCCAAAAATTAAAATAGTATAGCATTTTTAAATGTGATCATGTACATAATTAAGATCAAGAAGATGATATTTCAAAATAAGATCCAATTTGTTTGAGCCTTAACAACACATAAATATGTTGTATGTCACTCCTTTTCAACTTCTTGCACACCTCAACACAATTGCACACCTTGTATGTCGCTCCCTTTCACTCTCACCTACAACAACATTTAATTATTTTGTAACCAAACATCTCACTCTTATTAGTATATATTTTGGGGTTATATACAATTTACCCCTGTTTAATAAAAAAGTGCAACAAAGTCCATGTGAAAAATAAAGTGCGATTTACCCTCTTGGATTTAAAATGATGCAGTTTACCTCCCTCTGGAGGAAGGGGAGGGCATAAATTGCATAATTTTTAGTGTTATTGGGGGTATATTGCTCTTTATTTTTTTACAGAGATTTTTTTGTACTTTTCATTAACACGGGGGGTAAATTGTATTTAACTCTATATTTTGAGGGGAAGTAGCATTTTTTGTCCTGGAGTATAGAATTTTTTTTGGTCCCATTAATTATAAAATTCTCACATTTGGTCTTATAATTTTAAAAAGTAGCATTTTTAGTCCCAATACATCCTTTCTTTACATATTTAATAAAAAAATTAGGCCATGTGGCCGTTAACTGGATAGGACCAATAGTGCTACTTGTTGAATGAAACCAAAAGTGATAATTTCGTAATCAATGAGACCAAAACGTGTAAAAGCCCTAATGGCCACGTGCAACTCACGTGGTATTTTTCATTAAAATAATTAAAAGAAAGTTGACATGGGATCAAAAGTGAGAATCACGTAACTAACTGGACTAAAATGACAAGGCAATAAGTTAGGGAACAAAAAGTGTTATTTCCGTACTACGTTCCTTATATTTGCATGCATTATAAAAAATTGCAGTTTTGGTCCCACATGATAAAAGGTGTTGTACTTTTAGTCATAGTTGTCAATATGAATGATTGTACTTGTATTCGATTTATTTCAATTAATAAAAACTTCATCGCTCTTACCTCAAAAAAAAAAAAAAAAACTAGCATATTTGGTCTCATAGGATAAAAAACTATAGCATCTTTAATTCAGTAGGATTAAAAATTGTGGTACATTTGGTCCATTAGGATAAATTATTGTAGCATTTGAATGCTACCATTTTTTAAACTGTGGCCAAATAAATGCTAAAACATAAACTATGTGATAGAAAATGCAATACCCTCTATTGTATGAGCCCAAAAATATAATTTTTCGCATGTATTAGGACAAAGTTATTTTAGAAAATTTGTATGATATAGAACTTACAAAATTATTAATAAAACATCAAATTTCAAAATTCACATAAAGAAAAAACTAAATTAGAAATAAAGAAGAATCACCTTCATAAATTAGAAATAATAAAAATAAGAGGAGGACAATTCAAAGTGTGCTCTTCATGCTTTCACTCTCTGTATGATCTTTCAGTAGATTTTAAGTTGCATATAACAGGCAAAGTTGATCGAACTTACGGGTGAAAGAAACACTAAAACGAAGTCAGTGACATGATTGATGTTTTCTTTATGAAATCTAAAATCTCAAAAAACTATAATTAATGTAATTAGACTGCTAAAAATATTATTTCTAATTTGAATAATTTCCTAATAAATGAATGGGGAATTAATTAAATAATTAATCAAGTTTTTTTTTTTAAAAAATCAGTCAATTGCAAATTCAATTTTCATAAATCTAGTGGTTGCACCCATTTGAGAACACAACAACAGCAACATACTTTCTATCAAATTCTCTCTCTCTCTCAGCTACTTTTATCAGAAGTTTCAAGATTTTGAACTTAAGTTTCGATAATAAGCTTTTGAGTGTTTGTTCGAGTGTTCTTTTGTGTAGTACTAAAATCGAAAGAAGATAATCGTCTTATCCTGGGAGAAATTACGTAGTACTCAGTGCACTACTGATACAGGACGTATATTTTCTTCCAGGCAAGCAGTGAACTTTGCTATTCGGTTAATTTTTACGATTACCATTGGAGTGAGAATTGTTATGATTCAATTCTCGTTGTAAGTTTACTATTTAATTTACGTGTCATAAAATTGTGTTTCTAACTGTTATACTATTTGTTCCAATGTTGCTTTAATTGCTTTTAATTTCTAAATCCAATTGTTATATTTCAAAACAATTGTTTCATTTATACGAAACTGAAAATTTTCCAACAATCTTGAAGAAAATATACAGGTTTTGAAAAATTGAATTTTTGTTGGAACCTATTTAAAACAGTTTGTAAACGTTGTTTTGAAAACTTGGTTTTCTTTAACGCGGCTTTCAATTTCCTAAGATATTAAGAATGGCCGAGCCTGTTTTTGTTGCAATTCTGATCACTGCAAAAGTCGACTTAACTGGTTTACCGGATAAGTTTTTGGGCTGAATTTTCAAACACTGGCAACACCGAATGAAAATTTGATCAACGATGAAAGGACTTTTAATACTGATTCAGGTAATCAGACCTGAACCTACTGATACCGATCCTAAAACTATTGAGATAGCACAGTGGACAGAGAGGGATCAAATAGAAGTACGCTCTTTGACGTCTATTGTTCTGACTCTTATACTGCTAAATCTCTGTGGGATGAGTTGGACCGGAAATATAATACTGAAGAGCAAAGACTCGAAAAGTATTCTCTTTCTAAGTTCATGCGGTGTCAGATGGTTGAGGATAGGTTTGTAGCTGGACAGACTCGTGAGATTATCAACCTTGAGCATGCTCTGGCTGATGCTGAGATGAAGTTTCTGGTCATGTCCATAGTGGAAAAATTTCCCAAATCCTGGAAAAATTTTGGTATGACACTCAAACATCAGAGAGGAAGGCTGTCTCTGGAAGATCCAATGATTACTATCAACATTAAGGAAGAGCATAGAAATCAAACCCACAAGATGCAGGTTGAGCATCAACGGAGGACCAATCTAATAGTGGGGAAACATAAAGTGAATAAGGTTAACTCTAACTCAAAAGCCATCAATAAAGACAAGACTACCAAAAATAAGAAGCCAAAAGCAAACAAACCATGCTGAAACTGTGGGCAGGTTGGACACTGGGCCAAGCTTTGTCCTAATAAAAAGGCCAAGACTGGGCAGGCAGTTGTCAACATGGTTGTGGGAGGTTCTAGTAGTGCTAGCACCTCAAGAGCAACTAAAGGGTATGTATTTGTACAGCCCAAACTCCTAACTATTTATGAACCTTGTGATTGGTTGATTGACACTGGAGCGAATGTGCATGTATATGCTGATAAATCTCTCTTTGTGTCTTGTCAGGCCATCAATGGTAGGATGGTAAGCATGGGGAACTCCAGTACTGTTGAAGTACTTGGGATAGGAAGCGTAGACTTGAAGTTTCCTTCAGGGCACATTCTGTCGTTAAAAAGAGTTCACCATGTACCCACTGTCAGGAGGAACATTATTAGTGGTTCTGCAATAGTTAGGAAGGATATGAATTAGCTTTTAAATTCAATAAAGTTGCAATTCAGCAATTTGGTATTTTTGTTGGTAAAGATTATTTAGATGGTGGTTTGTTCAAAGTTCGAGTTCAGAATAATAAAAATGATATTTCTGATTCTATTATATTGAATGTTGAATCATCTACTCTGTGGCATGGTAAGTTAGGTCATTTAAATTTTAATTCAATCAAACGAATGATGAATTTGAATTTAATTCCTAGTTAATACATTGAACCGGATCACAAATACCAAGTTTGTGCAGAAGCTACACAAGTTAGAAAAACCCTATCAGTCAGTTGAAAGGGATTCATAAATACTTGATTAAGTACACACAAATATATGTGAGTTCAATGGAGTTTTGACCAGGGACCACAAATGTTATTTTATCACTTTTATAGATGATTGAAGTAAATATTGTTATGTGTTTCTCATGAAAAATAAGGATGAAGCCTTAGGTAAATTCATTTTGTTTAAGAATGAAGCAGAAACCCAAACTGGTAAGAAATTTAAACGACTATGGTATGATAGAAGAGGAGAATACGAGTCGAATAAGTTCAATGAATATTGTCAAACTTTGGCATTATTCATGAATAAACTCCTCCATATTCCCCTTCATCTAATGGAGTAGTTGAACGGAAAAATAGAACATTCAAAGACATGATTAATAGTCTCCTACTAAGCCTCAAATACTTTTGAGTGTGAGGGTGCCTAGCAAAAGTGCTTGTCCCAAAACACGAAAGAAAGAAATTGGGCCCTAAGACTGTTGATGCAGTGTTTTTGGCTATGTGGAGACAAGGTATGCTTTGAGATTTATGGTTATTAAATCAGAAATTTCGGGCATTGAGGTCAACACAATAGTCGAATTTCGTGATGTTTCCTTCATAGAAGATGTATTTCCTATGGAAACAGGAATACTTTCAAATGTTTCACTTGATGATTCACTTGCCTCCACGTCTATTCTTGAACATATGGAAAAGATGACTAATGTGGGGCTTAATCCTAATAGTATTAGTCTGACTCATGAGGAGTCAAATGAACCTAGATGGAGTAAGAGATTATATATTATTAATTGTATATATAATAATATATATATTATATATATTGAGTACAAAATATTTAAATAGTGTAAGTTGAAAAATACTATAATTAATAGTTAAATGCACTATAGTAATGTATTGAAAATATATTTGTTATTTATATTCGAAGTGATAAATTTAAATAGATAATTAAAGTAATAATAATTACGAATTAGGTATATATTACTAGTATATTGTCCTTAATATACAAACTGCAAAAGTATTTCAATGAGGTAGAAATTTTTTAAATATTTTTTTCTCAGTAGCATTGATATTAAATATCTTTAATATAAATGGTTTCATAAGTTCATAATTATTCTTTGGTTTACAATATTTGATTAGAATTTAACATATATTATATATTAAATATTATATAACATATTCAATACAAATAATTTAAAAAAAAAACTCAAGTCTATCACTTGTGGAATGATGCAACATAAAAATTAATATTATATTATATATATTATTATAATAAATATAATATACATTATAATTTATATATATAATATAATATATATAATATTATAATACATATAAATATATACAATAGATATGTGGAGGAAGAAAGTAAAATGGGCTCAAAACCCAAAAAGAAAAAACAAAGCACACCTAGTTAAGGTGTGCAAAATAAGTATCCAAACATGGATTTGGTACCAAATCCAAACATAGTCTCAATCTCCTTGTGGATTTTGAGGTTTTCTTCATCCTCCACTCTGTTGGCAAATTTTGGGGTTAAGTGAGGTGAGAACTTTTTTCTTTTTCTCTTCTTCTTTGAATCTTGTTTCTTGCGGTGATTCAATGGTAGTTATAAGATTCTTGTTGCATTTATTAATTTCAGAGTAGTTCTTAAGTATTGAGCTAAAGCTGCAGCAGATGTTTCTGGTTTTCTTGAGTAAAGAAGAGTCCATTTAGACAATACTTCTGTGATTGATTGAAAGCGTTTATCATGTGCATTTGGTTGTTGAAAATGAGTTTTGTTGGTGAATAGTAGATGAAATCTCGTAAGCAATTACTCTTATTAACTTCTACTTGGACTGCTTTCTGTTACCTTCTAATTGATAAAGTGAATTAATGATATGATTTTTTTGAAAATCTTGATGGAAGTAAATTGCAAAGAAATGTCTGAAGGGCTTCTTTGTTGGAAAATAGTGAATGATAAATTAAATAATAAATTTATTTAATAAATTTATTGAAAATCGTGACAAGTGATTGGTTACGATATGGGACGCATAACAAGCTTGTGACACGTGGATGATGGTTGATAGCGCCCAGTCATCATCCAACCGTATTTAAATTCAACCAAACAGTTGTGTCCTTTGGTTGAAATGATGTGTCCATTGGGTGAAACCCTTTGAATGAAACGATGCGTTCATTTGTGTGAAGTGTTATATCCTTTGGATGAAATGGTGTGTCTATTTAGATGAAAGGTTATGACCTTTCAAAGGCATATTTTCTGATCGGACATGACCATTCATTGATATCTTTCCAACTTCTATAAATAGATCCCGCCTTTTCATTCATTCATTTCAATCATTCCGTAAGCATTCTTAAGCAACAAACGCATTTTGCAAGAATAGTGTTAGTAAGAGAGTTTCAAAATATTGTTTGGTTCGTCGTTTCTCAAAGTTTGTAGTGCTGCTACTTTGAGATATTAAGTCGTTGTATCTTGGGAGACAAATTGTCATTTCCGTGAGCACCAAAGCGGGCAATAATTGTCTTAAAGATAAAGAGCCTAACTCTTGCATCAACTTCATAATACACAAATCCCGCACATCTCAAATGTTTCCCTACATCTTTCATTCGGTGGATTCTCGTTTTCGTTGCTCATACTTAATTATGGAGAGCACGCATGTGGGGCTTCAATGGTATTGCTCTCTGTCAACTTCTGTGATGAATATGAGGAGAAGGTAAAATTGATAAGAATGCTATATTGCTAAAATGGAAATGGGGTTGTTGAATTGGGGAGAAAGAGACTGGACCAACAGAGTTGCTGAAATGAATCGTGAAAGGCCATTTTGATCTTTGTATTGAAAAACGAAAAGAATTAAGGACTAAGAGAGCTGAGATTCAATGAAACGAAAAGCATTTTGTGGAATTCAATTGCCGTTTTTGACATTGTCTGGCCATGCTATTCCAGCCTTTGGCTCTTTTCCACATACTGAATTTGTAGATTACTCTTACGAATTGGTAATCCCCCAGATTGCAGTAACTGCCTGTTTTTAGCATACAGCCCGAATTTTGGTTGAAGGGCAAATACCAGTGGATTTCCTCCTAGGCTTATTGTTAGGTCATCTGCCATAACCTGAGTCGTGGACCCGCGATGGACTACGACTACAGCTGTGGCTAAATTCAAATAAAATTATTTAGGGAGTAGATATATAGTCCTGCGGATGAGGATAACTTCCTAATTGGATTGAAATAGGAAAATCAGTTAGGACGATCCCTTTTGGTAGAAAAGAAAAGCTGATCATCAACAAAGACCTAGTAAAAATTCATTATCCACAAACAACTTTTCCTTCAGTAGAACTTACTTATTCTGAAACCAATTTCAAGGACGAGGTTCACTTTTGGCCATTTGACATTCAGTTTTTAGTTTTGAGTTTTAATGGCTTCCATGTCAGTCGAGTAGTTAAACCTTGGATCTTTTAAGCAAATTCAAGCTTGTTAATTTATTGAATTAATGTCTCATGGGTTCAGAATGTGGATCCATCATCCTTGTATTCAATAGTTGCTTTGTTTTCCACCATTGTCACACTCGCATCACGTTCATTATAAGGCGCCCCCCCCCCCCCCCCCCGCGGCAGTCATTTCAATGGGAATTGGATTAAATTCATTTTCTGTTAGAAAAGAGAATCACTTTGCTGGTGATATTGGTTTAAAACTGCATAGGCATTGCTCAAAGAAATTCAATATTCTAATGACTCTTAAAAGAAAAAATGTTATTTCTAGTGTGGATAGGAAAGGTTATACAAATTTAAAATTTTAAATAAATTTTATAAAATTTATCCAAAATTTCTTCGATTAAGTTAAATATTACTATATTCACAAAAAAATCAAAGTTACCATTATTCATATAAGATAATTATATTAAAAGATATAAGCATCATTTTTGGCCTTTATATAACAATACAAATTTGATATCTTTAAATTATTTTTAAATTAAAAATTCATATATATAATTAAAACTCACTTATAATAATTATATATTTATAACTTATAATAATATTATTATAAAATTTTTAATTTACGTCACCCAACATCCACATAGGACAACCGTATAAATATATAAATAAAAAATATATAAATTATTTAAAATTTGGACGATCCATTTTTTACAATAAAAAATATATATTTAAATTACTTAAAATCTGAACCGTTCATTTTTTACATTCATTGGTTTTATAAGAAGGGTATAAAAGTCAATTTAGCAAAAATTACACCGTCAGGGCACCTAACGTTATGGGAGAGATTTTTACATTCTAAATTGTGAATATATTTAGAAAATACAGAGAATTTTTACCTATATTTTTAACACGGATTTTATGCAATTTACCCTTTTTTGTTTACTAAATAATTTTTTAATAATTTTGAATTAAATAATTTGAAACAAAAATTCTAACAGTCGTTAAGAAATTATATATTAATAAAAATTTTCTTCCTCTCCTTCGTCGGCCATCTGGTGACGATGGGGCCGCCCCTAATTGGTGGGCGTTGCCCCGAATGTTAACTGTCAATTTAGCAAAAGTCGTAACGTTATGGGAGAGTCTGCAGAGATTTACCTATATTTTCAACACGAGAGATTTTTTAGTTATTGAAAGGGGGATTTTATGCAATTTACCCTTTTTTTGAATAATTTTGAATTATTTATATACAATATAAGTTAAATAATTTGAAACATAAAATTATTTTTTTAAATCTAATGAATAATCATATCATTGTTAACAGTCGTTAAATAAAAAATAATATATGATAAAAAGAGGGTATGTTGTCTATTTTTAAAATACAGAGAATTTTTAGCTGATCTTTTAAAATACATAGATATTCGTATTGCCAAAATGTAGTTTTCTACAAAACATCTATCATAAATTTTTTATAATAAAAAAAGGTAATCTTTTAAATCTTAAAATTAACACCATTAGGGCACCTAACGTTATGGGAGAATATGCAATATTTTACCTATATTTTTAATATATGGGGTTTTTAGTTATTGAAAGGGCAATTTACCCTTTTTTATAATATAAGTTAAATAATTTAAAATGTATTTATAAAAACATAAATTAAAATTTGACAAATAAATATTAGCAATGTTTCAATTGCCTAAGAAAATTTAATTACTAGGTGAATCTTTTATTATTTAATTTAATCTTACCAAGTTTTGCAATCATCTTTGGTACCTCACAAATATTTAATATATATTTTTACTAGAAAGTAACTGATACAATCATATTGAAAATAATAAATTATATAACGAATTGAAGAATAAAAAGTATATATATATATATATATATATATATATTTATTCTTTAAAATGAAAATATATAAAGATTACTTGTTTATTTTCACGATCAAGATATCATAGACGTAAAATAACAAGGTTGAAGAATAATATAGACAATATTATAACAAATAATTAATTTAAAATCTAAATATAACAGTTGCTATTGAAACAATAAGTTTCAAACTATTTATAAATAAAAAGATAAAAATAAAACAACAAAGGAGATTCACTGAATAAGATAATAAAATAGAAAATAAAAATGATTACTCTTATGTTCTAAGTACGATATCTCGACATCCATATACCCAATAAACCTAAAACTTTACCAAATTTAATATGTAAGTTTAATCATATCGAACAATTTGATCTGAATTTTGATGGTTCGATTAACTCATGATGTTCAACAATATAAGATGATAGTTGCATTAATGTAATACTAAAATTATGAATAGGGAAAAAAATTTCGTCCATTAACATACACACAACACACATCCAAAAGTGACACTTCTATAAACAAGACCTTCTGGACGAGCTCCAGTAGTTCAATACAAGTCAGACAAATTACAGATGGCATAGTGGAAACAGGAAGCACAAAGTTCATGGTGGTCCAGAATGGCATCATAGTACCACCATTCTGGATGATACAGTTATAGACAAAGGGATACTAGTTCAAGGCCTAAACCCAGATGAAGCAGCCTGTTTAATTGTTTCAAAGTTTTAGATCTATTAAAAGTAGCATATTTTAAATAGCAAATACAATATAAGGGTTTTGGGTGTAGCTGATCATAAACCAATCTTGGGTAGTATAATCATTCATAATACATATACTAACAGAGCTTCACACTAAGTAAATTACATAAACAAATAATACAAGCATCAGGTATGCTTGAAAAGGTTAACCACTCTGCCTCTAATCCCTCTATTTCATACGCACACTCGTCTTTTTGTCTATATACTTGGTGTTCACTAATTTCTCGGTAAAAATAATCAGCATGCAGTATTGAGTAGTACAAAAATATTAAGAAAAAAAAAAGAGGAATAAACTGAAAGCTAAACTGCATTCATTTTTTCTCAACTTGGAAAATAATTTAAAATCTACCAACTTTCCCAACATGAAAAATAGCTTACGACATATAATTACAAACTCCCAATAACATTCAAATCACCAGCACAAACCTCCAAGGTCTCCACAAATATATTTTGGAAATGTAATGGATTCTTGCTCCGCCAGACAGCTCACATGTTGACATTCCTTCATCATTTCCTTCTATCATTGAGGAGAATGCTGTAAACAAAAGAGAAACTCCTAAATAAGCTTACACGAAATAATATTGTGAAGGGCAGGATACCAAGCAACACTGCAAAGAAAATTGCTGAGGAAAGCTGGTAGCTCATGCTTTACTAAATTATTATGTCCCGAGAACAAGAAAGGATAAAACTTAAAGTTGCCAATACGCAAACTAGAAGGTTAATTTATGAATATCTGGAATTTTTCTGAATATAGAGTACAAAAACATGTGATGCACACACAAGGAATGTTCAAGATTAGCTCACTAATGACATCAGTGGAAAATACAACACAAGCAGAACTGAAAGCATATAAGGACTTCATAAGATTATCAAATTGCATGATTGAATCTCTGACATTGTCTGATTAATAGTATCAATAGAGGCCACATACCGTATTTTGAAAGAAGGTTAAGTAGTAATTGCTCCCTGGCCAACCTGTTCACGAACAAGTTCAAAGATTAGAAATCAAGATAATTGGTGGACAAGGCCTAGCCAGAAGAATTAAATAGCAACCAAAGACTCCTATATAGCTGTATGAACCAGCTGCATCTGCTGCTAAGTCACAGAAAAAGCAGACAGACACTAATGCATCAACCTATTTCATAAAGTTGGAATAAGACTAAGAGTATAGCCCCAAACTCAATAAAAATAATCCACTAAGACTAACAATAAATAATAAGGAGAAAATAAACCTTTGATTCAGTAATCTCTCTATAACCAGCAGGCTCCTTTGCAACAGAAACTAGTGCAGCACTAATGCGTGTCTTCAACCCTAGGATAACTGTCTTAATATGTTGTACCAGAATCTGCACAAGGAGAAAGCTTATATGATATAACTAATTTTGTTATAAAATATCCTTCAGGTATAATTAACCATAAAAATTGCGAGAAGAAAACACAATATATCAGCAGATTCTTTTTTCAAAAAAGCATCAATTTCCAACTTCACTTTTAAAGGAAAACAGAACATTTCTAAGTTAAAATTTAAGTATCAAAATTACGTCGGGGCATTAACGAGTGTCCTACTGTAAGTTAAATACAAGCAGACATGCAAGGAGTCTATTAGCACAAGTATTCCGTTGCAAGATGTACACAAGCAAGTGAACATGTGATATGAACCACACAGGTTTGAACAAAAAGGCAAATTAGATCTATGGTTAGGAGTAGAATGGATTAAACAGGTCATTCTGGAGGTATGAACTAGTTGTGCTATTGGCACAAGCATGCGCTTGCAAGGTGCACATGCAACATGACCACCCAGGTATGAACAAATGCAACAAGCAAGAGTAACAATAGTGCAAGTAAAGAAAATCCCAAACCACAAGTAGAGATTATGGTAACCAAACATCACAAAAAGATCTTACCTAAATGCCAATACCAGTAAGAAGAAAAAGTAGGCACATAATTCTGAAGCAATTCATGACACTTACGCTTATCATTTGCATATTACTACATTCAAGCTACAAAACAATAATTTGTTTCACCATTCAATAGTGTTGAGCGTGTGATGGCCTATATGAAGGCATACAGAATATTTCACCCCCACCAAGCAGTTAGAAAATAATGACATGTTTCGTCAGTTAAAAGCTTTACCGGTTAATGAAAACAAAAAGAAATATAGGAAAGAAACTTACAAGCAACAAGCCAAGGCTGCAGTTCAGCATAATTGCAGCAAGAGAACTTGTGTCTAGTAAATTGTTCAGAAATTGAAGCACATATTCTGCATTAGCATAAGTACTCACATAAGGATACTGTTCCCACGCAATTGCTCAGTATTGTTGTCTATCCAGGAGGGCAGGTCACTGTACTGTCTGATTTCTGGATCCAAAGTTTTGAATCTGGAGCATCCAACTTTCCGATTCTGGTCTCATACAAGTTCCTTGCATCTTGCAGTATTGTTTTTTGTCAGTAAAAGCACTTTTCTCCTCACATTTCCCTGAAAAATAACCAAAAAAGTTCAATTGTTAAAGGGATACCAAGTTGATGTTTGCAGCTTATTTCTAGCATAAAAATTAAATGGTTAGCCAAGGTACCCTCGTCATCACCCCAAGCATGTGACAAGATTGAATTTCATTCTCCAAGACCCAATAGCAACTTAATTATGTAAAAACTTAATTATGTAAAAACTAAAAATGGAAGGGGAAAAGAGAAAGAGATCATGCAGCAAAGAAGAGCATTTTGAAGGTTAGAATGAAATTCAGCTGCAAAGAGATGCCTCCCACCATATGAAATCTCTGGAGACTTCAATAAGGGATGAAACTTAAAGTGACAAATTCCTATGGACAGTAGGATAACCTATTTCAGCTTGAATATGAGGGAAATAAAAGCAGCTAACTTCTACAAATACCAATCACCTCAAGATAGAATAGAACATCGCAATAAAGAGAAACTTCTGTAACATAGAAAATAAAAGGAACAAGGAGGTTACAGTCTGACTTGGAAATATTATGACGGGGATGACACCACATGAGTCCCGACACACACACATACTTACAATCAGCACCACATAATGACTTCAGAAACCACCACTTTCCCTCTAAAATAAATGCAGAAATGTGGTTAGTAGTTAGGAGAGCATCAGTTGACCCATGCATTCCGACCTACAACCCCCACCTCATCCAGAAAAAGAAAGGAAACAAGAAGAACAACAACCCCCACCTCATCCAAAAAAAGAAAGGAAACAAGAACAGAATTATGTTGAGCTTTTTATGGTCAGATAATTACACAAGCCTAAAAACGTAATCCATAAATTTCATCTTTGGTGGTAATAGTCTCCATACAAGCCAATTAATCAAGAAAGACAAGGAGAAGAACATCAATGAAGATTTCATTGATATGTAGATTGGAGAAACCCTCTTCACCAAAAATTCAAGAAATGAAACGAAGAAACACTCTTCACAAAAAATTCAAGAAATGAAGTTAATGAAAGAGAACAGTGGCTTTGAGTATTTTTACCAGCGATTTTTTTCTTTCTGGATTTTTCTTTCTTGGATTTTTGAAAGGAATCGAACTCGAAAGGGATTTCTATATCTCTACAAAGTCGCATGAAAAAATCAACAAGGAAAGAAATTAAAAAAACAAAACACATTTTTTTCTTTCTCAGATTTTTGAAAGGAATTGAACTCGAAAGGGATTTCTATATCCCTACAAAGCCGCATGAAAAAATCAACAAGGAAAGAAATTAAAAAAACAACACACAGAAAAAAACATCATAATTTTAGTACACCCATTCAGGTTTCATCAAATGCGCCTCCAAGAAATGTCTTGAAAAACCCATCGAAGTACTACGAACAAGAACTGAAAATCTCTACAAAAAGAAAAGGAAGAAGAACAAGCAAAAAGCAGCACTAGGTATCTGAATTAGAGGCTGCACTTGAAATGGATAAAATTACCCATTTAAAAAAAAAAAACCATCCTGATTCTAGATCCGCGGCGCATGACCCGATCAGTTGAGAGACAACAAATTAGTACATAATGGGGGTGGCCTTAATTTGGTGAAACGCTTTTTTGGGAGTGACGGTTTGATGGGGGGGTTGGGTGAGAGTATTTCGGCGGTGGGAGGACGGAATTCCTCCGCCTTTGGCTCTCTTGGACGGTGAGGGGGGAATGTGGGTTCTGGGCAAAATGGTGGGGAAGACAGAAATATTTTTTTAGGGTTTTCACAAACGGTAATGTTTAGTACTTTCGCAAAAATACTCTGTATTTTCTTTCATTATTTTTTGGCCCCCAGATTTGGGTTTATGATCCAATCACTTTAATTATATCAAACCATGAATAGTGGTGTATACATATATAAACCCGTGTACATAAAAATTGGTAAAATATATTTATATACATTAAGAAAAGTGAAGTAAATAGGTCGGGGGAGAAGAAGCACCTTTAGGAGGCGAGCAAGGTGGAGGTTATTCGCCTGTGAATGGCCGACGAACGACGAAGAAAAAAGGAGTGGAAGTCCGATGAAAAATCGCGAAGAAGAAAGACGAGAAGCCCCCGAGAAGCAACGATAGGTGGTGGTCAAGGTTCAGTCCACTCGCCGGAAGGAGAGGAATCGATTGATGGTGGACTCAGGCGGACTCGCAGGAAGGAGAGGAATTGATTGGTGGTGGACTCAAGCGACTCGCCGAAATGGAAGTTTAGATCTGGGAATGAGATGAACACAGATCTGCCCCGCCGCTGCCGCTGTTGCGCCGCCGCCGCCGCCGCCGCCGCTTCCTTCCTCGTTGCAAGACGGCGCTGGTGGTGATGGTGGATTTGGAGTTGGGGTTGGGGTTGGGGTTCAAAAATGGGGGAGAATGAAAAAGCTGTTGAGCGGTGGTGATGGAGATGGGAGAAAGAAAGTGATATGTTATAATTATAAATAAATAATACTATTGGTTAGTGGGTATATTTTATAATAAAATTATATTGTTATAAATAAATAATGCTTAATATTATTACATTAATTATAAAAATACTAAATATATGGTATAATATTTTAATGTATTGTTATAAATAATTTTTATAGTTATTAATATTAATTAAAATAAATAAATATAAATTATTATCTAAAAGTTGTTGATCTCATTATACAAAAATAATAATAATAAATAAGAGATGAACTTCTTAGTACAAAATATTGATTGATCTCATTACATATATAATAAATAACAATAAAAATAATTAAAATTATTGAAACATCATTAATTAGACTATTATTATTATTATTGTCTTTAGATATTTTACAATTGAGATTAATATATGTTTACAATTTGCAATAAATTTATATATTCATAAGAAAAAATTGGAAGTTTCATCCATTAATATAAATTTGGTGGCAATTTAAATCAGAAATTAAACAAAATATCAAATAAGGACAATAATATTTAGAAAAATGGCGATTTTAGTCCAATTGCCCTAATATCATCAGAATTAGGCTTGTAATTAGCCATGATTAGGGCAAATATCCCCTTTCACAAAGCTTAATTTCAGCGATATTAGGATAAATTGGACTGAAATTGCCATTGTCTAGATATTACTGTCCTTATTTGCTATTTTATCTAATTCCTTGTTTAAATTGCCACCGAACCTATGTTAATGGACGAAATTTTTTCCCTATTCATAATTTTTTAGTATTACATTGATGCAACTATCATCTTACATTGTTGAACACAATGAGTTAATCGAACCATCAAAATTCAGATCAAATTGTTAGATATGATCAAACTTACATATGAAATTTGGTAAAATTTTAGGTTTATTGTGTATACGGATGTCGATATATCGTACTTAGAATATAAGAGTAATTATTTTTATTTTCTATTTTATTATCTTATTCAGTGAATCTCCTTTGTTGTTTTATTTTTATCTTTTTATTTATAAATAGTTTGAAACTTATTGTTTCAATAGAAACTGTTATATTTAGAT
The DNA here is from genome assembly GCA_034509725.1 of Sesamum angolense. NCBI lineage: Eukaryota > Viridiplantae > Streptophyta > Magnoliopsida > Lamiales > Pedaliaceae > Sesamum > Sesamum angolense. The sequence goes on along the minus strand of JACGWL010000003.1, from coordinate 13,715,025 downwards.
TTTAAATTAATTATTTGTTATAATATTGTCTATATTATTCTTCAACCTTGTTATTTTACGTCTATGATATCTTGATCTTGAAAACAAACAAGTAATCTTTATATATTTTCATTTTAAAGAATAATATATATATATATATATATATATACTTTTTATTCTTCAATTCGATATATAATTTATTGTTTTCAATATGATTGTATCAGTTACTTTCTAGTAAAGATATATATTAAATATTTGTGAGGTACCAAAGATGATTGCAAAACTTGGTAAGATTAAATTAAATAATAAAAGATTTACCCAGTAATTAAATTTTCATAGGCAATTGAAACATTGTTAATATTTATTTGTCAAATTTTAATTTATTTTTTTATAAATACCTTTTAAATTATTTAGCTTATATTATAAAAAAAGGGTAAATTGCCCTTTCAATAACTAAAAACCCCATATGTTAAAAATATAGGTAAAATATTGCATAGTCTCCCATAACGTTAGGTGCCCTAATGGTGTTAATTTTAAGATTTAAAAGAATACATTTTTTTTTATAAAAAAAAGGGTAAATTGCATAAAACCCCCCTGTGTTTTAGAGAAATAGCGCGAAACCCCCTGTGTTATATTTATAGGCAAAAAACCCCCTGTGTTTTTCAAAATGTTGCATACTCTCCCCCTCCGTTAAGTAAGGACTAACGGTGTTAAATTTTTTTGAATTGACCGTTATACCCTTCTTATAACAACCATTGATCTTCAATTGAAAAAATGAACGGTCCAGATCTTGAATAATTTAAATATTATTTTTATTTATATATATAATATCATATAAATATATATAATATATATAATGTAATATATATAAATGTATATATATATATATATGAATCTGTGGCGGCGACGGCCGCCGCCTACGCGGCCGTCGCCGCCCAGATTGGACGACGGCGTCGTCGCCCAGAACAGTCTGGGGGCGATGGCGACGTCGCCCCCGCAAAAGGGGGCGACCTCGCGTCGCCCCGTCGCCGTGGGGGCGACATCGCCCTGGATCTGGGCGGCGGTCGCCCAGATCCAGCAAGGGCGATGTCGCCCCTGATGACCGGTTTCTGGGCGACGAAGGTCAGCCACCTCCGTCGCCCAGTCTTCTTCTCCGTCAGCGCTCGTCGCCGACGGAGAAGAAGGTAAAAAGAAAAAAAAATACATTAAACGTCGCCCCCTCGCCGTGGGGGCGACATCGTCTTGTATGCCAATGTCTAGGCGACGGAGGTCGACCTCCGTCGCCCAGTCGTCTTCTCCGTCGGCGACTTCGCCGACGGAGAAGAAGATGTTAATAAAAAATTAAAAAAAATAATAATTTAAATATATATATTAATAAATTCAATATAATATTTTATATAAGTTAAAATTGATATAATTTTTTTTCCGTATTTTTATATTTAATTAGTATATCTAATAAACAAATATAAAAATTATATTTAAATTGAAATAATAATTTAATTTAAGAAACAATTTATAATATTATAAGTGATTTTTATTTATATTCATATAAATTTTTAATTTTTGAAAAATATTTTTTTGGTATATTAATGTTTTGTATTATCATTTGTTAATTAAAAATATGTACACATTAAGATATCAAATAAAAGGGGTAATTTGGACATTTGTCAACTTCAAAAAACCTCAAAAGCAGCAAAAAACAAGAAAAATCGCACAACCCGCGCGTGTAGCTCACTCTCCGTTAGTTTCTAACGGAGAGGGGATATTTTGCTGTATTTTAGATATCACAGGGGGTCTTTTGCCTATAAATATAACACAGGGGATTTCGCGCTATTTTCTAAAACACAGGGGGGTGTTATGCAATTTACCCTAAAAAAAAATTATGATAGATGTTTTGTAGAAAAATACATTTTGGCAATACGAATATCTCTGTATTTTAAAAGATCAGCTAAAAAGTCTCCTGTATTTTAAAAATAGACAACATACCCCCTTTTTATCATATATTATTTCTTATTTAACGACTGTTAACAATGATCTGATTATTCATTAGATTTTAAAAAATAATTTTATGTTTCAAATTATTTAACTTATATTGTATATAAATAATTCACAATTATTCAAAAAAAAAAAAGGGTAAATTGCATAAAATCCCCCTTTCAATAACTAAAAATCCCCCGTGTTAAAAATATAGGTAAATCTCTGCAGACTCTCCCATAACATTAGGACTTTTGCTAAATTGACAGTTAACATTCGGGCAACGCCCACCAATTCGGGGCGGCCCCACCATCACCAGATGGCCGACGACGGAGAGGAAGAAAATTTTTATTAATATATAATTTCTTAACGACTGTTAGAATTTTTGTTTCAAATTATTTAATTCAAAATTATTAAAAAATTATTTAGTAAACAAAAAAGGGTAAATTGCATAAAATTCGTGTTAAAAATATAGGTAACAATTCTCTTAGTCCCTAATTCTTCTTTCGTTTTTCAGTACAATGATCAAAATGGCCTTTCACGATTCATTTTAGCAACTCTATTGGTCCAGTCTCTTTCTCCCCAATTCAACAACCCCATTTCCATTTTAGCAATATAGCTTTCTTGTCAATTTTACCTTATCCTCATATTCATCACAGAAGTTCACAGAGAGCAATACCATTGAAGCCCCACAGGCGTGCTCTCCATAATTAAGTATGAGCAACAAAAACGAGAATCCACCTAATGAAAGATGTAGGGAAAAATTTGAGATGTGCGAGATTTGTGTATTATGAAGTTGATGCAAGAGTTAGACTGTTTATCTTTAAGAAAATTATTGCCCGCTTTGGTGCTCACGGAAATGACAATTTGTTTCCCAAGATACAACGACTTAATATCTCAAAGTAGCAGCACTATAAACTTTGAGAAACGACGAACCAAACAATATTTTGAATCTCTCTTACTAACACTATTCTTGCAAAATGCTTTTGTTGCTTAAGAATGCTTATGGAATGATTGAAATGAATGAATGAAAAGGGGGGAAATATTTACAGAAGTTGGAAAGGTATCAATGAATGGTCATGTCCGATTTTGAAAGGTCATAACCTTTCATCTAAATAGACACACAATTTCATCCAAAGGATATAACACTTCACACAAATGGACGCATCGTTTCTTTCAAAGGGTTTCACCCAACGGACACATCATTTCAACCAAAGAACACAACTGTTTGGTTGAATTTAAATACGGTTTGATGATGATTGGGCACTATCAACCATCATCCACGTGTCACAAGCTTGTTATGCGTCCCATATCGTAACCAATCACTTGTCACGATTTTCAATAAATTTATTAAATAAATTTATTATTTAATTTATCATTCACTATTTTCCAACAAAGAAGCCCTTCAGACATTTCTTTGCAATTTACTTCCATCAAGATTTCCAAAAAAATCATATCATTAATTCACTTTATCAATTAGAAGGTAACAGAAAGCAGTCCAAGTAGAAGTTAATAAGAGTAATTGCTTACGAGATTTCATCTACTATTCGCAACAAAACTCATTTTCAACAATCAAATGCACATGATAAACGCTTTCAATCAATCACAGAAGTATTGTCTAAATGGACTCTTCTTTACTCAAGAAAACCACAGAAACATCTGCTGCAGCTTTAGCTCAATACTTAAGAACTACTCTGAAACTAATAAATGCAACAAGAATCTTATAACTACCATTGAATCACCACAAGAAACAAGATTCAAAGAAGAAGAGAAAAAGAAAAAAGTTATCACCTCACTTAACCCCAAAATTTGCCAACGGAGTGGAGGATGAAGAAAACCTCAAAATCCACAAGGAGATTGAGACTATGTTTGGATTTGTACCAAATCCATGTTTGGATACTCATTTTCCACACTTAACTAGGTGTGCTTTGTTTTTTCTTTTTGGGTTTTGAGTCCATTTTACTTTCTTCCTTCACATATCTATTGTATTATATTATATGTATTATAATATTATATATATTATATTATATATATAAATTATAATGTATATTATATATATTATATAATATATAATACTATTGTATAGTATTTATTATAATAATATATATAATATAATATTAATTTTTATGTTGCATCATTCCACAAGTGATAGACTTGAGTTTTTTTTTAAATTATTTGTATTGAATATGTTGTATAATATTTAATATATATATATGTTAAATTCTAATCAAATATTATAAACCAAAGAATAATTATGAACTTATGAAACCATTTATATTAAAGATATTTAATATCAATGCTACTTAGAAAAAATATGTAAAAAATTTCTACCTCATTGAAATACTTTGCAGTTTGTATATTAAGGACAATATACTAGTAATGTATACCTAATTCGTAATTATTGTTACTTTAATTATCTATTTAAATTTATCACTTCGAATATAAATAACAAATATATTTTCAATACATTACTATAGTGCATTTAACTATTAATTATAGTATTTTCAACTTACACTATTTAAATATTTTGTACTCAATATATTATTGTATATATTAATTTTATATATACAATTAATAATATATAATATATAAATATAAAAAAGACATGATTTGACATTGAACAATAACTTTGTCTCCCATATCCCAACATCAAACACACACCACTTATTTCAAAAATATTTTATATTATCTCAAAACACAAATTCAAACATACCATCTATCTCAAACACACACTCATTTCTCTCTATCTCAAAAACACCAAAACAAAACAATCCAAAATCTAATCCAAACACTACCTGATTTTTCTGGCCAAGTGGGCTTCTTCCGATGATCTTTAATTGAAATGGGTTCAAATCAAATTACCAAAAAGTTGAGAGATGAAAACAAGAAAATGGAGGATGAGGGTTTTGCACATGAGCTCTATCTTATGGTAAATTATGCTCTCAAGGATATAAAATTCATTTTTCTCATAAACATACCCTCACAATATCATCTTTTTCTTTCTGAAAAGAAAATTTCATCCTATCTTTCTTAAGTGTTTTAAAAAAAATATATTTTTTATTTAAATACTATTTTCTCAAAGTTAATATATTAATTAAAAAATAACTTTTAATTATTCTTTTCTAAAAAAGTATAAAAAGAGCCTTTTTTTTGTTCTCTTATGTAAATTAATCAAATAATTTAGGAGTACGACGTAGATGTTTGCAAAATTTAAAAATAAGTATTTATCAAATTTTGCTGAAATAAGTTGAAAGTTTTATTTAACACAACTCAGCTTTTGAGAATGAGTAGAGAAAATTGTGAGTTAAATAATAATTAAACTAAAAATATTTAAAAATAAAAGTAAAAAGTAAAAAAAATGTTGAAGCTGTATTGTTGAGAAAAATAAAGTTGAAATTGAAGGAAACTTTATTCAATTTATTTTTGAGTTTAATGCAATTTAGCTTCATGTGATATTACAAATAATTAAATAATCTCTTTATGAAAAAAAAACAATTTATTATACTGTATTTTTTAAAATAAAGCAATTTACTTGTCTATACGCGATAAATTACTATATTTTAAAAGATATAGGAGTATAAATTGCTATATTTTTTTTATAGGGGAGAATTTACTTATTTGTAATATCACAGAGAGTTGCTTGCATTTTTATTTATTTTTTAATAGGATAAATTGCAATTTATCTACCTGTGTTATGATAGACAAACAACCTCTTTATAAAAAATAAAATAGCAATTCACCCTCCATATTTTTCAAAATATACAAATTTACCTTTCTATATTTTTTTAAAATTGAAGCAATTTATCTCCTTAGGCAGAAAGGTAAATTGCTTCATTCTTTAAAATATAAGAAAATAAATTACGATTTATTTTTCATAGGCGGATAATTAGTCAATTTATTAATAAATTGCTATTCACCCTTTTTTTAATAATATAAATTGATAGCGACTTACTTATTTTCACTCTAAAGATGAATTACATAAAAGTGTAGTTGTCATATGCCACTGCGTGACAGCATATGCGCATAGCAGGTGACAAATGATTCTTCATTACACGTCTGTTCCGGATTTTGATTGGATCTCCCGCACCCAAAATGCCGGTTGATTCAGCACTCTCTTTATTTAATATCTGATTTCTTGGATTAAGACACTATTACTTTATTGCAACTTGCTTTCCCTTATTAAAATTAGAAATGTAATCAATTATGGGAAAGAGGAAAAACAACAATAAAATCATCCACTTGCCACATAAATGAGTACTAATGAAAATCTTAAATATTGTCTGGCTGGATTTGTAAATTCAAAAATGATTTTATAAATATTTAGAAACTTATTAAATGCAAAATGTTAGTAATATATATGAAATTCATTATGTTTGATTAACTATAATTAAAAATAAAAAATTATAATGAATACTAATTAATCATGATTAGACAATGGTTACTACTTGTTGTTCTTGCAAGCAAAGCCGAAATATTAATTACGACTAAAAAATTATGATAAATATTTTGATCACGGGTAAAATCATTTCGAGTGTTCATTAATTATAGTCAAAATTTAAGTTTTATGCATCAGTTTTTTTGTCAGAATATTTAAACTGTAGTGATATCATATAGAAAATAATCGATTTTTTTTTTCCTTAGTGAATGGACTTATACAATCCAAAGTAGTAAGAAATCTATAAGTTAAACGTAAAGTTTTATAGTAAATATTTATAATTTTAAATTGTAATAATTATAAAATTATCTTCTTATAAGCTACAAAAATTTAATATTTTATGCATTTTATAAATTGATAAGAATGTCAATTTTTATTTTTTGTTTTTACATAAATTTATCTACAAGGTGGTTTATGGGGCTCTTTAATTAATCTTTCATTATTGGAACATATCAATATTAATTTTATTGCAAGTTGGTTTTCCCTTATTAAAATAGAAATTAATTTTGAGAAATAGATAAATAAATAAAGACAAAGATAAAGATAGCTGAAGTTTGGCCAATGGCATGCACTCAACTTTGATAACTCCAATACCTAATGCTGGAAAGCAGTCCATCCACTTGCTTTGGTATTAATAGAAAGTCTTAAGGCCCCGTTTGGTGAAGTGAGAGAAAGGCTGATGAGAAAGAATAATACATTTTTTTTAGATACTATTTTTTTTTTTTTGTGGAACAAACACAAAAGTATAATGTCTGCATAATAATGTTTTACAAAAGATGGGAAGCAGTGTATCTCAAAAATATTTGATGCAAATCTTCTTTCAAGATATCATACAAAAAAAAGGGACATATATCAAAGTTTTCATTACAGAAAAGGTTCATTGCAGCAGCTCGTTTGGCTAAAGTATCTAACACCCTGTTAGCTTGTCGATACACAAAAGTGATACCACAAGCATTCAATTCAATCAGTTTCTTCTGGCAGTCCTTGAGCAATATTCAATCAGTTTCTTCTGGCAGTCCTTGAGCAATAGAATTGGGTGCTTGGGTGGTCTGGTTCCCGTGTTGAAAAGATTCACAACAAACATTGAATCAGTTTCAATAATTAAATGTGGGGTTTTTTTAGTTTTTGTAATTACAAGTCCAATATGAAGTGCTCGAAATTCTGCAACTGAATTGGTTGAAATTCCAATAGAGTGACAATGCCGTAATGAATAGGCCTCGGTTATTTCTAAAAATCCCACCACTTCCTGCTTTCAGGATTTGAGATTACCAAGCCATCAATATTAAGTTTCACCCAATCCACTAGTGGGAGTCTAATTAATTTTCAAAAAAGACTTGGGTTTTGCTTGCTTACGAGGGCATTTTTCAATAGATAATTTAATAGATCTCCATAATTGTTCGATTATGTTCAATGTTAATGGGTGCATTATTGAAAAGAGCCTCATTTCTAATTTTCCAAATATATCATAATGAGTGCAAAAGTGTGATTTGTGCTTGAGGTGAAGATTTTAATGAATGTAAAAAATACATAAAATATTAGTCATGTTAAGTAGTGAAATACTAAGACAATATACTTGGAAAATTGATTTAAAAAACTTACACTGAGTATATAGATGTTCAATTGTATTGTTACTTTCCTTGCAAAGTGAATAGATATCTGATGAGATTCTATGACGACGGAATAGAAAAGCTGCTGTTGGGATGCTATGATGACCCATAAACCATGCCTGAAATTTAATTCTGGGAGGTATATCTTTGTTCCAAATAGTGCACCAAGGAAGATAAGGTAAGATTATGAAATTATGATTTAATTTGTACCACATCCATTTGTAGGCAGATCTAATTGAGAATTGTCCATCAGTAGTCCATGCCCATGTAATAATGTCTTTATGAACATTATGAGCTAAATGTATAAATAAAATTGTGTTAATAATGTTGTTGGAGATAAAAGGTTGGATATTCCTATGATACCAAGAAGAATTATTAGAAATAAGTTGATGAACTCCAAGATTATTAAACTGATACAGAATTTTTGAAGTAATAGATTCAAGAGTAAATTTATCAATCCATTTATCCTTCCACACATTAATATTGCTATCTTTACCAACAATCCATTGAGTGGATTCTTTAATCAAAGTAATAGTATGATGTATATTTTTCCAAACCGAACTATTATGTATTTTACGTTTAGAGTTTACAAAATTAGAGTTGGGAAAATATTCGGATTTAAAAATGTGGTAGCAGAGGGAACTTTTTTCAGTGCGAAATTTTCATCCTTGTTTAAGAAGAAAAGCCACGTTAAGAATTTTGAGTGTTTTTATATCAAGGCCTCCCTGTTCTTTAGGAGAGCATATAGTGTCCCATTTTACTAAGCTAAATTTTCTTTGGTCTGGTTTAGCATTCTATATAAACTTTTTCATAAAATTTTCTGGCTTAGATATAATTCAATTAGGAATTTTAAAATCGACATGAAGTAATTTTCCGTAGTATTTAGCACATGTTCAATGAGGATTGTTCTACTCGCATACGAAAGACTTTTATTATACCACAAATCAATCTCTTCTTCAGTTTTATTAATGATATCATAAAATATTTTCTTAGACATACTAGAGGAATGAAACAAAAGACCTAGATATTTATTATTGTGGTTATGAGGAGCTAAATTGAGTTGTTGGATATAATTCTTTTAGTGTGGTTGGGCGTGTAAGGTTACAAGAAAGCTGTAGATTTTTCCCAACTAGTAGTTTAGCCCGAGCATTTACTGAATTCTTCAAGTATAACTTAAGCTGTAAATATTTTTATTATTCCCTTTTAAAAACATAAGACAATCATCAACAAAAGTAGGAATAGGTAAGGAGGACTACTGACCGAAGGTTTCATCCCCTCTATTTTTTATCAACAGACTCTATTAAAATTTTATTGATAAAAAAATTCCAAGCAGAGTATGAATAAATAAAGGGATAATGGATCCCCTTGACGGATACCCCTATTAGGGTGCCAGGGTGAAGATTTTGTAGAATTATTAAGCAGACAATACGAAACAGACGTGACACATATCATGAAATGGTCAATTAAAATTTGTGGAAATTTAAATTTATTAAGTGTAGATCTAATATAATTTCATTCAAGTTTATCGTAGGCTTTAGCTAGATCTAGTTTAAGAGTCATATAATGCGTGTTTTTATTCTTTTTCCTACTAAGAGCACATTTACTTTGGGTGATTAGCCATGATATCATGGCTAATCACCCTTTATTTTTTGTTTACTTTATTTTTTATTAGCTTGTAATTAGTGCTTCAAGCTTGGTAGATGATGTGATTTTTTCATGATAGTAATCACAATTTAATATATCCCATTTTAATCACATCATTCCAAGTAAATGTGGCCTAAGGGTATAAAGCATTTCGTGTGCAAAAGCAATAAATTATCTGAGATTAGTCTTTGGTACGAAAGCATTCTGATAAGGAGATATAATATGATTAAGTAGAGGTTTGATTTTGTTAACCAATACATTAGAAATAATTTTATAAATCACATTACATAAACTAATAGTCTGAAAGTGAGTAGGAAGTGTGGGGTTATCTTTCTTGGGTATAAGAAATAATATTAGTATTATTAATGTACTCTGGTAAGATACCATTATCAAAGAAGTTCAGTACTATTTTAATTACATAAGGCCACATTTACTTTGAGTGATGTGATTAAAATGGGATATATTAAATTGTGATTACTATCATGAAAAAATCACATAATATATCATGCTTAAGGCACTAATCACAAACTAATCCAAAATGAAGTAAACAAAAAATAAATGGTGATTAGTCATGATATCATGGCTAATCACCCAAAGTAAAGGTGCCCTAAGTCTTAACACAAAGCTAGTAATTATTGTAAAAATGAGATTTGAGGCCATTTGGCCCATGAGCTTTCAATGGACCAATACGTGTTTAAGTGCTGCCGAAATTTCTGATTCGGTAATTAGCTGTTGTTAAGGAAGGTAATTTAATATAAAAATTCAAAATTCTTAGGGTCAATAGATTCATCGAGAGAAATTTTAAGCTTATCCACTTGTAATTTATTCTTGTGAATTAGATCAGTAATCCATTCATTAGAATTGTTTTTAAGACCCAAAATATTGCTCTTTCTTTTTCTATAACTAGCATATTTACGAAACAAATCAGAATTAAGGTCACCATATATTTTTCAGTTAAAGGTTGATCTTTTTCCAATAATTAACTTTATATATCAGAAGTTTATTGATCTCAGTACGAAGATTTAATTCACTAGTAAGTAAGTAGTCATTGGGGCTAGTACTGATATTCATATTGATGTTTTCAAGTTTCTTAGTAAGATCAGATGTCTTATTATCAATGTGACTAATACAATATTTTTTCCATTTAGTAGCTGCAGTCAGAAAATAAAAATAGTTTTTCCTAAAACCAAAATCAATGAGATGTGAATATTTTGTTTTACATGCATTAGCCACAACATCATAAAAATCATCATATAAAGCCCCACTAGATTCATATCTAAATGGTTTGAAAATTTTCTTATAACAAATTTAGTAGGATTAGTATCAAGAAGAATAGGATAATGATTTGAAATACTAGAACTAAGATGAGTAACATGAGAATTAGGAAAAGAATTACACCAGTGAGTATTTGCCAGAGCACGATCAAGTCTTTCAAAGATAAATGATTTTCCAAATTGTTTGTTTGTGCAGGTAAATTTGTGACCAATGTAACCAAGATCAAGAAGATTACAGTAGTTAACACATTAAGTAAATTTAAGAATTCTTGATGGATAATATTTACCTCCAATTTTTCATGTGGATGTAGAATACAGTTGAAATCACTAATCACTAACCATCTAGAATTGGTAATTTGATCTAAGAGAGAATTAAGCTCATCCCATACCTGGTGTTGAAGCCCTGGCTGAGGGTGGTTATAAATTGCTGAAAGAAGGAATGGTTCATCTCCAATGTGATGCTCAACTTCGATGTGGATAGTACGTGTTCCTAATCGCATCTATTTTACATTGGTGAGAACAGGATTCCACAAAACCCAGATTCCTCCTGGAAAACCAATAGCAGAAAGAACAATGTAGTCTGTGAAAGGAGAATCAGTGGATGAGCTTTTTTCATGCATGCGTGTATCCATCACAATAAAGATCTCTAGGGTAGTCCTATGCATTAAATCTCTTGCAGCAGTCATGAATTCAAGGCATCCGACACCCTTGTAATTCTAGCTAAGAATTCTCATGGAAGGAGGTAGGATCAACAAGGTTAGGCGTGAGGGTCCATTAATGTTGGCTGCTGCAGTCATTGTCACAAGGCCGTTTTGGAGCTGACCAGACCTCAAGAAAGCCTGGAGATATCTTTCTAGTGGATGGAGGTAGAGCCTGAATTTTGCATGCCTTTCTCTTGGAAAGGCTTCTCTCTCCTGGGCCAATTCTAGAACTAGATTTTGAGGAGTGTAGGGACTTAGAAAGAGATGAGGAGTTGTATGAAATGGTTGAAGCAAAAACTCTTTGGAGCCTAAGGGAATCATATGGTTTCGGATTCTGGTATTGGTTTGTTGTGGGAATAGATTATGATTGGGAGAATTGCCGGTTGAAGGTGGTTGCAGGTTGGCTTGAGGATGTGAAGATGAAGGGCGATTGATTGGAGGAATTCTCCTGAAATGCTGGCTATGAGGAGGCGAAAAGGGTGGGTTCTGTGACAGAACAACATGATGCGGGGGGTTTTGAGATTGTGCAAAGGGTTGATTGTGAACAGTTTGGTTATCTTGGTTGATGTTGGGTAGAGCAGGAGCCATTTTGCATACAAGTTTTTGTTTCTTTCTGAGTAATAGATGAGGAAGAGGGACAAATTGAAGACGACAACACTTTAACAGGGGAATTCATATAAAAAATAGAAGCTGAGTTTTCCATATGCCAATTAGATGCTCTAGGTGGCATAGGGATATCCAACATGTCCTGAATCGTTATTAGGTCTTGAAGAGGTGCTGCCACGTCATCTGGTATATCGCCAGCAATATCAGGGCAAACACTGTGTGGTAATGGAAAAACCAGTGGTAATGGAAAAACCAGTGGAAGTGTTGGAGGCTTGTGATGATTAGAACTCTTCCCTTCCTCACACAATACTTGATCATTTTTGTACGTATCATGATTGTCACTAGTAGTTGTTGATGTTAAAGTTATGTGTGATGACGTCAGTATCGTGTTCATTTTTTCGACAACCAACATATTGGATAGTTGTGATCGATTTTGCATAGCTTCCTCCGATTTGTCTGAATTGCAATAAATGTTTTGACTAAATCTGGAGAAGGAATTCTGAATTGGAATATCTGTTATAGGAGAGACTCCATTGATATGTTCCATGGAAACTTTTGGAACCCATTTTTGTGTAATATTTTTCTTTTGGGAATTTTTATTGACATTCAACGTTAATGAGCTATTTTCTTGAAAACCTATATTAGTACTCTTCTGGTTCTTGAAAGCATCCAACTTGAATGCATGTAGATCATGAAAAAGAGGCCTTCTTTGTTCTTGAATAATAGACCATTGGGGAGAAGGAAAATGACATTGTTCCTTATAATTCTTTGAAATAGAATGGAGTTGGGAGATGTTGAATAGTACCACATTTATTGCAGAAAACCATGTGAAGTTCATAAGAGATTTGTTGAATATGATTATCTATGACCATTGTAGGAGGTAAAGGTTTAGAAGTATCAACTTCAACACATAATCTAGCAAATCAGCCTTTAGATTTTGAGAGGGTGTGCGAATCAGTTTTAATTGGCCTCCCTATTCTTTTTTCCAATCTGAAATAGTGCATCCAAATCAAAGTACTCGATTGGCAAGTTGGGGAGTTGAAGCCAGATGAAAATTGAGCTTGGTCGTTTATCTGAGGGCACTAAATAAGGTCCACATACAGGATATGAACATAAGAATTGAAGAGGAACCATGGACCACCAGCTAATTCAACAAAACAATCATTAGGATTATGAAATTTCACTAAATAATGACCCTTCCCTATATGAATACTCTAGACTAGTGGGTTTCCAAATGCGGCCAAGATGTTGGTGTCACAACCATTGCGGGAGGAAAAAGACAAATTCTGTGCCGTCCATTTACAGATAAATGCAGCCGCACGATCAAGGGCGTGAATAAAGAAGGAAACGACGTAGTCTTGCTAGAAGAGGGGAATCTCACTTAATGGTTATGATGTCGTTAGAGTCCATCATCCTACGGCATCTAGACATTGCAGTGTCAACGGCAAGGATCACTTCTTCTATTACAACGAACAACAGAGGCACTCCACCATTATTGTAGGAAGCTTTTCCACTTCAATTATGTTATTTCCATTATTCAATTAATGAGCTGCGTTAGAAGCAACCAGGGTTTGTTATTTTTCCACGTTGTATATAGCGTTATGAAGTTGACATTAAAAATCAATGAATTCAATTTTGAGTTTAAATCTTGAGCAACCACCTCTATCTTTATCTTCACCTCTTTAGCTAGAAAGAAAACAACATTTGGTATCAGAGCTAGGCCTTCCTTGGCTTCTCTGGTTTTTTTTTTGTCTAATGGCTAATGGTACGAGAATGAAGGAAATCATGAAAATACAAAAAAAAAAAAAATAGGAATTGTGGTTAATGGAAGAAAAATCTAAACGACAGGTTCATGAAGGATAAGTTCAAGCCCAGTTTGAAGGTACGATGAACATCCAAGCGGGTTTGCAACATTCATACTTTGAATTGGTGGAAGGACAGAAAAACATCCAGTTGTAGTTACAAGGGTTGCTGGAACAGATTCAACACAATAACAAAGGGAAAACAGTGACAGAGGATGCTCCACTAGTTACAAGAGAAAAAACTTCGATGTCGCGAAATGATTCTGAAATTTCAGGGTCGCAAAATCATTGTCTTTCCATTTCTAACGTTGAGTTCCCCAAGTTCAACGGAGATGACCCAAGAGGATGGATCAGGAAGTGTCAGTGGTACTTCAAAATGGTTTATACCATTCCTGAAGATCAGAGAGTTTCCTTAGCTTCCATTCATCTTCAAGGGAAAGCAAAGCTATCGTTTCAGGGGCTGGCAAAAAATAAAACATGCCATCTTGGCAACAGTTCATTGAGGAAATATATGAGAGGTTTGAAGGAGTAGACCTAGGAGCTATTTTGGGAGAATTTAACACCCTGCAGCAAGGTATGAACACTGTTGAACAATACCTGGAACGTCTTGAAGAACTTAAATCCCATGTGATGATATTTTACAGTGATTTCCCTGAATCTTATTATGTTACCTGTTTTTGTTAACGGACTAAGACCTGATATAAAATGACCTATTATATCTCTTAGACCAACTCGACTTCACCAAGCCGTTGCCTTAGCCAAAAACCAAGAAAATACGGTCACTGCTACACTGCAATTAGCAAACCCAAACTCTAAGCCCTGGCAGACCTCCCCCAAGCAATTCTCCACCCCAAAACCCAACTTTAATCCAACCTTTTCAAAACTCATAACCCCCCCCCCCAAACCAATCCCAAAACCCCAAAAGAAATCTAACTGGAACACCCCCATCCGCCGAATACCCTCTGAAGCTGAAATGCAAGCTCGTCGGAGCAAAAATTTATGTTATAATTGTGACGAAACTTTCAGGCCAGGACATAAGTGCAAGCAGCAGATTATGTACTGCATTCTTACAGAAGAAGCAAGCAAAGATGGGAATTGATGAAGCGGAGGAGTCAATCCAAGAATAGGTGGAGGAAGATATGACTATATTTGTAAACGCCCTAAGTGGTACCACATATTATTACACTTTCAGGGTTAAAGGTAAAGCATACGGACATGAAGTGCAAATCCTCATAGATGGGGGTAGTACTCATTATTTTCTGGATGAAGATGCCACCATCAAATTGGGATGCCACCTGGAACAAACTATCCCTATGGTGGTAAGTGTGGCAGATGGAAGACAAATGGTTAGCCAACAATATTATCCAACATTCACTTGGGAAATACAAGGACAAACTTTCAGCTACCCTATGCGGACCTTAACACTAGGAGGATGTCACATGGTGTTGGGGGGGATTGGTTGAGGCATTACAGCCCGATGGAGTATGATTATAAGGCCATGACTGTCACAGTTTCCAAAAATGCGGAGAAATGGGGCTTTAAAGCCCTGTCACAAAAAAAGGCTGAACTTCATCTTATCTCTGCAAGTAGTATATCTAAACTGGTGAATGAGGGGGCTTATGGGTTTGTAGGTCAATTACACTCAATCTCCTCTTACACTCATTTGTATGAAAAGTCCCTATCACTCTCTGAAAATGGTCTCACTCACTTATTAGACACCTGCAGTGATCTATTTTAGGAATCACAGGGGCTGCCTCCAAATCGAAGCATTGAACACCAGATTGCATTAAAACAGGATGCCGTGCCTAAAAAAATGTGTCCTACAGATACTCATATGCTCAGAAGGGGGAGATTAAAACCATTGTGAAAGGGATGTTGCAGGATGGAATGATCAGACCCAGCCAAAGCTCGTTTGGATCCCCAGTCCTATTAGTCAAAAAGAAAGACGGATCATGGCGCATGTGTGTGGATTATAGGTATTTGAACAACCTCACCATCAAGCAAAATTTTTCAATCCTGATTATTGATGAGTTATTGGATGAATTGCATGGAGCTTGCTATTTTTCTAAGATTGACTTACGTTCTGGATATTTTAAAATTCGAATGGCTGAAAAAGACATCCCGAAGACTAGTTTTGTCACACATAATGGACATTACGAGTTTTTAGTTATGCCTTTCGGTCTTTGTAATGCCCCTTCTACCTTTCAATCCATAATGAATGTGGTATTTGCTCCCTACTTAAGAAAATTCATTTTGGTGTTTTTGACGACATCTTGGTCTATAGTAGAAATTGGAGTGATCACTTAGAGCAGTTGAAAATTATTCTTGAACTACTTCAGAAAAATCAGTTGTTCGCCAAACGAAAATGTGATTTTGGGAAAGAAATGGTAGAATACATAGGACACATTATAACAAGAGAAGGGGTATCCACAGGTCCTAGTAAAGTTGAATGTATGAAGACATGGCCTCAACCCAAAATTGTGAAGGAGTGAGGGATTTCTAGGCTTAACTGGGTACTACAGAAAATTTGTTAAGGGGTACAGGATGATTAGCAAGCCACCTACTGAATTACTCAAAAAAGACAACTTTGAGTGGACTGATGATGCTACTAATGCTTTTGAGAGTTTGAAGCAGGCTATGATTTCTGCCCCAGTTCTTACTTTACCGAACTTCTCTAAGAGTTTTGTAGTCGAAGCTAATGCCTGTGATAAAGGGATAGGGGCTGTTTTGATGCAAGAACACAGACATATTGCATATCTCAGCAATGCCTTGAGTCTACGAAATCAAGGGCTTTCAATATACGAGAAGGAATTTTTAGCTATTCTTCAAGCTGTACACAAATGGAAGCACTACCTTATTGGCTATCACTTCATCATTAAAACTGATCACCAACGTCTGAAGTATATATATTAGAGCAGAAGGTGACAATGCCTTACAGCAAAAATGGATCTCTAAGTTGATGGGGTTAGATTATGAGGTACAATACAAGAAGGGAAAAGACAATATCGTGGTCGATGCTCTGTCACGAAGGGAACACGGGGAATGTGCCAACATTACTGTGATAATTCCTAACTGGGTCACGAATATACAAAAGAACTATGAGCAAGACGATGAGTTACTTACAATTATGCAGGCTAAAACTGTCAAGGACACCTCATTTCCTGCTTACACACTTCAGGGTGGATTTTTTAGAGAGGAATCAACGAATTTGCGTGGGGAAGAGTACTGCTCTAAGGGAAAAAATATTAGTTCACTCCATGAATCCACCATAGGGGGGCACTCAGGTATTAACGGGACTTATCAATGACTGAAGAGTATGTTCTATTGGGCGAATATGAAGGATGATGTAGTACGTTGGGTCCAAAATTGTGATGTCTGCCAAAGATCAAAAGCAGAGCATATGCCTTATCCAAGCCTCTTACAACCTCTACCACTACCCAGTCAGGTTTGGACTTCTATTTCCATGGACATTATAGAAGGATTGCCAAGGTCGGAAGGGAAAGATTGCATAATGGTGGTGGTAGACCGTCTCACAAAGTATGCCTATTTCATGCCCTCACTCACCCTTTCACTACTGAAGTTGTAGCTCGCATATTCATGGATCAGGTGTATAGACTTCATGGCCTACCAGTTAATATAATATCTGACAGGGATAAAATATTCACTGGTATATTTTGGAAGGAGCTCTTCAGATTACTTGGAACTATACTCAACCTTATCGACAGCATATCACCCACAAACCGATGGGCAAACAGAATGGGTGAACCAGTGCGCAGAAAATTACTTGCAATGCATGTCTCACCTCAGGCCAAATTAGTGGAACAAATGGCTGTCACTGGCTGAATACTGGTACGACACAAACTTTCATACAAGGCTAAAACTTTCTCCCTTCCAAGCTCTGTATGGATGTCCGCCAGGACCCTTGACTATTGATCCATACATTCCCACTTCTCAGCCAGATGTTTAGGAGTATCTAAGTGAATGAAGTAAGCTTTTAGAGTTACTTAAACTCAACCTTGCAGAGGCACATAATAGAATGAATGTGTACGCATATAAGCACCAAACAGAGAGGAAGTTCACTGTGGGAGATTATGTCTATTTGAAACTCTAGCCTTATAGACAGAATTCCTTATAGCTAAGGAGGAACTTGAAACTAGCACCAAAGTACTATGGACCATTTCAGGTAATAGAGAAGATAGGCGAGGTTGCTTACAAGCTAAAACTCCCACCCACTATAAATATCCACCCCATCTTCCACGTCTCACTACTTAAAAAGAAACTCGGTCACCGGTACATACCTGCACCAAATTTACCTTTTTTCTCTGACCATGGTGTTTGCAGGGTATATCTAGCAAAGATTTTAGCTAGACGGCCCATCTCCCAAAAGAATAATCCAGTACCACAGATTCTTGTTCAATGGGAGAATTACACAGAAGGGAAGATTATTACAACAACATTGCCAAGTTCCCGGACTTTGATATGGACCCTCAAAGACGAGGGTCAAGCTTAGGAGGGGGCAATGTCACAGCCATTGCGGGAGGAAGAAGACAAATTCTGGGCCGTCCATTTACAGATAAATGCAGCCGCACGATCAAGGGCGCGAATAAAGAAGGAAACGACGTAGTCTTGCTAGAAGAGGGGAATCTCACTTAATGGTTACGACGTCGTTAGAGTCCATCATCCTACGGCGTCTAGACATTGCAGTGTCAACGGCAAGGATCACTTCTTCTGTTACAATGAACAACAGAGGCACTCCACCATTGTGCAGGAAGCTTTTCTACTTCAATTCTATTATTTCCATTATTCAATTAATGAGCTGCGTTAGAAGCAGCCAGGGTTTGTTATTTTTCCACACTATATATAATGTTATAAAGTTGACATTAAAAATCAATGAATTCAGTTTTGAATTTAAAGCTTGAGCAACCACCTCTATCTTTATCTTCACCTCTTTAGCTAGAAAGAACACAATAGTTGGTTGATATTTGGAGTAGGAAACAAACCGTTAGCCAAGGAAATGATAAGAGTTTTCCTCCAGGGTGTATGCATTTTATTCCTCTCTTTCATAGAAAAAAAGATTCGGGGAAGAGGAGTAGGAAAAGTTTCGAGTAAGGGATATCAACAGGGTCAAGTGGTTTTCAATCTAAGAACCATGTGGGGAAAATGAACATGCTTAGAATTGTTCGTGAGTCTTTGTTTATAAGTCTGTGCAGATTGTTGGGGCAAGGAATTCAAAGGATCTTGATTTTCTTTTTAACTGGTCTTATTTTCCTCCATAGCAATCTTACAGTAGTTGTTCTATTTATCTTGGGAATGGATACTATTAGTATTGATGAGTGAGTTGGGTTCCAGTGTTGTCGAAGAACAAAAATCAGAGAGGGAAGAAGGAGGATCAGGCGGTTTGGGAGTAAGAAGAGGATCTGCCACCGGTGAGGATGGAATCACCACCGTATTATCAGAGAGAGAGCGTGATGGCTTCTCCATTCGAAGTCCCACCTATGACTGATGCTATTATTTTATGATAGAAAGAAAAATAAATTTCAGATCCTTTAGCGTGTTGGTAAAACCAAAATAAACTATGCGAGAAAGATTTTTGAAATTTTATAAATGATCATTTGTTTATCGTCATTTTGTATTAAAAAATAAATAAGTTAATACTGAAATAAACTTTAATTATTAAAACATAATAAATAAAATATGCATCAAACAAGAATAACAATGACTTTTGAAATTTTAATATCTCAAATAGAAATGAGTTTCTTTATAAATAAATTACCCAAGTTAGTTGCAGTTTTGGTCCAATAAATTTAAGGAGGTTGCAGTTCCAATCGTCTGACTTTGAACGTTGCAACTTTAGCGCGCTATATCTTTCAAATGTTAACAATTTTTTTTCAATAATGACTCTTTCGCCTTTCTAATGATAAAAACCCACCACATACTCTTAGTCAAGCGTAACATGCTTCCAAAATAATTAAACCCCCATAAATTCATACTTTGGTTTGACAGTCTGGCTGTTAGGTATTTCAAGCCCTCAATTTTATGGATTTTCTCCTACTACATTTCCGCAATAGATGATTCGTAAGTACTTGGCTTTCTCAACAGCAAAAATTACAATCATGTTTTGTTTTCTACTTTAGAACATAGAAGGCACTTCAGAACAAAAGCTTAATAGATTAAACAAAACCGCCACTTTTATTTAACAAATATTTGATGTATTATATAGATATTCTCTTCCTCTACTGGAGGTAGTAACTGTTTACCCTGTTATGAAATAGAGGACTAAACCACTTAGGCACTATTTACTTTGTGTGATGAGATTAAAGTGGTATTAATTAATGCAGGATAAAATATAGGATATGTAGTGATAAGATTATGTAAACTTTTGTTTACTTTGTTGAATTAGCTATTGGATTAATGTGAGATGGTTTAATCTTATGTTTACTAACGTCCCATTAATTTGTGATAATATTATTGAAATGCCAAAATGACTAATAACAAGACAAAATGATCATAGTGACAAAAAAAAATCCTATATATTTTCTTTTTTCTATTAGGTTGCATTCGCATTGAATAATTTGAAATTATGAATTTCAAATCCTTAACAATAAATTATTTTTGAATTTATTTGAATAATTAAAAATCCCTTAATAACGAATTCTTTTAATTTGTTTGAATAATTTAAAATTTTAAAGGATTTGAAATCCTTCAATTTCGATTTTGAACTACATTTTCTTGAATATTAATGGATTTCAAATTACTTTCAATTCGAGTCATTTAAAATCCTTTCTCCAAAATCCATCAATCCAAATGCACCATTAGAAATTTTAGACTACTAATTATTATCTTTTTCCTTTTTATTTACTTTTCAAAACAACAAAATAATTAAATAAATAAGCATAAATAAAAAAAATAGAGTAATTTGTTCTCCTCAACATCAACGACAAAAATGGCAAAGAAGAAATGGGAAAGCTTGCATGTCTGATGTCACAAGCATTTATAAACGGCTCGGGCTTTTGGATAGTCCACATATTGAAAGGTATTTTTGACTTAAACTAGTTCAAAGTTTGGATAAAATGGACACTGCTTTGCAAACCTAACAAGTGGGCCATCTTTTGACATATTATCCTACCCTATTGGGTCGGATAATAATGTGGCATTTATAATGAATTTGACACTATATCTCAGGTCCATATATTAGATCATGGGCTTTAAAAATAAAACTAAACATAAAATTGAGGTATATTGGATAGGACATGCAACCCAATCTGTTAATGTAAACAAGGCCTTAGGGGTAATCCTAATACATTGAAAAATTAAACACTTAAAAACTTTAAAAACTCTAATATTGTTCGAAGAATTGGAGAAAATTTTCAATGATCCTCTTCTTCTTCATAACTCCTTATTTTATAATAGTTCGTGGATACCAATTCCAGACTTCAAACTTTCTTTAGAAACATCATTGCGTTCATCATACACTTTAGCTCCTGCTTTCATCTATGACCATTATTTTTTGTCGGCCACTGCTTTTTCAGTTGTTGTCATCCTGCTTTTCAGACTGTGGAACTCTTTTCTTTGGTTCTGCTGACAATCATTCCTATATTTTCTTTAACATGTTTAGGGTTTTAGCTCGCCTTTTTAAAAATCCTTCTGGATGTCTTTTACCTTTTTCTAGTTTGGATTTGGATTTTTTCTAGGTCACTAGAATCTTTGTTCCAAACAAAGGTTTCTCCTGGAATTCACAATAAGAGCATATATGATTACACTGTTTCTCCACATACATCATATTGCATGTTTTTTTTTTGTTTTTTCAATAGCCTTCATTGTGAACAATTTATATTTCCAGACAAGCATTCTCTTCTTTTCAAGTAGGCTTTCCAAAAAGTCAATACTTTTTTCTATCATGGAATTAATAAGAATGACCAATTTAACTTATTTAAAAAAAATTAATTTTATCCATCTCAGTGAGACATATCCAAAATCCCTAAGATCTTCTAGTGGAGATTTCATCCTCGTTGAGGGATGACACTAAAGTCACTTCTCCTGTTGCAGTTAATTCTGTTGAATTCTACCTGCTCGATTTTAGTAATTTGATACAATGGAATGCTCGATGGAAACCCTTCTTTGCAATTTCTAGAGTTGCTAAAATAAACTTGAGCAACAAATTATCTTCTCGTTTAAGGTGGGGATTGTTTTTTCAAGAATCATAAATCGCTCCTCTAATCCATTATGGATATTTTGAGATTTCTAAAAATCCAGTTGCCATAGTATGAAAAGAATCAAGAGCCCAACAATCATACCACTGTCTTAGTTCTTTTAAGTTAGACCCTTCTAGCATTCATTTCCTATTATATTTTCTTGGATGTATCTGCCATGGTCTTACTTGGTTTAATTCCTTTGTGGGAAACAAGTTTTTCCCATGTCCTCGGGTAGAGGTATCTGTTAGTGGCCTGAGATTAATTTTTCCCTCCTTGACCTCAAAGGGGTTGGGTTGACATGAACTATTAGGAGTTTGCACTTTTTATGATGCAATTGTCGCCTCTTCACTAGAGTTTGGCAATGGTTTTGTGCTTGCATTACTAGAATTCGCCGCTACAGTTTTAGAAACCTATTATCTAAATGCAGGTTTAGAGCCTTTCTCTTGTAATTTTTGGTTATTATCAAAGATGATGCCTGTTGAATTGCTTCCATTAATGTGTCCCATAACATGCCTGGGAATGCAGCGGAAGCGTAAAATAAAAATTTAAAATTGGTTTCAAATGTGTGTGCTCTTCGAATTCCTGGGAGTTTGGTATTTTCAAAATGCATCATAACAACAAATAAAATATGCTTGAGAATGTGTCTAAAGGAGAAAATAAAAATATATAAGAAATATACACTTAAATATTACCTTTTTGTTTTCTTATGTAGCCGACAATAAGCATTGTTTTTCTTTTCTTTCCTTTTTCCATTCACTTTTGAATCCTTATTAGAACCCATCTAATTTATCCACACAATACTAATGAAAACAGATCTAGATTTACTGCTAAATAGAAGCTAGATCGAGGAAGAAGCGCCCACGCTTGTGCCTCTGCAGCTTAGGCCCCCCCCCCCCCCCCCCCAATCTGCCTCTGCCATTGCCACCTACCCACTGCCTCTACCATTGCCACCTACCTACCGCCTCTACCATAGGGACTTCCCGTTCGCCTCTAAATCTTCGCCTCTTAGCTCCAATTTCCACGCCCATGTATTTCTCATTTTTCTAAAATTTATTTTAATCCTTCTGTAATATTTAGGCAATTTATGAATATTAGGAAAAACTTGGGATTTAATTTTATGTAATTTTATGAAAATATGTGTAATTTTATGCATAGGTTTAATTTGTGTAATTTGATGATGTTTTTGAATATATGTGTAATTTTATGTAATATCTATTTTTTTTTGTAAATAATAATTTCCCTAATTTCTTTAATTTCATAATTTTTTTTAAAATAATAATTTTTATAAATTTATGAAAATAAGAATTTCTTTAAACAAACTAATTTTTGAAAAAAATGATATAATATCAGCAATTTCTGAAAACATCTATTTTGTAAAAATAATATACAAATATGTAATTTTGAATTATGTAGTTTCTCGAGTATTAAGCATAGTTGTCTAGTCAAGAATGGAACCGGTGCCAATTCATGCCCTAGAATAAGGTCGTGAGACGGTTGATAGTAGGACCATACTCATATGAACTCAGAGCCTAAATGTTCACGCGACTATTCACGTAGTCTCTAGTGCCATGGATGATTGTTAGACGGCCACTCATGGTAATTGGGCCAATTTCGGTTATGGAAAAATTGAAAATAATTAATTAAGTTAGATTTAATTAATTGCTTTGGTCACAGACGCCCAAGTCTAGTTGTGGGTAAACATAAAGAGTCACACCCTACCACTATAATGGGAGGGAATTAATTGAGAATTAATTCTAGAAGAGTCGGATTAATTTAATTGGATTAAATTAATTTTTAGAGAGAATAAATGATCGATCATATATTTAACCAACCATTGGATGGATGACTTGAAATTTAATTAATTAGATTAACTGAAATTTCAAGTTAGCTATTAAAATTAATTAGATTAATTTTATTAATGGGTTTGGTCCAATTTAAAATTCAATTTATAAATTGAAAGAGAGAGCATAGGCTTGAATTTTTAATTAAATTAAAAGATAAGGAGTTTAATGTTGGGCTTATGATAATTCCAACATGTAGACACTAATAAAGGACTAATTTGAAGTTTTTACAAACTTAAGGGACTAAAGTGAAAAATAAAAATTTAAATTGACCATTTTCCTAAAAAAAATCTATTTTTCGGCCATTTTCGCCGGAAAATAGTTTGAGGGACCAATTTGAAACAAAAATTAAACTTTGAGAATACTAAAGTCAATAAATGAATTCGAGGGACTAAAGTGATTCTAAATAAAAAACTTAAGGGACTAGATATAATATTTATTATTATTATTATTATTATTATTATTATTATTATTATTATTAGAAAAACCGGTGCCATTATAGCTCAGCCCAGCGAGAAAAACATCGTACGTGGACAGCCGAAGAGCCAAAGCAAAGCAAACAAGTTCAATAACAAGGAAACCAATTTATTCTACGGTAAGAAGCCCGGGGATCCTATGTCAACGGGCTTGTCTTGTGGCCTAGCTCTTGTGCTTTGGCCCCCAAATGCCGATCCAGCAAGCTCGCCTCATAGCCCATGACGCGGTCCAACTTTGCTATCCTTTGAAGCAATGAAATCCAACACAATGAATAACCTTTTCGTCCCTGATTAAGCCTTATATATATATATATATATATATATATATAGCAAGAAATTAGAAAAAAGGTAAAATTGCTAACTTTGTATTTGAGGATTTCGAAGGAGTCGGAATAGGTGACCAGAAAGCTAATTGGATTGACAATTTTGGGAACTATTCAAGTAATCTATATTTAAGTAATATTATCCTAATGAATATGGTAAGTATTCGTCATTGGTACATATGTTTGTTGTGCTTACCAATTGCATTAAACACTGCTTTGACGTTACAATAGATCCCCACATACCATTTACATAACCCATATACATATGGATGGCGGCTGTGAAACCAACTTCTGAGGGTTGGTCTGAAACGTTCTAAGTCGAGAACCTCGAGACTGGACATCGAGAGTCCTATTGATACTTGCACTGAGTATTGCATTCATTAGAAAGTATCGTATTTCATCAGCGACGGACGTTGGACGTCTATGCAATTTTAGTAGGTTAGTTGACAAGGTGGTCAACTGACTGAACTTACTCGCGGGGATCGCCATATGAAAGCTTTGGAGGCTTGGTCGGTATAACTTGAGTCCCCGGCTCCGATAGTACGAAAGTAGTCCTCAGACTAGAGGAATCACGACAGTCACGTGCATACGATAACTGTATCTTGGATTTGGCGAGGGTGATCATATCACAGACATAATCATCATAAGCTTTGTCCAGTGCAGTCGGAGTATGTAGCGAGGACGGTGAGTTTAAAAAAGGAGATATGTCCCCTGTCAATCCATGACGGAGGCATCTCCTATGCACCTGAGACGCGTTCACGCCTTATGAACCTGCGGCCACAGTGATTGGTCGAATATGAAAAGAGGTTCCTATGTCGAACAATTAAGCGGAACGCGGTCTGAAGTATTAAGGAAGAGATGTTTAGTCCAGGATGAGAACCGACATCAAATTCTATGCCCTAAACTAAGGCCGGGAACGGTAGACGGAAGAACCGTACCCGTATGGACTCGGAAGCCTAAATGTTCACATGGACATTCACCCAATGTTTAGTGCCATGGACCGTTGCTAGATGACCACCCATGGTAGCGGGCTTTCTTGATCATTGGTTGATCAAGAACGATTAATTAAATTAGATTTAATTAATTACTAGTAGGACATTCACCCTAGTTTAGCTAAAAGGTGATCCTAAAGAATCACACACAAATTATCGAGAAAGAACAAGTAATTAATTTAAAATTAATTCTATAAGGTGAAAGTAATTGAATTATTCACACATGCAGATCCATTAAACGGATAGGCCAAGATTAAATTAATTGAATTAATTTAAATTTGGTTTGTCATTATTATTTAATAAATTGGATTTATTAATTAATAAGAGACAATTTTGGGCTTGGGTATTTAATTGGATTAAATACTTATTGGGTTTAATTAATTGAATTTTATTAAATTGGATTTAATTACAATTCATTGGGCCTTGAATTTATTTTTATATAAATTCGGCCCACTAATTAAGGCCCACTAGAGAATTTCTAGAAGGAGAATTGACCAAGAAAATTGTATTTTTGGAAAGTGCATGCTTTTTTTTTTTTTTTTAGAAAGTCGCATGTGCCTAGGCGGGGGGTTTAGGGGACCCCTACCCGTTTATTACCAAGAAAGAATTCAAATCATGTACAATGAGAAAAACTGGAAACAATGAGTACTTACTCCCTTTACAAAAAAGAGAGAAAATACCTATACTAACCATCGCCCACGTGTTGTGCCCATTATTCCAAAACCAGCCACAAAACCTCCTCCAAAAAACTCCTGGTCCAAGTCGTGAAACCATCATCACCTCCGGCGAAGGTGAGGAACTCCCCGTCTGTCAAGGCTTTTTTTTTTTCACCATAAAATGATCAGCAGTAGTTATATATGGCATAATCTTCATCAAATGTGTATGCACAAGAAATATTTCAGCGTTCAGTTCACAGATAGTAAAACTATTGTCTAATCATCGCGCTGCTGCCTTGTGCTAAAATAAAAAAATTACGGATCAAACTCCTTGAACCAACCGTGGTTCAGAGTAGCTTCTGCTGTTATTCTCTTCTCTGGATCATACTCCAAAAGCTTTTTCAGCAAATCAAATCCAAGTTCTGTAACCGATGGAGCTCCTGTAGAAGATGTAGCAGCAAGAAACTTTTGCATAAGCCGATTATCATCTGGTTCGCCATTGCCAAGAACAATGTATATTTGGGCAATTTGCTCAAGATCACACCTCCCTTTGAAAAGCACTTCCTTCAACAACAATTCCGCCATTATACACCCTACTGGCCACATGTCGATCGCACAAGAATACGCCTCTGCTCCAACAAGAATTTTGGGGCTTTATACGAAAGAGTTCCAACATCAGGACAGTATGACCGGCACTCGCTTGCAAACTTCCTCGATAGACCAAAGTCACAAATTTTCATGCCATCATTTCTATTAATCAGAATGTTCGAGGGCTTCAAATCCCTATGCATCAGTCCATTCTCGTGCAGAAACCTGACGCCCTCGAGAAACTGATTCATTATGCACTTGACTTCGTTCAGATTCAAAGGTTTTTTCTTGACGTCCATGAATCTCTTTAAGTCGTTTTCCAAATGCTCCATTATGATGAAAAAATGATCACGATCATCTACAACGACTTCTTTAAATTCTATGACAGCGGGATGCCGAGGAAGGGATGTGAGAGCGGCGATTTCTCTCAATGTTGATCTAGATAACCCATGAAACTCCTGCTTTATTGCCACAATTTCGAGTGTTTTTCTGTGGTTTGCTCTGTAGATAATGCTATAAGACCCTTGACTGATCACATTCAGAAACTTGTAAGTGTTAGCCTTCCACTAATCAAATTCCTCGCTAAGAAATGATTAGACTCATGTTGAGAATGATTCATCAGTTGGAGACACTCGTATTTGTTCCCCCATCGAGAAATCAAATCCTCGACAAGAAATGATCAGACTCATATTGAGGATGATTTCGTTCGAAGAACTGGTGATCATCATTCTTGTTGCCAATAAAATTAAGAAACCCAGCCTCCTCCACCATGGAAACTATTGTTGCAGAGGCGAAAGACTCCTACGCACTGTAAGCCCAAAGAAACTGTAAAAAAGATTGGTAATTCTTGTTTCTTGGTTTGCTCAGACGTTTACATAGGGACGTATTATAATCATCTATTAGGAATAAATGAAAAGGTGACCTTATAGATCAAAAAATGTATCTAGACACATTCCTATTTATTTAAACAAGGTATATTTATACAGGTAGTGCAAATATTTATCACACAATACATAACACAAAAACTCTCCCTCTCCTTGTAGAATTCGGCCGCCCCCTTCCCTATCTCACAAGGCGAGTATTTGGCTTTGATTCCTTCTAGCAAAGGGATCAAGGCCTCGTTCTTTCCTATTCCTTGTGGATCATTTTTCAAGGATTCCTATGTTGGAGTTTTGGGTGGATAATTCAACGCGAAAATCTGTTTGGAAGCTTGAAATCACAAGAGGTAATTTCGGTTTTTTAATTTGTGCTTCTCTGTTATTTCTCAACCATAGTCTCGCATGAATTATGTTGTTGTAGTATTGTTCATACTACATCGAACACCCGGGAACACCCCTTGGTACGATCATTTAATTTTTTAAATTGTTGTTTCTCGCCTATCGCTTCCACTAGAGCATTCTCGGACCGATCCGCTTGTGCCTTTCAAGTGGTATTAGAGCCCGATTTGATGTAGATGCTATTGGTTTTATGTGATAAGCATGTGAATGTGTTTTTACAATTTTTTAAGCATGGTTTTATTGCTTATTTCATTGATGATTATATGTAGAAATTAACTTGTTTAATTTTGTGATTATTTGAATAATTTAAGTGTTTAAAAAAATTATATTTTTCTAGAAATGTTTGGTTATATTCAATTTATTGTTTAGAATAAAAAAAATATTTTAAAACACCGTAGTAGTGCACTGCCGGCCGGCACTACATGCTATGCGCGCGCATGTGCTGGCAGAGTGGCTAGCGCGTGCACGACCATTGGGGAAAGTTTGCAGGTTGTCGGTGGACGATTGGGCCATTTTTTGGCCGTTCTTCCAAAAAATTAAATTTTCTGAATTATGCACAATTTTTGAAAATTATTAATATTTGTTGATTTAATTTTGGATTAAATTGGATTTTTTTTCTAAAATTAAATTGCTTAAATTAATTTGGTTTAACATGTGCATTGGATGCACATGTCTTGATCATCCTTTTAATTGTAATTTTTAACTTGTGTTTTCTATATATAATTATTTGTTATGATATTGGAGATCATGTCTTTTATTATGCATGAGATGTATGATGTATGTCTAACATGTTTAATTGGATTATTGTGCTAGTTGAATGAGAATGGATGATCACGAAACCCTTGACCGCTTGTATGCTTTTCTATTTATGTTGGGTGGGCCCATGTGCCCTTTTTAATTTTATATCTCCTATTCTTTTATTTTTTGTATTGGAATAATTAGGCTTGCTTTCCTCCCCAATTATGTATTCCCCCGACTTTTGATCGGGGTCTTTTATTGTAATAAGAGTAGAATAGGTTTTTTGGTGAGATTTTATTTTGTAATAAAGCAAGCTGACGGAGAAGCAAATCCATGGAGAAGAAGGCCCACGGAGAAAGGTGGAGTTACAAGGCCCATTAGTATGTTAAGGTAAATTACTTTTTTAATAGCATAGGGTTACCTTAGATAGACCTTAGACTCACTGTGGGTTCAGTGGTTCGCATAGGTTGGGCTCGTGATCATCCAACAGGGGTATGCTAGGTTTCTTTGCATGCGATGCATTTATTTTCTAATGCTTTAAATATTTCATATTTATGCATGCAAAACACTAATGTGATTAGGTCTCAGTAATACACTATTTAAGTCTCACTTGGTTGGACCAAGTTAAAATGTTAGGGCCCACAATGGACTTGGATCAAAATGGATTGATCTGTCCAAGGTTTCCATCCACAATAAAGTAGTGAGGAAGCTGCCACTACCAAAATGTGGTCTCACAAGTCATGGCACATTTGGAATAGAGGCAAGCTGCACTGTATTGTGAACAAAAGAACATGTTCATTATTGCCTTGTCTCAAGAGTCGTGGGGGCGACAATCGAGGTATGATGTGGTTGATGGGGTGAGCCTAACACTAAATAATATTAGGCCTATAATAGACTTAGATCCAAATAGATTTTTCGATCTATCCAGGTCTTCCATCCATAATAATGTGATGAGGAAGCTACCGTTACCCAAATATGGTCTCACGAGTCGTGACACATTTGGAATAGAGGCAAGCTACACTATTGTTATGAATAAAGGAATACACTCATTGTTTCTCTATCTCACAAATCGTGGGGGGCGACAGTTGAGGTATGATTTGGTTGACGGGACGGGCTTAACATCGAGTAGCATGATTAGCTTGGAGTCCTCGGGGTCATGTAAATAGGTGAGATAAAATATCTCGGGAATCTCATGGAATGAGAATGGTGTTGGATACTTCCCATGAGCCTTTTACCATGTGAATTGTAAATGCAGGGCATGGTAGATTGTGCTTGAGGATCCCAAGCCCACTAGGAAATGGTTACCCAAAACTCCACTTGAGAATGGTGGACTTTTGGAGAAACACTGGGAGGGGTTAATGACTAAAAGATCAAGTCTTAACTCAAACACAATATTATAGTAATCTACTGTTTTTTTTGCTTAACATTTTGAATGTATGTCTAAGATCCACTCACCGATATATTTTTTTGAGATTTATTTTATTTGATGGAATGCATTAAATAAATTGGTTTCAAAATATGAGGATTGTCCTCGATTTCAGAACCTAGCTCATGTTATGGATAAGCCACTTCCATTGAACTTGCGAAAGGGGTCCTCGCCTTAAGAACGTTTGACATTTGGGAAAAAGCATAAGGACAATCGCAAGATCCGCAGTATCATACTTGCTTCCATAACTAATGAGCAGAATGACAGGACGGACAATGTTGGTTCAAATAATACTCACATAAAATGAGTTTATGCGGCACTAATCCAGCACATTTGATATGCGCGACGGAGCATTTCTGAGCCAAGATGACTGAGGGATGTCTGTACATAACATGAGGTTAAGATGTTATCTTTGTGAGAAGCCTAAGGACAGTGTTGGTGTACATTGATGTGATCCTTCAGTCCCTTCATCCCTCCTTTGACCTGTTTATCATGAACTGTAAATGAGCTTGAGAAGACCATTCATGAGTTGATAGACATGATTGGACCAATATGAGGCAACATTTGAAGAATCTGCATCGTTGATATTGGATTAGGAGGCTTCAGCCTCAAGAGCGAAAGCAAAGGGTGCCAGACGCTGGATGAGGAAGATGATGAAGCAGAGACGACCACTGCAAGCGCTTTGAGCGCTCCTGTTGCCTTGTTGGACAAGGGTAAAGGAAATAGGAAGCTGATTCAGCAGTTAAGAATTGCGAAAGGAGTTTGCATAACTTAGCAAAAGACATTGGAGGACGGATTGTCATGAACTCCTCTCCACCAAAGTTTTTACATTTGTTGAGAAACATGATTGCTAATTCTACTCCCTGGATATTGGATATTTGCTTTTAAGTACATTTCTGCAAATGGTTTGCAGAATAAAAAGGAGTAGAAGGCTAAGACATATAGTCCCAAAGCTAGGCGATGGCTATACCATTGCTACAAAAGCTATAAGGCTAAGTGGACTTAGCCATAAGTAGTAATCATGTTAGATAATATATAATTACTTAACCCAACATGATCAATTTTTTCGTTAGTCAATTGTTAGACAAGTTGGACTACAAACTTGATCGATTAATGTTTCTTTTATTTGACAAGAAGTGTACTGAGTTATAAATTTTTGTACTCCATATCATAATTGGATTATGTAAGCTCAAAATAAATGGCTTTATGGATAATCAAGAACGATGGCATGTATAAGCTAGGCCATATTCTTATAGTTAGGATAAGTAGGTTGGTAGATTCAAGGAGTCTAAAAACAGACAACTTGAGTTTGCTAACTTATAAATCCTTTTCTGAGAAGGAAAAAAACTGTGAAAGCAGGTAGGACAAAGTATGCCTGTCAAACGATCTATTGGATTAGATGCAAACATACATCTGTAGGTCGCTAAATTCACAAGACCAGTGGAGGATTCACAAGTCTAAGGACTTTTGGAAGCTTCAGGGAATTAGACTTGAACTAGAGAATCAAAATGGTTTTGGAGTCAGACCCTTCGATTGAATTGAGGTGGTGGGTATTTAGTGGAAGTTCTTGAAGTATCTCGATGAGAATGGAAGTCACATTCAGTAAAATTCTTCATGGAAGAGACGATGTTGGATTGTGACTGGTAAGGAAGAAATTGAATCTTGATTGGATATGATTCGACCAGTGTTTTACTGAATTACCTGGCCCATCTAGATATAGACTTTCGAAGCATTTTCTTAAAATCATGATCTAGGCACCATATTTGATATGGATTGGCATGCCTGTATCCTACAAAAGTTATTGAGTATCGGAGTGGTCCTGCATATGTCAAGGGACTAGTGGGAGGCAAATTAGACTTAAAGTCTAGTTTGTGCAAGTTCATAATGGAATAATACAAACATTATTTATAATCAAATTTTCACTGATTATATTCCAGTTCTCTAGAGGGGACGATCAGAAAGCTCCAATTGCATGAAAGGTACGAGTTTTTGAGTCTGACCTGATAAGGAGAAGCGATGTGGGACACGATCTGGATAAATAACTTGGAGCCAAAAGACGCTATGGGGTTCAAACTAGGTTTGAACATCATGTATCTGAAATATTTGTTTTGACAAGTTCATGAGGTACATAACTTAGTCAAGAATAAGGTCGAAGGTCAGTGGTAGCTTAATTGTGTTCCTAGTGTTTTAGGGGTTAAAACTTCTTTATCATTTAGAATGATAGAAAGATATTGTGGCACACTAAAACACAAATATTATTCATGAAAATTCTCCATATAGGAATTGGGTTCCTATCAAGGGATAAGCTATCCAAGATACAGTCGGGTAAATTGATGAGGAGCTTAGATGTTTGACATACCCACGTCTCTGCTATAGGCAACATGGGAATGGTGTTCGCTACACTAAAAGTGATGTTGTGTATGCTTTAAGCATAGCAACAAATATCGGGTGTGCACCAAAGAGGCAGTAGACAACTGTTAAAAAACTATCTTCAATGCCTGAATAAGAATTAAAGAAAACTCTTGATGCACATTAATAGATGGTTGATTTGGAAGCTATAGCGATAATAGCTTCCAGCATCATATGAATAATTCTTAGTCTTAAAACGAGCGTACGTTCAAGCTTTATGGTGATGTGGTAACTTGGAAAGGTTCCTAGTAGAATACCACAAGGAGTTTCATCATGTAAGTTGGATGTGTGGCAACTTTAGAAGTTGTGTTGGAAAGTGGTTAGGATAGAAAAACTACACCTATCTGTTGGGTGTGCTACCTAGCATGGCCATGCTAATAGTCACCTTGGAGGATTATAACTAGGCCATTGCATAAGCTAAAAAGGCTTGAGATCTCATCAAAAATCTAAGGAAAATTCTTAGACACCACTATCTGCTTGGAGCGATGGTATGAAGATGTGACGTACGGTTGGACTGCATCATAGTAGGAATTATGGACCCATAAGACCTAACCAGTATCAAAGATTGCTCGTGATCAGATTAGTTTAAAAACATGAGTAATTGACTTTGAGGTCAAGTTGGAGATTGTTGGAATAGGTGATCAGAAAGCCGATTGGATTGGCAGTTTTAAGAACTATTCAAGCGATCTTTATTCAAGTAATATTGCCTTGATGAATATGGTAATTATTCAGCTCTGGTACATATGTCTGTTGTGCTTACTAATTGCGTTAAGTACTGCTTTGACATCCCAATAGATGCCCACAGACCATTTACATAACTTATGTAGTTGGGCTGCACATTGGATGGTGACTGTGAAATCAACTTATGAGGGTTGGTATGAAACGTTCCAAGTCGAGGACCTGGAGACTAGGCATCGAGAGTCCTATTAAGACTTGTACTGAGTATTGCATTCATTAGATGAGTGCCACGTTTCATCGACGATGGACGTCCATATAATTTCAGTGGGTTAGTTGACAAGATAGTCAACTAACTGATCAACTGACTCGCGGGGATCGTCATATGGAAGCCTTGAAGGCTTGATCGGTATGACTGAAGTCCCCAGCTCCAATAGTACGGGACTAGTCCTCACACTTGAAGAATTACGTCATGTGCATACGATGACTATATCTTGGATCTGACGAGAGGTGTATGTAGATAGGACAATGAGTTTTAAGAAGAAAATCCGTCCTCTGTCAATGCATGACAGAGGTATCTTTATGCACTTGAAGACGCATTCACGCCTTATGAACCTTTGGCCACAATGATTGGTCGAATAGGAAAAAGAGGTTCCTATGTTGAACAATTAAGCATAATGCAGTTTGAAGTATTAAAGCATAGATGCTTAGTCTAGGATGAAAACCGACACCAAATTCCATGCCCCTGATTAAGGTCGGGAGACGGTAGACGGAAGGACCGTATCCATATGAACTCGGGTGCCTAAATTTTTCACACAGATATTTACCTAATCTCTAGTGCCATGCATCGTTGCAAGACGACCACCTATGGTAGCAGGCTTGCTTGATCATTGGTTGATCAAGAATGATTAATTAAATTAGGTTTAATTAATTGATAGTGTAGGACACTAGCCCAAGTCTAGCTGAAAGGTCTAAAAGAGTCACACATAAATCACCAAGAAAGAACAAGGAATTAATTCCGTAAAAGTGTAAGTAATTGGATTACTCACACATGGGGATCCATTGGATAGATAGGCCCAAGATTAAATTAATTGGATTAATGTCTTTATTATTTAATGAATTGGATTATTAATTAATAAGAAACAGTTTTGGGTTTGGGTACTTAATTGGATTAAATACCAATAGTGATTAATTAATTGGATTTTATTACATTGAATTTAATTAAAACTCATTAGGCCTTGAATTTATTTCTATATAAATTATGCCTACTAATTAAGGCCCACTAACGAATTTCTAGAAGGAGAGTTGACCGAGAAAATTGTATTTTTGGAAAGTGCATACTTGGTCATAATCATAATCCTCTATTTGGAATAGATGAAATGGTTACCATATAGATAAAAGAATGTATCTAGACACATTCCTATTTATCTATACAAGGTATATACATATATATACATGTAGTATGAATAATTATGTAGAAAATAATTATCACACAATACACAACATAAAAACTCTCCCTCTCCTCTAGAATTCAGCTGCCCCGTCCCTTATCTCACAAGGCGAGTTTTTGGCTTTGATTCCTTCTAGCAAAGGGATCAATGCCTTGTTCTTTTCTGGTGCTGTTGTGGATCATCTTTGGAGGATTCCTACGTTGGACTCTTGGGTGGACAATTCAACGTGAGTAGCCGTTTGGAAGCTTGAAATCACAAAAGGTAATTTTGGTTTTTTAATCTGTGCTTCTCTTCTATTTTCTCAACCATAGCCTCGTATGAATTATGCTGTTGTAGTTTATTTTTCATACTACGTTGAATACTCGAGAACACCAAGGGTACACCTCTTGGCACGACCATTTAACTTTTTAAATTGTTGTTTCTCGCCTACCGCTTCCGCTAGTGAGTTCTTGGGCCGATCCGCTTATGTCTTTCATGGATCGGCCCGGGAAGCACGGTGGATGTGCGAAAAAAATAAAAAATCAACAATTGAAGCATACAACCAATCTCAATTAAGGAGTGTACCCTTTATCTATTTTCCAGGCGTTTGTTGTACAATAAAAAAAAGGCCACATAGAATCACGAGAAAAACAAGAAACATAAATATAAAATGAATTTACCCTCTTCGTTTTCTTTCTCAGCTACAAATGTTAATTCTCTCTCGTCTGCAACTCTGTTCCGGATCCATTCATGGTGAGATCTAGATTATGAGACCCTCTAGAATCTTCCATCTCCCACTAATAGGACATGGTCTTCTCGTACTAGCAAGAATGACCACGGAAGTGTTGGAATGGGTAACCTAAAGCCAATTGGATTGGTTGTTTGCCATTCGCCATTCTTCATCAAATAATATTAAATTGATGAATAAAGTAAGAATTCATCAAGTTAGCAGTGTGTTTCGTTGTGCTTACCACTGATATTGAATGGGGTTTCAGAATATCACAATGAAATGCCCACAAACTGAAAGGTTAAACTTGTGGAGTTGGGTTGCACATAGGTTCGGCAGCCATGAAACCAACTCTTGAAGGTCGATTTGAAATGTTCCAAGTCGAGGACCTCGAGACAGGGCATCGAGGGTCCTATAGAGACTTGCACTAAGTACTGCAGTCCTGTTTCATCGGCAGGAGACATAGGTCGTCTATGCAGTTCTAGTGAGTTAGTTGGCAAGGTAATCGACTGACCCGCGGGAATCTTCATATGCAAGCCTCTTAAGGTTTAGTCGATATGACTAGAATTCTCGATTTTGATAGTTCGAGACTGTCCTCGAACTTGAGGAATCATGGCAGTCACGTGCACACAAAGACTTTATTTTGAATATAGCGAGTGATGGTTGTATTGTGAGACATGGTCAACATAAGCCTTATCCAGCCAATCGGAGTATCACTACAAAAAACGCGCGATTTGTAACGACTTCTTTTGTAATCGCCATAGGCCGTTTCAATAGGCATGACTTTTGTAATTATTTTGTAATGGATTGGACGTGATGACGTCATTAGAGTGGTAAAAAATCTTCCTTTTTTTTTTTTGGAACGGCTATAACCATGCCTAAAGTCGTTACAAGTTTTGTGTTGTGCCTAAAATCGTTACAATTTATTGGTTGTTACTAATTTGTAGCTATTTTTGTAATTTTTAACTTTTTTTTTTTTGTGAAATCAATAGTTGTTACAAAATAGTCTCAATAGTCGTTTCAAAAACCCTGACAATAGTTAGCCGTTATAGAAGCCGCTCACATTTTTTTTTTAAATATATTAATTTGAATCGACCAAATTATCATGAAAACTGTTACAACGACCGTTACAAAATAATGCGAGATAAATGACGGAAAATAAATTTGTAGCGGCCTATTTAGAATGCGCTATTACAATGTTACTTATTAATATTTTTGAATTAATGCCAAAAAATGATGGAAAAATTAAATTCAATTGACTATTATAAAGACCGTTACAAATGCCGTTACAAAGGTAAATTACATAGGCCGTTACAAAGGTAGCTCCCAAAAATGAGTCATTTAAAAGTTTTAGATTGAAAATACGATATCTTTACATCCGGGATCCGATCCAAATTAAATGTATACAAGTATGTCTCCATTAAATCATATCAGATGGCCTGATTTAAAAATACACTGAGTTGAATGATTATTATTACATTTCTGAAATGAAATTAAATAAGGCTACAACTTCGCCGAATGATTTTATAAGTATGATCATATCTAACTTGATTTAATTTTGACGGCCATTTGCAGTTAACACTGTAGGATGATTATCAATGTAATACTAATATTTATGAATATCCAAATTTATTGCAAACTGCGTACTGTATCAATGTCAAATGCACTATTTTTATTTT
Source organism: Sesamum angolense (assembly GCA_034509725.1). Lineage (NCBI taxonomy): Eukaryota > Viridiplantae > Streptophyta > Magnoliopsida > Lamiales > Pedaliaceae > Sesamum > Sesamum angolense. Next base: position 13,677,574 of record JACGWL010000003.1, on the reverse strand, counting down.
TAATTTATTTTATTATAGGAATAATTATATTTACACCCCCTCACCTATTGCCATTTTCACAAACCACCCCTACCTTTTCAAAAATTACAGAAACCATGCCTGACTGGCTTTAAAACCCCAAAATGCCCATGTTGACATAAATCCCCTTAGGGGAGTTTTGTAATTACCAAAAGGTAGAGGGGGTGTCAAAGCAATGTTTATGGCGATGAATAATATGACCACATATTTTTTTATTATTATTTATACTAGTTTTTATTTTAAATTTAATTAAATTATTTTATTAACTTGTTTTAGTGAATCTATATATAAATTTATACCTCTTAATAACTGAAATATAAATTATTTAATAAATATATTAATAAAAATTAGTTACTAGCTTATAAATTCAAAGTAAAAATTATCATACTTGTATAAATTATTTTAAATTCTTAAAATTAACAAATTTATTCTTTATTCTTGTTTATAACTAAATTTGATTAAAATTAATAAATTATAATTCAAAATAAATTATGCAGTTTATATGTTGCAGAATACTTCTTGGACGGAAATTATAACTCAAAATAATTAAACTCAAAATTATAACTCAGTGGAGATTATAACTCAAAATAATTCAAGAAATTGACGGAAATTTTGGAAGCAAATACTTCTTGTTATCGTGCAGAATTAGAACAAAATGCCAAGGATACATTTATAGCTCAAACTGACATTGGTCAATAATTGTTTTAAGTATTCTGGTCAGTTGTAATTTTGAGTTATAATTTCCATCCAAGAAGTATTTTTCACCATATAAACGACATAATTTAGTTTGCATTATAATTTATTAATTTTAATCAAATTTAGTTATAAACAGAAATAAAGAATAAATCTTTTAATTTTAAGAATTTAAAATAATTTATACAAGTATGATATTTTTTTTAATTTGAATTTATAAGCTAGTAACAAATTTTTATTAATATATTAATTAAATAATTTAACATTTTCATTATTAAGAGGTATAAATCTATATATTGATTCAATAAAAGAAGTTAATAAAATAATTTAAATTTAAATTAAAAAATAGTATAAATAATAATAAAAAAATATGTGGTCATATTATTCATCCCCATAACCATTAGTTTAATACCCCCTCTACTTTTTGATAATTACAAAACACTCCTAAGGGAATCTATATCATTGAAAAATTAAATTAAAATTTGACCAAGTCAGCAAGAGTATTTTGGAATTTTAAAGGCTGTCAGGGATGGTTTCTGTAATTTTTAAAAAGGCAGGAGTGATTTATGTAAAATGGCAATAGGTGAGGGGTATAAATATAATTATCCCTTATTTATATTATTCCACATAAATTGTAAGGTGCCATAGCACACAATTGTTGATCAAACGATAATTTTTTTAATTCAAAAAAATAATTAAAAACTTTTGAACACCCTTTGTAACGGCATTAGGAACAATGAACACCAAATTGCCGTCGTTTTCATATATTGTAACGGCTTTTGAAATAGATTTTGTAACGGCTACATTTCACGGGATCAATTGAAACGGCTTTTGTAACGGCCTTTTATATTTTGTAACTCCGTTTGGAACGATTTTTGGAACGGCCATTATATATATATGTATATATATATATATATATACAACACTTACATATTTTTTCTTTCCTCCTTCTTCCTTCTCTCTCTTTTTTTCTCTCTTCCTCTCTTTGCAAACTCGTGCCGGCGTCGCCATCGTCTGAATCGCGTCGTTTGCTGCTGCCTCTGCCCCCGCGAGGTAACCCCCTCGCCTCGCCGCCACTCCCCCGCCACAAATCGCCGCTACACCTCCGCCAAATCCATTGAAGCCCCCTCTCCCTCACCACAATCAGGTTTTATTTTTTACTTTTTAATTTTATTTTAAAAATTTATATATATTTTGAGTTTATTTGATGAGAGGATGTTGGGTAATGGGTTTATTTGCTAGATGATGTTGAATATTTGTAAATTATTTTGTTGATTAATTTATTGTGAATAATTTTTGTAAATATAAATTATTTTTGTGTATAATTTTGTTATTTAATTTATTGTGAATAATATTTGTTGGATGATGTTTAATTGTTGATGAAATTATTTGTTGATGAAATTAGTGTACAATTTCTAAATTATTGAAAAAAATATGAAACTTTTTAAGCATTTATGAAAATTTAAAAATATTTTGCCAATTTTTTTATAAAATAACTGATTTGTTTTTAAAAGTGTAATTTTAAAAAAAATCAGATTTTTTTTTTAAGTTTAAAAAATTCTTTGGAAATTTTGAATTGTTTTTTCAAAATCTGTAATTTAAAAAAAATCAAATTTTAATAATTTCAGAAATATTTTTGAATTTCTTGAATTTAAAAGCAATATATGGAATTTTTAAAATTACAGAATTTTTTTGAAAGCTGTAATTTAAAAAAAATGCAAAATGATGTATGGAAATTTTTATTGTATATATGTTGTATGTTGCATTATTAAATTGATTGTATATATGTTGTATGGATATAATGTATGTAATTTAAAAAATAAAGTTCAGAATTTTTTCACAATTTTTAGGGAAATTATGCACCTAAATGCAATTTTTAGAAAATTAGAGGACCTTAATTTAATTTTCAGGAAATCAGAATCTTATGAAAATATTAGAAAATTATGGACTACGATACAATTTTTTAGGAAAATTATGCACCTAAATGCAATTTTTAGGAAATTAGAGGACCTTAATTTAATTTTAGGAAAATAGGAATTTTATGAAAATATTAATAATTAAATTTTATTTTTGTCATTTCTAATCATTTTTAACAATAATTTTTGAACAGGAGACATAATTTGGACACCCCGTCAATCCAAATTTGCCCGATCGTATAGCGCCTAATCGTACCGACGACGACAATGACAAACGTGTGGCTGCAGAGAACCATGATTTAGAGTAGGATTTTTTTTCTAATTTTGTAAAAAATATAATTTTAAAGTAATTTATTAATTTTTTTGTTATATTAGTTGTTTTTTAAATGATATTGCACAATTTAATAAAGAAAATTATTTATCTAATATTATAAAAATAAATATTAAAAATATATTAAAAATATTAAATTAAATAAATTAAATATTAAAATTAAATAAATAAATAAATATTAAAATATATTAGATTAATATTAATTTTTGTTACTGCATTTGTAACGGCTTTTGTAACTCATATACATTGGACAAATTTGGCAGGTCGTTACAAATACTATTACATAGATAGCTACACATTCAATTTAACTAAGCCATTACAAAAGTTGTTCCAAAATTATTTATTTAAATTTGTCAGTATTTGTAATGGCCATAGTTAGCCGTTACAAACGTCGTTACAAGTCGTAACGGCTTTTCAACTAGCCGTTATAAATAATTTATAACGCTTGTTTTAGTTGCAGTAGGCTAGGCCGTTCCAAAAACTATTACAAATAAAAAAAATGTTACAAATTAATAAAAAACTGTTACAAAAGCCGTTCCAAGAAATGATATTTTCATTGTGTATGTAGCAAGGACAGTTGATTCCAAAAAAGGACATGTCCCTTGTCAACATGTGACAGTGAGTTCTCCTATGCGCTTTGAGATGATTTAGACTCTAAAAGTCTTTTGCCAAAGCGATTGATCGATCAAGGATAGGTGTTCTACATCGGATCAATAGAGTAAATGCATTTCGAGTATTATGCATAATTGCCTAGTTAAGAATGAGAATCAACTCCTAACTCCATGCCCTAAACTAAGATCGTGAGACGGTTCACAGTAGCATTATTCTTGTATAGATTCAGAGCCTAAGTGTTAACACTGCTATTCACCTAGTGTCTAATGACATAGACTGTTGATACACATCTACCCATGGTAATAGACTATTTCTGGTTATGGGATAATAAAAGATAATTAATTGAATTGGATTTAATTAACTGTGTACGTCAAATGCGCCCAACTCTAGTTGAGGATAAACTTAAAGAGTTCTGCCCTACCACTATAACGGGATGGAATTAATTTCAGAAGAGTTAGATTAATTTAATTAAATTAAATTATTTTTTAGAGAGAATGAATTATTGGATCATCTATTTAGACCAATCCATTGGGTGGATAACTTGAAATTTAATTAATTGAATTAATTAAAAATTTTAAGTTAGTCATTAAGATTAATTGGATTAATTTTATTGGGCTTGGTCTGATTTATAAATTGAAAGATAAATAATAAAAGGCTTGGATCTTTTAATTGGATTAAAAGATATTTTAATATTAGGCTTACAATTATATTAGATTTAATTAAAGTCTATTAGACATGGGCTTGACTTAATTTTAATTAATCGAGTCTGATTTATTAAATACAAGCCTAACGTCTTGGTTAGACGTTGACTAAGTGGAGAAGGACATGTTTGAAGAATATTGGCTCATTTTGGAGGCTCCAATTTTGTCCATGGGGTGCTAGGATTAGAGTTTTTGATGTTTTTGAGTCTAACTAGGCTAGGACTCCTTGTACATGTATGGATAGGTCATATATATACCTATATAAAACCCTACCACACATACAAGATATACTAGCCTCTTTTCTTTCCAAAATTTGATCCATCTCTCTTTCCCTAGCATTCTCCTTCTTCAAGTTTTATCTTTTTATCTTAGAGATCAAATAAAAACGATACGGAGATCAAAATAGGTTAATTGATAACGGTTGTTTTGATCTTCACTCTTTCGTGGTCGTTCTTGCTAGCACGAGAAGACCACGTCCTTGTAGTGGGAGGGTGGACGTTTTAGAGGGTCTAATCTTCAAGATTAATCCATGAACGGATCCGGTATGGACAGAATCAACGCTCGTAGTTGTGCGAGAAAACAACAAGGGTAAAACTTCTCTTTAGTTTTTGGAGTTTGGAGATGCTAGTATGTGTTGTGTGTGTGACAAAGGTTAGATGTAAGTATATATATGACCTAGTCATACGTACAAGGAGTTCTAACCAAGTTAGGCTTCAAAACATCATCCTAACCCTACCAACCTCCCTCACCCACGAAATTGGCCTCTAAAATCAGCCAAAGAACCCTCTAAAATTGTCATTCTTGAGTTAGCCAAGGTCCAACCAAAGCCTTGGGGTTGTATTTAATGGACCAGACTTGATAAAGTCAACCCCACGTCTCATGGACTTAGACTAATCTAATTTAATCATAAACCCAATATTAAACTCATTATCTTTTAATAAAATTAAAGGATCAAAACCCATGCTCTCTCTTTTAATTTATGAATCCAATTTATAAATTGGACCAAGCCCAATAAAATAAATCCAATTAATTTTAATAGCTAACTTGAAATTCCAATTAATCCAATTAAATAAATTTCAAGTCATCCATTGAATGGATTGGTCAAAATAAATGATCCACTCATCTATTTTCTCTACAGATTAATTTAATCTTATTAAATTAATCCGACTCTTCTAGAATTAATTTCAAATTAATTTCATCTCATTATAGTGGTAGGTGTGACTCTTAGGTTCATCCTTAGTTAGACTTTGACAAGTGTGACCAACATAATTAATTAAATCTAATTTAATTAATTATTTTTTATTATCCCATAATAAAAAATAACCCGTTACCATGGGTGGCCGTCTAGCAATAGTAAATGGCACTAGAGACTAGCTGAATAGTGCCGTGAACATTTAGACTTCAAATTCGTACGAGTACAATCCTACTATCAACTGTCTCCCATCCTTAGTCTAGGGCATGAAATTGGTTGATTCCCATCATTGACTAGGCAACTATACTTAATACTCGAGATGCGTTTACTCTACTGAACCGATCTAGGAAACCTATCCCTGACCAATTAATCGCTTTGACCAAAGACTTTTAGACTCTAAACCATCTCAGAGCGCATAGGAAATTTTTTTATCATATACTGATAGGGGACATATCCTCTCTTCAAATCCACCGTCCTCACTACATACTCTGACTGCACTGGATAAGGCTTATGATGACCATTCCTCACGACACAGCCACCACTCGCCATATCCAAGATACAGCATTCGTATGCACGTGACTACAATAATTCCTCTAGTCCGTAGACTAATCTCGTACTATCAGAATTGGGGATCCCAGTCACATCAACCAAACCTTAAGAGGCTTTCATATGACGATTCACATGACTCAATTCAGTTAGTCGACTACCTTGCCAACTAATCCACTAAAACTGCAGAGACGACCTATGTTTTCTGCCGACGAAACACGGCTACAGTACTTAGTGTAAGTCTCTATAGGACCCTCGATGCCCAGTCTCGAGGTCGTCGACTTGGAACATCTCAAACCTCAAAAGTTGGTTTCATGACTGTCAAATCTATGCGTAGCCCAACTCCACGAGTTTAACCTTTCGGTCAGGCACATTTTGTTGTGACATTGAAACCCCATTCAATATCAGTGGTAAGCACAATGATACACGTCACCATTTTGATGAATCATTTCCATAATAATCATTCTAATGTTATTTGATAAAGATTGACCAATGATAACAACCAATCCAATCGGGTTTTGGTCACCCATTCCAATAATCTCCCACTTGATCATTAAGCCAATTACCCATGTCACTCAAAACCTTCTGACCATGAGCAATCTAAGGTACCGGCTCGATTTTGTGGGTGTACTTTATTTTCTTTTGGATGTACATGGTGAAGGAAGCGGATCGGCCTGGGAAGCGCGACAGAAGTGCAAAAAATCGAAAATATGATAAATCATGCGATAATATTAGAAATTAATTTTGATCAAGGGGTTTACCCTAGATCTTTCCCAGCCGATTGGTGTATTAAATAAAATCCAAAGGCGAAGAATACACGACAAAAGACAAAGAGCCTAAACCATAAATAGAGTTTATCTTTCATCGTTTTCTCGTTTGGCTACAAGCGTTGTCTCCTCTCCATTTTTGTTTTTGGATCCATCTACTAAATGACACACTATCACTAAAGGATGTGGAGATTTCATGCTAGCAAAATCTCCACATAACAGATGGAGTCGAAACAATTGCTATAGATTAATGTATTTTGATCTCCTTTCGTTTTTCTTTGATCTCTAAGACCAAAAGAGAAACTGAAGGATGGAGAACATGAGGGAGGGAGAGAGGTACGAAATTTTGGAGAGGTGGAGAGGCTAGTATGTGTTGTGTGTGTGGCTAGATTTTAATGTAGGTATATATATGACCTGGTCATCTACATACAAGAAATCCTAACCTAGTTAGGCTCCCAAACATAAAAACCCTAGCCATAGCAGCCTTGAGCACGAAAATTAAGCTCAAAATATCAGCAAACTACTCTCTAAAAGGTTCTCCTTAACTTAGCCAAAGTCTAATCAAGGTCTTGGGCTTGTATTTAGTGGATCGGGCTTGATTAATTAAAATTAAGTTAAGATCACGTCTAATGGACTTTAATTAAATCTAATTTAATTACAAGCCCAACATTAAACTATCCTTAATCGAATTAAAGGATCCAAGCTTTTTATCATCTCCATTTCAATTTATAAATCGGAGCAAGCCCAATAAAATTAATCCAATTAATTTTAATAACGAACATGAAATTCCAATTAATTCAATTAATTAAATTTCAAGTCATCCATTCGATGGATTGGTCTAAATAAATGATCCAATCATTTATTCTCTCCAAAGATTAATTTAATCCAATTAAATTAATCTGACTCTTCTATAATTAATTTCAAATTAATTTAATCCCATTATAGTGGTAATGTGTGACTCTTTAGGTTCACCCTCAACTAGAGTTGAGCGTGTGTGATCAACATAATTAATTAATTCTAATTTAATTAATTATTTTTTATTATCCCATAATCGAAAATAATATGTTACCATGGGTGGCCGTCTAGCAACAGTCTATGGCACTAGAGACTAGGTGAATGTTGGCGTGAACATTTAGGCTTTGAATCCATACGAGTACAGTCCTACTGTCAACCGTCTCCTGACCTTACTCTAGGACATGAAATTAGGCGTCGGTTACCGTTCTTGACTAGGAAACTATGCTTAACACTCGAGATGCGTTTACTCTACTAATCCGATCTAGGAAACCTAAGCCCAATCGATCAATCGCTTTGGCCAAAGACTTTTAAAGTCTAAACCATCCCATAGCGCATAGGAAAACTCACTCTCTTATACTGACAGGGGACAGATCATTTCTTAGAATTCACCGTCCTGGCTACATACTCCGACTGCACTGGATAAGGTTTATGATGACCATGTCTCATGACACAGCCATCGCCCATTGTATCCAAGATACAGACTTCGTACGCACGTGACTGCCATGATTCCTCAAGTCCGAGGACTAATCTCGTATTATCAGAATTGGGAATCCCTTTCATACCGACCAATAAGAGGTTTTCATATGACGATTCCCACGAGTCACTTTATTAAGTTGACTACCTTGCCAACTAGCCCACTAAAATTGCACAAACAACTAACGTCTCCTGTCGATGAAACACGGCTGCGGTACTTAGTGCAAGTCTCCATAGGACCCTCGATGCCAAGTCTCGAGGTCCTCGACTTGGAACGTTTCAGACCGATCCTCGGCAGTTGGTTTCATAGCTGCCAAACCTATCCACATCCCAACTCTACAGGTTTAACCATTCGGTCCATGGACATTTCGTTGTGACATTGAAATCCCGTTCAATATCAGTCATAAGCATAACGAAATACGTTGCCATCTTGATGAATTCTTACCGTATTCATCAATCTAATATTATTTGATAAAGATTATTGAATGAAAAACAATCAATCCAATTTGCTTTTGGCCAGCCGTTCCAACAATCTCCCACTTGACCATTAAGCTAATTACCCATGTCGCTTAGAACCTTCTGAGCATGAGCAATCTATGATACCAACTCGATTTCGTGGGTCTACTTTATTTTATATTGGATCTACACGATCTAACCATGTATTTCCTTCACCATTGTCGCTTGCAGATGGTTGTTATCTATGAAATTCCGTGGATCTTGTGATGAGATCTCGGGCCTATAAGGCTTTCGCCCTAGCCTCGTTGTTCGCCTCCAAGGCTACAACCGGCTCGATTGTGGTAGGCACCACATTCATCTAATGAATGCAGTTTTTTTGATCCAAACCACTTTTCTAAGATTGACTCATTAAAGTCGTCCCACATTCGACCTTTAAGACGGGGAGTCTACTTGAAACCCTTTCAAGCTACCATGCCTATCATCTAGTCCGAACGTGACTATACTTTGAGGACTTTATCCATTATTCACTTAAGTCTGAAAGCTAGTATCGTTTTAGCTTTCTAGAATTAACTATCCACAAACATGTATCATACGCACTACTTTAATCCTTATTCAAGTATTAAAGACTGCTCTTGACAACTGTCTACTGCCATGTTGGTGTATTCCCGATATAAATTGTGTCATACCCTAAGCATACACAACATCAAGCCCAACACACCAAACCAACACTTTCATGTTGTCTTCAGCACAGATGTAGGGGATGTCCAAGACATATGAGCTTTCTCATCAGTTAGATGCAACTGAGTCTTGAACAACTTAAGCTTTCTCATCAGTCAATCAAGACCGAATCTCGAATAGCTTGAGCTCTCTCATCAATCTCTTGCGACTAATTCTTTGAACAACTCATCTCTAATATATGAATCCAATATCTTTTATGGAGAATTTCGTGAATAATTTTTTATTAATGTCTTTAGTGTTCCCAAAACATCTTAACCTCATTCTAAATGAGTAAGACATTTACACACAAAATACATTGGAATTCACTCCAACTCCTACTAAACTTAGGCTTATTCTATCATATCATACCTAGTATGATTGTTTCATAAATTGAATATTCGAGTTTTATGAAGTCTCAAACCTAGTTTGAACTTCCTAGTGAATTCTTGGGCTCCTAGCCATTGATTATGAATGATGTCCCACATCGCTCCTCCTTATGTCCTTTTGAATTTAATTCCAATTCCACAGACAAATAAGGACTGGAATATGCTCAGTTAGGGATGTTATTGATTACGAATGACGCTTTTGAGAATTTGTATGAAAACTTACTCCCACTATTTCCTTGACATGTATAGGACCATTCTATTAACTCAAGTACTTTGTTGGACATGAGTTTCATCATACACTAATGGCCAATCTGTTTTAGTGAAACACTAGTCAAACGAAGTCCAACTTAGTTTGACTTCTTCCTTATCAGAGATCGGTCAACCGTGGTCCTTTGAGGAAGAACTTCACCGACTAAGAATCACATTCTTATTTTCGATATTAAAAAATTCCCACTAAATATACACTCTCTCGATCCAATTGAAAGGTGATCATTTTGGTTCACCACTCCGAGTCTAATTTTTTGAACCTCATATAACAAAATTAGACTTGTGAACCCCCACACTAATCTTGTGTATTTAGATGACCTACAAATTTCACACTAGATCCAATCCAACGTGTAATTGGTAAACTCATTTTGTCACAAAAGAGTTTTTCGGTCTTTCTCCTTCTCAGTAAAGGTTTTGAAAGCTAATGGATCCAAATCACCTATTTTTAGTGCTCTTTGAAGCCATCACTCTTTCTCTTCCTCAACTATAATAGATTAACCCTACCAGGACTGCAAGCTTGGGGTCTTCATTATTATTTTATTCTTTAGTTGAGTATGCATAATCTAATTATGAGATAGTATATGTTTCACCCAATAGACATGAATCCCATTTAATGTCAAATAAAAGGCTTTATTGATCAAAATATGTAATCAAAATTGTCCAATAATAATTGACAATATTATTTCGATCATGCTAGGTTATATAGATACTATCCTAACATGGTCACCACTAAGCCTAACTAAGACCTTTGTCTTTGTAGCAATAGCCCCACTATCGCTAAACTTTAGGACCTTCTTGTTTTGACTTTTCTAATCCTCATCATTACCTGCAAACCATTTGCAGATTTATGATTATAATTAAAGATTTATACCTTCATTGGAGAGGAGCTTATGACACTCCCTCTTTCAATTACCCTTCTCACGACAATAAATGCAAACATCATTCGAAATTCTAGACTGACAAACCCTCTTTTTCTTTCCTTTACCCCCGCCTAGCGGTATAATAGGAGCACTCGAAGTGCTAGCAGTAGTAGAAGATATCTCACCCTTCTTCCTCTTCTCGCGTCCGGCAACCTTGCCCTTCGCTTTATAGGTTGAAGCCTTTCCCACTAGTATTGACGGCGCAGATTTTCCAATTGTTGCCTCGTACTTGACTAATATATTAATTAGCTTTATGAAGGCTTTCTTCAAGCCCATTCATGTTATAGTTGATAGTAAATTGATAAGGGAGGAAGATAGTGATTGTAGAATCTAGTCAATGTATGTTTCTTCCTTGTTGAAATCAGCCTGGAGGTCTTTGAGCTTCTCCACTAGGGATAGCATCATCACTCTATGCTCTCGTACGGATGATCCCTTAATCATTATCATGCTGAAGAATGCCTTCATCGCGGCATATCTAATATGCCATTTCGGTACGGCATAAAGTTCTTTCATGTGGTGCATTATTGATAAGATGTCCTCATACCTTATGTACTGTTGTTGGATTTTGCTACTCATCAAACCCAGTACTATATTGCTGAATTTCCGGTTATCCTCATGTAACTGAGTAAATTTTCGAATATCAAACGTTCTCCTGGCAGTAACCCTTCCAGCAAAGTTTGAGGTAGTGACTTATCCAGAATCATCAATTCGGTTCTCGAAATCGAGACTATCCTCATATTTCTCACCCAATTCGAATAGTATATTCCATAAAATTAGTAGCCTCAAGTATAGAATTTAAGTGGATTCTTAGACATTTAATAAACATAAAAATATAAGCATATTATCATAATATTAAGTTCAAGTTAAGGACTTGGACTTCAGTCATTAACCCTAAAGCCTATCACTCTCAAATGGGGTTTTGGAAAAGCCTTTTCCTAGTGGGCTTGAGGTCCACAAGTGAAATTCTCCATGTCATGCTTTTACGATTCATATGAAAATATCTTTGTGGAAGGTATCCAATACCATTCTCGATCTAAGAGATCCTCAAGATATTTTGCCTCACTATTTTCACGTAATTTCGAGGACTCCAAGTAAATCACGTTACTTGGTGTTAGACCAACCCATCAATCGAATCATAGCACAAACTATCGCCCCCCATGACTCGTGAGACAGGGAAATAGAAGCGTAATATCTTCTTTTGCAATAATAGTGCAGCTTTGTTCCAGTCCAAACATTCCACGACTCGTGAGACCAGGTATGGATGAAATAAGCTTCCTCACTATATTGCTATGGATGGAAGACATGAAAACTACATTACTTAGCGATAGTCCTAATCTATCAAGCGAATCATAGCGCAAACTATCGCTCCTCATGACTCGTGAGATAGGAAAATAGAAGCGTATTCATTTCGTTCGCAATAATACTGCAGCTTCATTTCAGTCCAAACTTGCCACGATTCGTGAGACCACGTATCGGTAAAATTGGTTTCCTCACTACACTACTGTAGATGGATTGTATGGAACAACAAGCTATTATTTTATTTTTATTTATGAGATCTCATCACAATAATAGTATCTTGCATGAAAAAATATATCCACTATATTTAATGCATTAAATAAAATGCATCGCATGCAACATAAAAGCCTAGCATGCCTCTATTGGATGATCACAAGACCAAAAGCCTATGTAACTTACTGGGATGCGGTCTTTGCCCCGACAGGAGAGGGTATAATTCAGACTAATAACGAGGATGTGGTTAGGAGGATGGCACACCACCGGCGTGGTAGGTGTACGGGCGATGAGCCTGTAGCTCATTCGGCTTCACCAGACTGTGGGAAAGCGGTATCGTCGCCCCGTCGGATTGTCACAAGGAGTATAGTATGGTCTACCCTTTCTTGATTGATGAGATGTAGCACCCGCTATTAATACTACGGCTATATCTCCCTTAATTATCATACTTAAAGTAAACCGTGTTTATTTGTATAAATATGCACAGAATCGTATTGCACATGTAATCACAACGTCACAACCTATATAATCACAACCCACACCATGATATATATGCACATAACAAACATCACGAAGTAAAACCATTCTAGTAGTTCACTATCCACATTTTTAATGTTCCCTCTATACATCCCAAAATGTGAATTATATTTCAATTGATAAGTTAGGAGAAAACCGCATACTGGCCGACCTGATTGAACGCGGGGTTTGAACCTAACCCTTGATAGGCTGACACCTCAAGATCTACTCTTGAAAAATGTTAGCAGAGGGATGAGCCTGCAACTCAATAAGCAAATCTGGCACTATCTATACATGTACATCAAATATAGTCTAGACAAGGCAACTGAACAACATATATATAACATAATCAATTTAATTCCAACATAATCAACTTTATTACACAATATAGCCAACTCACAATAAAACAATCAATTAAACTCCTCTTCTCCTAGTCTGCTTACCAGAAGATGATATAGTGTTTTTCTCCATCAACTCAACCTCACATTTTATTACATACGTGGATCCCCTTGACAACCAGCTCATCAATATCATTTCGCATCATAGCTCTTTTCATATCGTATCACAACTCTTTTATATCGCATTACTACTCTTTTCATATCGCATCATAGCTCTTTTCTCATCGCATCATAACTCTTTTCTTTTCATTTGCCACATAGACTATTCAACAACATCAAGGGGTATTCACATCATATTATATTCAATTTGCACACTTCCTCAATTCCACATATCACCATCCTTGTAAGCAGTTATTGACGTAAAACCATATATAGGCATATTTCTGTTTACAAACACCAATAACACATTATCCAACAAATATAATACTTTAATGTATTTCTCATTTTACATACACAATATCATCATTCCAATTAAACCATCCACCTTATACATTTTCAGATAAATAAGCTTCAGCATGGATCACAAATTTATATAAAAGTAATACCATAAAGAAAGAGAACATACATAGATAATACTAATTATTCACTTACCTCGATCTAACAAGGAGTTGTCCAATTCTTTACTTTATTCCTGAATCCTATAATGAGTTATAATACATACAATTAATATATTAAAAATATTGTAATTTCTAAATATAATATTACATATTATTTGTACAATTTCTAATTGATCATTTAGTATTTTATTTCTATCGAAATATAAATTTTTCGTACCGTTATTTTCTAACTAACTAGCTTCCCAGGTATATATTTAATTTATCGATTAATTCGTAAGAATTCGTTTAATAAAACCCCTTATATCTTTTTATAATTATCGTTCTTAATAACATTTCCTAAATTAAATTATGATTAAAACCCTCATTTTCCTTTCTAATAATATAATATTCCTTAAATATAATTTTCAGAATATTTATATGAATTTTCTGTTAATTCCTCCTTGTTATACAATTTAATTATACAACCATACATATAATTATGCATTTGGTTAATAGGCTCGACGAATTAAATAAATTAATTATAGTAATAATTAAATCTACCAAATGTAATAATTTAATTAACCAACTATAGTATGTTTAAGTCAATTGGGACATTTAAGTCAACACTAATTTAAATTGACAAAATCATGAAATACTCCGATTAGATAATTCACCGATCAATATAAATTATATAAATTATTTTTAGTAAATGCGCTAATTAAATAATATAATTATATAAATTAATAAAAATAAAAATCACAATGTTCATACCTGTTTCGTCGCACCCTCAATTGTGAGTTAATGTGTGATAGAAATAAAATTGTGATTTGTGTGTGTGAGTGATATGTAACATACATATATATGTAGAGTAAATATATTTAATAATGGTGAGGCGGTGGGGGTAATGGCCCACCCGCCACTTTTTTTCCTTTTCTTTATATATATTATATTGTTATTATTGTTATTATTATTATTATTATTATTATTATTTTATTTAATTTTTTTAAAAATATCCTTTACGTCCTTCTTAATTTTTTAATTAATATAATTTACTCTCAATTAATATAATGAGCTCTAATTCACTCCGTTCAAATTTTATTGTACTCCAATTTCAACCTATAATTTATTATAAAATTTTCATAATAGTTATCTGTTAGTCACCCATTTAAGTATAAAATCCTAACGATGTCACAATTCTCTCCTCCTAATAAAAATTTCGTTCCGAAATTTAGTTAACGTACCGACTCAGGAAATAAATATGGGTATTGCTCTCTCATGTTCTCCTTAACCTCCCATGTGGCTTCTCTTGGAGAGTGATGACTCCACCTAACCTTCACCATTGGTATTTCTTTATTTCTTAATTTTTTTATACTCCGATCCAAAATTTCTATTGGCTCCTCCACATATGTCAATTCCTCTGAGATCTCTATTTCTGGTTCACGCAGAATATGACTAGGATCAGATCGATATTGCCGTAGCATAGAAATGTGAAACACATCCCCAATGTTTGTTTTTCTAATTTTACACCTTATCTGGGTGTTTTTTTTATTTTTGAATTTTTTATATATAATATATATACACACATATATATATATAAATATAATTACTAAAGATATGATTTGTCAATGAACAATGTTTTTTGTCAACAAAAAATGCAACATTAAACATACAATATTTATATATATACATTTTTGTATATATAAAAAAGATATGATTTGACAATGAACAGTAACCTTTGTCTCCCAAATCCCAACATAAAACATACACCACTTATTTTAAACTATTTTATATTATCTCAACACACAAATCCAAACTTACCATCTATCTCAAACACACACTTATTTCTCTCTATTTTTCTCTCTCTATCTCAAAAACAGCAAAATAAAATACCCAAAACACAAATCCAAACACTATGATCATGTATCTGCGACAGTTCAGCAGGTAATGCTAATCGATAAGTTAGTAGTCCAACTCGCTCGAGAATTTTGTATGGCCCAATATATCTCGGACTCAACTTTCCCTTCTTACCGAATCTCAAGATTCCCCTCCATGGTGAGACCTTCAGAAAAACTTTTTTCCCTACCTCGTATTCCATCTCCCTGTGATGCTTATCAGCATAACTCTTCTGTCAATCCTGTGCTGCCTTCAAACACTTCTTAACTGTTTCTATTTTGTCCACCGTTTGCAGAACTAGTTCAGGTCCTTCAGCTGTCTCAACCCTTCAATATCCCAACAGATCGGACTTTGACATTTCCTTCCGTACAAAGCTTCATACGGGGCCATACCAATACTAGAGTGAAAATTATTGTTATAAGCGAATTCCATCAGTGGTAGATGATCATCCCAGTTCCCTCTGAATTCAATTACGCAGACTCTCATCATATCTTCTAATGTCTGAATCGTTCTTTCTGACTGTCCATCTATCTGAGGATGAAACGCCGTACTGAAATGCAATTTTGTTCCTAAAGCCCTTTGCAAGCTTCCCCATAAATGAGAAGTAAATCGAGGATCTCTATCAGAAACTATAGAGGTAGGAATGCCCTGTAATCTCACGATTTTCGAGACATATAACTTAGCCAGTTTATCAAAAGAATCATTTTGACGGATTGGCAAGAAATGTGCAGATTTAGTTAATCTATCCACAACCACCCAGATAGCATCATGTTTCCTGAATGTACGTGGTAACCCAATAACAAAATTCATTGTAATCTTTTCCCATTTCCATTCAGGTATAGATAAAGGATGAAGCTTACCGACCGGTGCTTGGTGTTCTGCTTTTACTTGCTGACAAGTTAAACATCTCGCCACGAACTCTGCTACATCTTTCTTCATTATTGGCCACCAGTAATAGGGTCTCAAGTCCCGATACATTTTAGTACTACAATGATGCATAGCATACGGTGCATAATGTGCCTCGTGCATAATCTCCATTCTCAATTCCTCTACATTTGGCACACACACACGTTTCCCATTCAACAGCATACCATCATCTTGTATTATAAACTGATTGTTCTTTCCTTCTTGCACCTTGGTCTTCACTTTCTGCAAATATGGATCCTTATCCTGTGCATCCTTGATTTTATCTTTAAGAGATGGCTTTACTTGCATTGTAGCCAACAACATGTCACCACCAATGCTAAAGTGCACGTTCATAGCTCTAAGGGCAATCAAATACTCCACATTATAGCAAATCATACTAGCAAGGTAATCTACTGTCTTCCTACTCAAGGTATCTGCCACAATATTTGCTTTTCTAGGATGATAGTCAATGGTGCAGTCATAGTCCTTCAGAAGCTCAATCCACCTTCTTTGCCTCAAATTCAACTCTTTCTGTGTTGGGATATACTTCAAACTTTTATGATCCGTAAATATTTGAAATGTCTCTCCATACAAGTAATGCCTCCAGATTTTCAACGCATGTATTATAGCTGCTAGTTCCAAATCATGGGTTGGATAGTTCATTTGATGTGGCCTTAGTTGCCTCGAAGCATAAGCTATAACCTTTATGTGTTGCATCAAAACACACCCAAGTCCTTGTCGTGAAGCATCAGTATATACCACATATCCTCCATCCCCAGACGACAAAGCAAGAATAGGTGCCGAGGTAAGTCTCTTCTTCAACTCTTCAAAACTCTGAGCACATTTGTCATTCTAGTTGAATGGTGCATTCTTTTTCAGCAAATTTGCCAGAGGTTTTGCGACCACGGAGAAATCCTTCACAAATCTTCTATAATACCAGTCAATCCCAGGAAACTTCGAACTTCCGACACATTTTTAGGTGGCTCCCACTCCAGAATAGCCTTAACTTTTGCCGGATCAGGTTGTACCCCTTCTTTCAAAACAACATGCCTTAAGAAAGCAATTTTTTCTCCATCCAAAACTCACATTTGTTGAACTTAGCGTACAACTGTTTTTCTCTCAAAATCTGCAGAACTGTATGTAACTGTTGCTCATGTTCCTCACGACTATTGGAATATATCAGAATATCATCAATAAACACAATCACGAATTGATCGAGGAACAGCTGTAACGTCTTGTTCATCAGAGACATAAAAGCAGCAGGGGCATTTGTCAACCCAAATGGCATAACAACAAATTCATAGTGGCCATACCTGGTCCTGAAAGCTGTCTTTGGAATCGACCTTTCTTCAATCCGCAGTTGCCAATACCCTGACCTCAAATCGATTTTAAAGAACACAGTGGCACCCTTCAACTGATCAAGTAAATCATCTATCCGCGGCCGAGGATACTTGTTCTTGATTATAATTCGGTTCAACTGTCTATAATCAACATATAATCTCATACTCCCATTCTACTTCTTGACGAATAACACTGGTGCTCCCCAAGGTGAAATACTAGGCCAGATGAACCCTTTATCCAACACCTCTTCTAACTGCTTCTTTAGTTCTTTCAATCCTGACGGAGCCATTATATATGGTGCAATCGAAATAGGTGCTGCCCCGGGAATAGTTTCTATTTCAAAGTCAACTTCTCGATGAGGTGGTAACCCAGGTAATGCATTAGGAAATTCCCTCACAATTGGAACATCTGATACACCTGGACTAACCTTCGCAACATCATGTACACTAGCTAGATAAACTTCACACCCTTCTTTAATTAAATTAAAGGCAGTTACAGCAGATATTAAACAATTAGGTATGATTTTTCTTTCCCCCACTATAACCGTCTTCATCTGCTCACTGACTTCTACAACTACTTCCTTTGTTTGACAGTCCACTAAAGCATGATTACAAGACAACCAATCCATCTCCAAAATAACGTCAAACTCTCTAAGGTTTATTACAACCAAATCTGCATATAGAGTGACACCCTCCACTATTATCGGGCAAGATCTCACTATTGTATTAACTGGTATAACACTACCAGCAGGCATAGATACACATAGGTCATGGCCCAATGATTCTATACTAGCATGCACATGGGATGCAAAATCATGCGATATAAATGAACAAGTAGAGCCTGGATCAATCAACACATGTGCACTAGAACCACAAATAGAAAAGGAACCAGTAATAACCTCGGGTGCCGTAGGAACTTGCTCTTTTGTAATTGCATACACCCTTGCTTGGGGTTAAGGCTGATTACTTTGCACTGTTGATGTCGTGGAAATATTTTTGCTACCTCGACAATCTCTACCTTGCCCTCTACTCGTACCAACTCGTTGCGAGTTTTCCTCCACACTACTAGGCCCTGAAATTTGAGATCCCCTGGCATTATCTCTCCATGTAGAACAATCCCTTACAATATGTCCTGGTTGATGGCAATGATAACACACAATTAGTTGGGCTCTCCAACATTCACCAATGTGTCTCCTACCGCAGTTGGCACAAGAAGGAATAGATCTTCCTCTGAATGATCTGGTTGGACCCTCTCTTCCCACAAATCCGATCGAGTTAGACCCTCCTCTACCAGAAGACGCTGAAGGAGACCTGCTGGAAACCAGAACCCCTAAAAGCAAGTGCACCACTTTGCCCAGGTGTAGGATTTAAATTACCTGTCAATTTCTTTCGTTTAGCTTCAGTAGAACTCCGTTCAAGGGATGTCTCTTCTGCTCTCAGTGCCGCTTCGAGCAACGCGCCATAACTCGGAGGTTTAATTGCTATTTTCTCCCAGATTTCGAGTCTTAACCCTCTTAAACCTGTCTCTCTTCAATTCATCCGTACTCATCTCTTCTGGAGCATATTTTGACAACCTCACAAATTGCAACTCATACCCAGCAACAGACAATTCATTCTGCTTTAGTTCAAGAAATTCAACTTTCTTACGATTCCTGTAGACTGGTGGGGTATATTTGTCAGCAAATTCTTTTAAGATGTCATTTCAAGTCAAGGTGATTGGACGATTCTTGCTCCCTGGAACCGTTTCCCACCAATCCAAAGCATCTTTTTCAAACATGGACACTGTGTACCTCAATTTTGCCTTGGAAGTGCATTTAATTATATCCAGCACTCTCTCTGTGTTCCTCAACCCTTCTTCTGCTCCTGCAAGGTCAATTGTACCTACAAATACCTTCGCCCCCTGTCTCCTCACTACCTCATAATTTTTATCAATAACTGCATCCTGTGGTTGTGGTTGAGGTTGTGGTTGTGGTTGTGGAGCCATCCTCTGCATAATTTCTATGAATTGTTGCACTAAAGGATTTGCTTCTGGTGGTGGGGCATTTATATTTTGGGCTTCTAACCTCTGATGTTCTAGTGTATGATCATGACCTTGCACAGACTCTAATGACGCAGTTGGGCCAGCAGCGTTTTCACCTAACGCTTCCATCCTCTATGAAATGCACACATGGAATTAGATTCCTAATATATATATATTTTATAATACGACATTTCATGAAATATTCCCAGAGAATCTAATCCTTGCTCTGATACCACTAAATGTAGCACCCGCTATTAATACTACGACTATATCTCCCTTAATTATCATACTTAAAGTAAACCCTGTTTATTTGTATAAATATGCACATAATCATATTGTACATATAATCACAACGTCACAACCTGTATAATCACAACCCACACCATGATATATATGCCCATAACAAACATCATGAAGTAAAACCATTCAAGTAGTTCACTGTCCACATTTTTAATTTCCCCTCTATGCACCCCAAATGTGAATTATATTTCAACTGATGGGTTAGGAGAAAACCGCATACTGGCCGATCTGATTGAACGTGGGGATTGAACCTAACCCTCGATAGGCTGACACCTCAAGATCTACCCTTGAAAAATGTTAGCAGAGGGATGAACCTGCAACTCAATAAGCAAATAACTAGTACTATCTATACATGCACATCAAACATAGTCCAAACGAGACAAATGAACAACATATATATAATATAATCAATTTATTCCAACATAATCAACTTTATTACACAATATAGCTAACTCACAATAAAACAATCAATTAAACTCCTCTTCTCCTAGTCAGCTAACCTACAAAACTGCATAGACAACCTACATCTCCTGCTAAAAAATACGGGTGCAGTACTTAGAGCAAGTCTCCGTAGCACCCTTGATGCCATGTCTCTAGGTCCTCGATTTAGAATATTTCAGACCAACCCGTATAAGTTGGTTTCATAGCTGCCAAAGCCATACGTAACTTCACAGGTTTAACCTTTTGGTCTGTGGGCATTTCATTGTGACATTGAAAGCCGTTCGACATTAGTGGTAAGTACAACAAAACGCATTTCCAACTAGATGAATTCTTACTATATTTATTAATTCAATATTATTTTGATAAAGATTATAAGTGAATGAAAAACAACCAATTCAATTGGCTTTTGGTCACTCATTCTAATAAAAAATTATTTAGATATTTATAATGTTGATTCGAGGGCTTAGCGCTTGTAATCCTGAGCAGACACTATAATTTATTGCGTGCCTTTAATGAACGACTCAATCTCTATCTTGAGCACCCTCAATATTTTGAACTCTAGGAACTTTGTAAAGAGAATTCTTTGGGCCTTGTTCTCTAGTTCACCTTTCGTTTTTTGTATGTGTGTTTTTTAATGAGCGTCAAGAACCCCCTTTATATAGGTACCAAAGAGATGAAGTTGTGATGTATTTGAATATCTTTGATATTGTCTCTTTATAATTTAATTTAAAGAGATAAATACCTTAAATATTTAGAATGACATGACTCGTTAATTTGACATTATTTCTTTAATATGTGTATTATCTGTTAAAATAAATAGCCAAATTATTTTCTTGATTTGATAGGAATGTAAATGCAGTTGTTCCATTGTGGCTTTTTCTGATTGGCTTGAATCGTATGATTTGATTGGACGAAACCACTTGAATTTTGAAACTTGTCGATCATTGATTTGATGATAAAATATATATTAAAATATTAATTAAAAATTATCTACACTTGAATTAGTTTAATAAGCTCCAAAATACAACTAGACAAAGAATTGTGATTGATAATTAATGTATTATTTCACACTTGTTATTATTTCATTTATTGCAAAATCCATTTATATACATATACACATTGGCACAAATGTGTATATACTCAGACGGTGTTTCGGTGATAAGCTCTTTAAAACATTTTATAACATGTTTTAGAGCTTATAAGATTTTACAAAACGTTTGGTAATTTTTTAGTAAAAAAGTTTATAAGCTCTAAAAGTAAGAAGGTAAGAGCTTTTAAGTTCTTTAAAAGAAAGTAAGGAGTTGCTAACTTATTTTTAAAATTATAAGAAAATTCCTTTAAATTAATTATGAATTTTTCATTACTAATAATTTAGGATTAAATGTAATTTACTCTTTTGTAATATAAAAAATAAGCAAAAAAACCCTGTAAAAAAAATTGCCAATTACCTCCTGTGTTTTGGAAAGTGAAGCAAATGACCCCCAAACAAAGGTTTAGATAGGAGGTAATTTATTTCAATTTTCCAAATATAGGAGGTAATGTACTATTTTTTTTTTTTTTTTTTCACTCGGGTTCTTTTGTTCATTTAGCACTTTTTGCCCTAATATTTTATGAGCTCCATAATCTTGTTTTATCCAAACACTTTTATATCTTATAAGGATTTTATAATATAAGATACTTTTATATCTTATAAGGATTTAGATATAATCATATAAAATATATAAATTCATAAATTATTAGTAATGAAAAATTCATAATTAATTTAACCTTTGGACGAGTGCAGCAGAGAGGAGAGGAGAGAAATGGGCGCACAGAAACTAACTTAACGTCATCTTTGTCAGTAATTACTCTAGCTTGAATGGGCTTAATAAATAGACATAGATAAATGTAAACATAGATCCTTAATTTCTATCAGGTGAAGCTATATATCTAAGTTTGTTTCTGCCATGGCTGACACCAAAGACCACCGCGCGTTTGCTGCAAACACGGACCCCCGGCCTGGACTTGCCAGAGGCAGTCGAGCCCACATCGGTTCAACATTATGTAGTTTCCGTAGACCATGTAATTCCCAGAACCATACTGTGTAGATATGGTGCAGAAGAACTCAGTGCTACCGATCAGACTGTAACGAAAAGTCCATGAAAATGACTGCAGGTAGGCAAGTTGATGAGTGCCCAGATCATCGTCCTTGGAGTAACAATGAGCGGTGATCACGTCACCGGTAATTGCATCCGCAACAGTTACACGCGATTTTGGGTATAATGCTTCAGACGTGGTGAAAACCAGTGATAGAACAATGAGGGCTGGCCGCCAGTACTCCATGTTTCTTGACAGACTTTGTTAGTGTTTTATGCGTTTGGTGTTTAATTTAAAGGGAAGAATAGGGGGAATGGATTGAGAGAATTGAAAGTTGTCATTACTAGAACTTTCCAAGTAATTTCAAGTAATTTGTAATGAGATTTTTGATTAAGGACCACAGCCATCACAAGTCATAAGACTCCGATTGTACAAGTGATTCAAGTAATCTGTAATTCAATTCTGGGGAGAAAAACAATGTATCCGGTTCTTATTTAGAAGAAAAGTGATGTGTGGATATTCATAAGACTATCAAGAGACCTTCAGTGGGCCATATTATGATCTAGGGCTTTGAAAAGATCTTCCCGAGAAGGACTCGAAATCTGATCATTGAGGGCCATGTTTAGTCTAAAATTGTTTAAGTGTCGTGATATTCATGAGATTTTCGTACTTGGTGAAAAGTACATTCATTCTATTCTAGCACTGTTCCAGTTAGTTTTGACAATATTGTAACCTTGTTTGCCTGGACTGTTTTCTATCACTATTTACAGGGATATGTGCAGCAACCTCGACGTTGATTATATTTTGGATCTAGGGTGCACATAAATCATTACCATCCAACCGGCATCTATATATATGGACATTCCACCATTAGGTACAACTTTTGCCACCCCCAATTATTATTTTCTCTCTTATTGAGACTTTGAACACATACTGACTTGAGCGTTAGAGTGCCTTCACCGGAACCCCTTCTAGTCAAGCCTTAGTCGGTCTTGTTTTGCAGGTCTCGCGTGTATCAATGAGGATTTATTAAGATCTTTTGAAGTGATAGAATACCTTTAAATCCGTACAAAATAATTTAAACATACGAATATTTTGTGATACAACAAAAAGCTACTAAATATTTTGGAAAAAATTATATTTTTAAATCACGTCCGACATTTTATGAATTATTTTGACATCACGAAACTCAAAAAATGGAAAATAAAAATTGGGTATAGTTAGTCACAAAAACAAACTGTTGCTAGTTTTCTGATAGATAAGGTCATGTGTATATATAACACGTGGCCGCTAGGAGATATATTTGGGCAATATTGCAATTTCAGTTTCATAGGATTGAAAAATTTGCTAGATATCACATACTAGGTCTGTCAATGGGTAAGGTAAGGCCCTAGTCATGCCCAAATTCAAAAAAGACACAATCTATTTTATCTAGACCCAAACTCAGACCCTACCCAATTCATTTTACCCCACTCAAGACCCATGGGTCTCTAGACATAATCAGACCCAGTGTTTGGGTCTGATCAGACCCAGACTCGATTTTATTTTCTTTCTTTTTTTTTTTTTTGACTTATTTTTTCTGCAAACCATACTAATTAAATTAATTATTTTATTTTTAATTTTTACCGATAATTTATATGGGTGTTCAATTTGGTTAATCGAATCGATTTTTCGATTAAACAAAATTTTGGCATAACAAAAATCGAACCGAACTAATCATTTTTTTTTTTTTTTTGATTAATAACCGAATTACCAAGAATTTTGTTCAAGTAATTAACAGTTATTTATCAATTATACATTAACCAATAATGAAAATCATATTTTAACTTTGAAATAATTCCTTTTATCCATTTGAAATTGCATTCAATATTAATTTAATCAATTTTTTAATTCAAGTTCAAAAAAGTTTTATCAGCTTCATATATTAGTCGAGTATAACTAATTTAATATTTTTTATATATATTTTCACTCTTTTTCCTGTTACATTCAAATTTAATTTTATTTATAAACTTAATTTGGAGGTGTCACTACAAAAACGAAGATGAAAAACTTTTTTTTTTCAAATATCAATATGTAAAAAAAATTAATATACTATGTACAAAATTTAAAAACTTTAAATGACAAGTACATCGAGTTGATTGATATATAAAAGATTTACAAATTTGATAAAATTTTATATTTATTAAATTTTGCCCGTTCAATACCCATATCCAGGGTATGTTAGGGTCTAGACCCTACCCATACCCAAAATACTTATTTTAATGGATATGGGTCTAAGTATAGGTCTAACATAAAATGATTGGGTTTGGGTATGGGTGTAATCTAAAATTATAGAATATGGATCTAGGTATTACCCGCCCATTGACAGGCCTATCTCATACTTTATAAATTGCTATTTGGTCCAACTTTGAAGAAATTGAGTGTGTATAACTCCAAGTCGTTTTAAGGTTTGTAATTATATTTATCATATTATTAATATATAATTAAAAAAGATTGGTTAATCACATCACAAATACATGATCACTTACTATGTAATCACTTAAGAAAGTGTTTGTCTAAGCTTTATAAAAAGTCTTATTAAGTTATTACATCTTATAAAAAGTTTTAAAAATTTAAAAATATTTTATTTTATTTTAAAAATAAGCTCCTAAACCATTTGGATAAAATAGGATATTAAAAATTGTAAGATATTTTCAGATCTTATAAAATATTAGGAGTGTACCATAATAAGATTTTTTTTTATTGATAAATGACAAAAAATGATGTAATACCATTAAAACCAAGTAAGTTGTCATTTCTTAACATATTTTGTATTTAAATACTTTAAAAATACTTTCATATATAGTACACATTAACTCGTAATAAAATTTTAATAGATAATTTTTTTAGAAAAAATAAAATATGACGAATTATTATTTAATTTTTTACTAGTCGAATGTTAACACAGATATATAATTGATCTATATTTCTTTTATCAATGACTATTTCCAATCGTATAATTTATAATGTCTTTTTTTTATATTTTTTAGTGAACATAATATCAATAGCAAACTTTTTCTATTCAATTGTAATATTTTATTATTTAATATCCTTAAAATTCTAGAGAGAGAGAGAGTATGTGTTTGAGTGTGCGTGAGAGAGAGTATGTGTGTTTGTTTGTGTGTGTGAATAAGGATATTTCAGTTTAGCGACATATTAATCTTATAAACCTTATAAGATGTATTGAAAAAGGTTAGATAAGTTAAATTTTTTTTTAAAGAGCTTATAAAATTCAAAATATCTTATTTGAGATTTTATAAGCTCTTTAAGAAAAATTTTTGCACACACTTTGTTGAAGCTTGTAAGCTTAGCCAAACACCCAAGTCTGGCCACAACCATTTTGATAAGGGTTTTCTTTTTCTTTTTTTTTTTTTTTTCTTTACCTATGATTGCATGAGCATCTATATCTATATCTATATTATTATAAAAAAAAAGTCCCTCTACACTCACAAAAGGCGGTTAGTGATACCGTCGCACCAATTTTTTGTGAAGACAAATATGTCCTTCATGATAAAATAACTAACTTACTTAACTTTATAAATTTTAAATTAATTGATAAATTATTATTTTTTTCATTCTTTCATTTTATTAATGTAAATTATTAATTTATATATTTGTAATATATTTTAAAGCTTGCAAGATTATTTATTATATGCGCGTAGGAACGACGTGCCACATCAGCTAGTTAATATAAAAAGAAAAGGGGTTTCATACTCACAAACGGCAGTTAGTGACACCGCCGCACCAATTTTTTGTAAAGTTAAAAATACCCTTCAACATAACTAACTCATTCCACTTTTCAAATTATACATTAACTAATAAATTAATTTTTTTTAATGTCATGTATTGATTTGTATATTTACTCTTATTTATAATATATTTTAAAATATAAAAAAATATTTATTATGTGCACGCAGGAACGGCATGCCACAACAGCTAGTCTATAATTTTTTATACTATTACTAGATATCGTAGCACGCGGTTCCCGCGAGCATATAAAAAAACTTGATGTGAGATGATAAGAAAAAAGAATTTTGTTAAAAAAATAAATTATAATTATAAATTATAATAAATATGGAGAAGTAAGGAGAAAGAGAAATGTGGGGCAGTGGGTATTTATGAGGAAAAAACACAATTATAAAATTATTATTAATATTACTAATCTAATCAAATAATTTTAAAGAGAAGACAAATTAAGGGTAAATTGAAAAAATCTAAAGTATGTACGCTCAAAGGGTTCTCTTTTATAATAACTAGCAATCTACGCACACGCGATGCGTGAACAAATAAAATAATTACTATAAAAATATTAATGTACCTTAATCAATGTATTTAATTTGATCAATTTAATACGTAACATCAACTAAAATAAAATAAAACTAAAAAAAAAGATCAAATATATGTACTTATCATCCAAATGAATATGTGACCCAGTATACGTAATTTTAAATATTTACAAAAACACAAATATAACCATCAATAACAAAAATAACAATAATTATTTTTTTTGCTTGCATTGAAAAAAATTAAATATGTTAAGTATTATAATATTACAACTTTTGTCGGCTTTTTTGCCTACTACAGACAAGCGCCACTACTTGAGGCGATTGCCAGTGATGGTTGCCAAAGGCATACAAAATTCTGCATATATCATGAGGCAGTACACTGCAGGCATAACAAATGTAGTAGTAGAATTGCAGGCCGTGATCTTTCTTTGCTTGTTAGCTGACTAACTGAAAAGATAATTGAAGCGTAGTCGTAAATCCATGATTTGCTGTAGTAGGTAATACTTTTCAACAGATAAAAATAAAAAGAATTAACGGAAGCAAAATCAATAGCACGAAAAATATTAATTAAACAAAGAATCCCACACTTCAATTTCTCATCGAGAATTATAAAAAATAGACATAGATAACACCTATACTAAAATTTGAACACAAACACAAAAGAAAGTATACAAACCTGAATCCTTTCTAATGGAACTGACAACACGTAAAATTTTACAAAATCATGTAATAAGTTTCATTTACTGAATTCAAGTAATTGGTTAACTATAATTGTAGTAAATGAAAAAAAAAATTGAACTGAAAAAGAGGGAAAGAAAAAAGGATACCAAGAGAAGCTCCCCCACCTCCGAATGGTTTTGAAAAAAAAAGGATACTAAGAGAAGAAAAACTCAATCTGAATACTAAATAGTAGCAAACGTGCTAAAATATATATTGAATGAACTTTATCAAAAAAAGAAAAAGAAAGAAAGAAAGAAAGGAAAAAAAAGTGAAAAACGTAACAAAACTCAAATTATTCAAAATAACAATTAAACATTTTCCACTCCAAACCCCCATATATAATCAGGAAGCAAATTTTTAAAAGTATGCAAGAAAAATAAACCACCTCATGTTGAGCAATCCAAACAAAGGAATCTCTTGTAGTTCGTCTAGAAAAAATACATAGCAGGTGGCAAAATCATCACGAGAAATAGAGACTAAATACTAACTAATGGTGCAAAAACATAAATGCAGTGTTTTTGTTTTTCTCTCCAAAAGATATTTAAATATGTGTACATGCAGAAGATAAGAGATATGAATTAGAAGAAAAGTTTGAGATAAAGGGGCATTAACAACGTGGTGTAAACTGCATGTTGCAAGTTTCTCCTCAATTGTGAAAGGCTCAGAAGAAATGCAGGGACAGGAGGTCCTGAAGGGGCAAAGAAACAAAATTGATAATGAAAAAAGCCTATATTAAAAGTTTAATTTTTTTGAATAGGTCACTCTGAATTCTTACCATAAGAGGCAAACCAATTTGATTGAAAGGACAGTAATTCTTTAATTTCGAAAGACGACTGCTAGTATTTTAATGTGAACTAACGAAACTCCAAAAGAACTTGAAGAAATGTATGGTAAACAAAACAATAATTAAATTTAGATAAATGATTTAGTATTCTTGAACCAAATGCTTTTTCTCCATTACTGGTCCTCTATTGTATTCTTGTAAAATTAGTTTCTCAATGGACATAGAAATGCATTAATTAACACAAAATGAAATTCAAACAAAGAATACTATGCAAGAATAAATAAATCACCTATATAATGGCTAGTAAAAATATCAATTCTCTGTTTAATTAGACTTATTTGTTGTATTTTAAATGAATGTTTCAAGCTACACCTAGCAACAAATAGTTAACAGAATCACATACATATTGAAATATAAAACTAATAAGTAAAGAATAATGTAGAAAAATCCAAATAACTAAATCTATGCTCTACTCCATTCCACTCAAAGAAAGTTGATCGCTCTAAAAAGAACATAAACACATAACGAACTAATATGCAAGCCGCTATATATATTGCTTCTTTTATTTTCTCGTTTACCACATAATTCGTCAAGCATATGTACCCAATAGAACTTTATAGAAATGTCCAAACTCCAAAGTATATACGAAGTTATTACAACAATTGAGTACACCATAATTAGAAAAGACGTACTGTTTTCGAGAAGATACCTGAATTACCATGTGGTAACAACCCATGGGCTTGAATGCAACTTGAGCATACCCAAATATGTCAATAGAGAACCCTTCAATTCACCAACTCCAACTGTAGATTTTGTTTCATACATAAACGATTTCATCAAGAACTGAAAGAAAAACAATACTTTTCACATATTAAACATTAAAGGGAAAAAAAACTGGTGGAATTGGTTGCTAAGAAGGGCTTTAAACATTAAAGGGATTGGTGAAAAAAACCTGATATAATTGACTGATAAGGAGTGTTGCCGACATTTTTTTTTTAAATAGAAGGGCTCGAGATGGTTGGGAGAAATCAAGAAATCAAGGTGAGGCAAGGACCCAGTGCCTCCGTCAATGTTAACGTGAAAAGCGTTGAGTCGAGCAAACAAATCGACAATCCTTCTAACACCACAGTTATCAACCTCCAAGAAATAGTCATGCCCGGAAAGAACTTCACCAGACCTCAAAACCTTATAAGCATTGTTAATGTCCACCTTAGCCGAATGGAAGTCATGAGCCGCGTCTACATATATTTAAGAATCACATCTCTAAAGCAATGTCCTAATTAATTCTTGAATTTTAACAAAGAAACTTGAATTTTTCATCACTCAAAATCCACACAAAAAATTAGTGTTGATTCAAGAAAATAAACAAAAATGCAAAACTCCACATGCATTATGCACGGCACAAACAGATATACAAATACATACATATAACCATTTGTAAAGTAGCAAATCAGAATATCTAATTTACAAAATAAAAGTTGCAAAGTAAATAATACAAATCTAATATATTACAGTGCGAAAAAGAAAAAGTGAGAAAAATTAAACCTAAGTCGCAAAATTATCGAGAATGCCTTCTTTGTTCATGTCCTGCTCAAGGCAGAGCTACTTTCAAAATTTCATTCCGATTTAATCGACAAAAGCGCCTTTGTTCTAAGTAGAGCTTCTTCTCGAACTTCATCCCGATCTAATCTAGAGAAGCACCTCTGTTCCAATTGCTCTTAAGGGTAGGTTTTGGTAGGTTTGGTAGGAAGTTTTCAGAACGTGGCCGTCTGGAAAGAAAGAGAGAGAGAGGGGAAAGTTTTTATTAGAGGAACGGTTTTACAAAACGTGGTATCTGTATAAGGGTATTTTTGGTACAATGAAATTTTGGTATGAGAACTGTAAATAAATGTCATTTTTTCCATCTTTATCCTCCACAAATTATTAATTTCCTTTTATAAAACTAGCAATCTACGCACACGCGATGCGTGAACAAATAAAATAATTACTATAAAAATATTAATGTACCTTAATCAATGTATTTAATTTGATCAATTTAATACGTAACATCAAGTAAAATTAATGTACCTTAATCAATGTAATAATTTTACTTGATGTTACGTATTAAATTGATCAAATTAAATACATTGATTAAGGTACATTAATATTTTATAGTAATTATTTTATTTGTTCACGCATCGCGTGTGCGTAGATTGCTAGTTTTATAAAAGAAAATTAATAATTTGTGGAGGATAAAGATGGAAAAATGACATTTATTTACAGTTGTCATACCAACTAGTGCGTAGATTGCTAGTTATTATAAAAGAGAACCCTTTGAGCGTACATACTTTAGATTTTTTCAATTTACCCTTAATTTGTTTTCTCTTAAAATTTATTTGATTAGATTAGTAATATTAATATTTTTTAATAATTTTATAATTGTATTTTTTTCTCATAACTACCCACTGCCCCACATTTCTCTTTCTCCTTACTTCTCCATATTTATTATAATTTATAATTATAATTTATTTTTTTAACAAAATTCTTTTTTCTTATCATCTCACATCAAGTTTTTTTATATGCTCGCGGGAACCGCGTGCTATGATATCTAGTTGAGATAAAACAAATATTATTGTTACTATATATATATAATTAGTAATATTATGATATCACTCACTTTTTCATATCATCAAAATTCTTCTAAAAATCTCTTTTTTTAATTTTTTTATGGTGACTTTTTTGAAAAATTTAATATTATATTTAATAAATTAATTAATTAAATTATGACAAGGTTGAACTATTTTTATGGCTCCGCCACTGTGTAAAGATGTGGGATATTTCCATATACCCCTTTGGAGGTGTTCAAGACCTCTGCAGAGACCTCTAGTCATGGCCCTTGGCAGAATGAAACCAAAGACCTCATAATGAGTATTAGACCTGTAAGACATCGGATCTAGAGAAAATTGAAAATTGCCTAAGTATGAAGGTATCTCCCAAGACCTCCGTACTTGGCGGAAAGGACATCAATCTAGTACAGACAGTCCCACAACAACTTTTAATACCATAACAGGTTTTGTCTCTTAGACCACCTCTTGTCACTATTTTGAGGATATGTACGACCCACTATACACTGTTAATCAAGCCATTGACCTTGGGTGCATGTGAAATGGTACAATCTGAAGGGAAGAGGATCGACTTGTGAACGCGCGATTAGAAGCGAGGAAAAATAAAAGCGGTAAATGCACATGCACATAATTAAGATTATTACTACAACCAACCAAGGGGCGTACTCTTGGTGTTCCCAAGCATTCGATATAGTATACGGATTAAGAAATAAACAATATATCCAACATAGGTTAAGATAAATGAACAAAAGAGATACAATATTTAAATAAAATTTAAAAGAAAATATTTAAATGAAATTGACCTCTTTCATTTTGCATTTCAACCAGCGATGCACGCTCGATCCCTTGTTCACCCTAGGCTCCAATGTAAGAGTCCTCTAGAGATGATCCACACCACACCATGGCAAGATGGCTTTGATTTCTTTTTCATTGGAAGAAATGACCGAAGAGAACTACACTATTAGTTTGTGTATTCTCTTCATCAAAACTCTCACAACTCTATATTTGATCCTAAATCAAGAGAGCAATAGAAAACAAGAGGGATGAGAGGGAGAGAAAGAAGGGCGAGTTCTCATGGGAACGGAGGTGGTGTGTTCTCTACACTACTCACTATGTGTTGTCATTATGTGAAATGAACACAAATATATATATATAATATATATATATATATATATATATATATATTTTGTAAGGAAATGTAAAAATGTGTCTAGATACATTCCACTTACGTACAAGACAACCCCCTTCTCATATGGTATGATCCAATCATGTTGTACGGATGACTCCAAATATGGTCAAGTTTGCACTTTCCAAAAGTGTAATTTGGCTAACCCTCCTTCCAATAATAGAAGTCAACTATATTGCTAGTTTACCTAATTTTAGTGGATCGGGTTTTCTTTTAATTAAATTAAAATAAATTTAAAGCTCAATAAATTTAATTGAATCTAATTTAATAAATCCTAACTAAATTAAACCCAATGTCATTTAATCCAATTAAAGACATAAGCTCAAATATCTAATTAATAATTTCAATTTATTAAGATAAACCCCATTAAATTAATCCAATTAATTTAATCTTAGGTAGTCCATCCAATGGATCATCCCACATGTAAATAATGTAATTATTTACATCTTCTAGAATTAATTTCAAATTAATTCCTTGTCCTTTCATGGTGATTTTTGTGTGACTCTATATGCTCATCTTTCAACTAGACTTGAGCTAGTGTCCAACACTACCGATTAATTAAGTTCAATCTAATTAATTGTTCTTGATTAACCATTGATCAAGAGAGTCGTTACCATGGGTGGCCGTTTAGCAAAGTTTCATGGCATTAGACACTGGGTGAAGATCCGTGTGAACATTTAGGTTCCCGATTCCAAACGAGTATGGTCCTTTCATCTACCGTCTCCTAACCTTAGTCTAGGGCATGAAATTTATTGTTAGTTTCCATCCTAGACTAGGCATCTATACTTTAATACTTGAGACCATAGTTCGTTTAATTGCTCGACATAGGAAACCATTTTCTATTCGACCAGCTACTGTAGTTGTAGATTTGTAATGCATGAACACGTCTCCAAGTGCATAGGAGACACCGTTGTTATATACTCACAGGGGACGGATCCTCTTCTTGGAACCTCCTTTCCTCACTACACATTTTGACTGCACTAGACAAGGTTTATAATGATCGTGTCTGTGATACAATTTCTTCTCGCATAGATTCAAGATACAACCATCGTGTGCATGTGACTGTCATCGTTCCTCAAGTCTGAGGACTACTCCCGTACTATCGTAGCTGGAGATTCAAGTCATACCGACACTTCCATATGACGATCCCCACGAGTCAATTGAGTCAGTGACTATCTTGTCAACTAACCCACTGAAATTGCATAGACGTTCAAAGTCTATCGCCGATGAAACACGTTAGTCACCCAATGAATGCAGTACTTAGTGCAAAATTCCAAAGAACTCTCGATGCCCAATCTTGAGGTTCTCAACATGGAACGTTTCAGATCAACCCTCAGAAGTTGGTTTCATAGCCACCATACAATGCGCATCCCAACTACATGGGTTATCTAAATAGTTTGTAGGCATCTGTTGTGATGTTAAAGCAATACTTAACGTAATTGGTACGACAACAGACACATATACCAAAGATGAATATTTACCATATTCATCAGGGCAATATTACTTGAATAAAGATCACTTGAATAGATCCTAAAACTGCCAATTCAATTGGCTTTTTGGCCATTTATTCCAATACAATCCACTAGCACCTATATATATTGGCTCTCCAGCATTAAGGGTAACTTTTGCTACTTCCACTCTTGTGCCTTTTTTTTAGAGACCTTAAACCCTCATTAACTTGACCGTGGGAGAGTTATTGTTGGACCCCCTACTGCCTATATTTTAGATAGAATATAGGGGCATTTTAGTTAATTAAAGATAAAAAAAATCAAAATACACAAAAAAATAAAGCCTGGATGCACTTCAGGACCGTGGATGCCACCTTCCGTTAGTTTCTAATGGAAGGATTTCTTTTTGATGAGCTTATTAAAATATAGGGTGATTTTACCATATTTCTAAAATACAGGAGAGCGGGTTAGTGAAAGGAGGACAAGCAGATCAGCCCAGAAATGCGCGAATGGAAGCAAGAGATGACATAATAACGAAACACAAGATGCGAAAATATAAATAATGATTTATCGTTGTCATTTTTCTCGTACGGCTATAAGCATTGTCTCCTCTCCATTTTTGTTTTCGGATCCATCCACGATGACACACCACCACTAAAGGATGTGGAGGCTTCGTGCTAGCAAAATCTCCACAGAAGAGATGGAGATGAAAACAATAGCTATGAATTAACGTATTTTGATCTCTCTTTCGTTTTCTTTGATCTCTAAATGAAAACTTGAAGATGGAGAATATGGGAGAGAGAGAGAGGCACAAAATTTTGAGGTTTGAAGAGGCTAGTATGTGTTGTGTTTGTGGTTAGGGTTTAAATGAAGGTATATGTATGACCTAATCATACACATACAAGGGGTCCTAACCTAGTTAGGCTCCAAAACAACCATCCTAACCCTAGCCACTCCTTATGCACGAAATTTGCCTCCTAAATCAGCCAAAGAACCTTCTAAAATTGTCCTCATTTGACTTAGCCAAGGTCCAACCAAGGTCTTGGGCTTGTATTTAATTAACCAGACTCGATAGGATAAAGCCCATGTCTCATGGACTTATATTAAATCAAATTTAATCATAAGCCCAACATTAAACTCCTTATCTTTTAATCCAATTAAAAGATTCAAGCCCATGCTCTCTCTTTCAATTTATAAATTCAATTTATAAATTGGACCAAGCCCAATAAAATTAATTCAATTAATTTTACTAGCTAACTTGAAATTCTAATTAATCCAATTAATTAAATTTCAAGTCATCCATCAAATGGATTGGTCTAAATAAATGATCCAATCATTTATTCTCTCCAAAGATTAATTTAATTCAATTAAATTAATCTGGCTCTTCTAGAATTAATTCCATCCCACTATAGTGGTAGGGTGTGACTCTTTAGGTTCACCCTCAACTAGACTTGGGCATGTGCTAATAACACAATTAATTTAATTTAATTTAATTAATTACTTTTTATTATTCCATAATCGAAAATGGCTCGTTACCATGGGTGGTCGTCTAGCAACATTCCATGGCACTAAAGACTAGGTGAATGTTGGCGTGAACATTTATCCATACGAGTACGGTCCTACTGTCAACCGTCTCCTAGCCTTAGTCTAGGGCATGAAATTGGGTGTCGGTTCCCACCCTTGACTAGGCAACTATGCTTAGCACTCGAGATGCGTTTACTCTACTAATCCGATCTAGGAAACCTATTCCTGATCGATCAATCACTTTGGCCAAAGACTTTTAGAGTTTAAACCATCTCAAGGTGCATGGAAGAACTCTCTGTCATATAATGACAGGGGACAGGTCCTCTCTTGGAATCCACCGTCCTCGCTACATACTTCGAGTACACTAAATAAGGCTTATGATGACCATGCCTCACGACACAGCCACCGCTCGCCATATTCAAGATACAGTCTTCATATGCACGTGATTGTCATGATTCCTCAAGTCAAAGGACTAATTATAGTACTATCGAAACTGAAAATCCTGTCATACCGACCAAGCCTCAAGAAGCTTCCATATGATGATTCCCGCGAGTCATTTCAGTCAGTTGACTATCTTGCCAACTAACCCACTAAAACTGCACAAACAACCTACGTTTGTTGCCAACGAAACACGACTGCAGTACTTAGTGCAAGTTTCTATTGGACCCTCGATGCCTAGTCTTTAGGTCCTCGACTTGGAACGTTTCAGACCGACCCTCAAGAGTTGGATTCACAGCTACCAAACTTATGCGCAGCCCAACTCCACGGGTTTAATCTTTTGATCCGTGGGCATTTCATTATGACATTGAAACTCCATTCAATATCAGTGGTAAGCACAACGAAATACGTTACCATCTTGATGCATTCTTATCGTATTCATCAATCTAATATTATTTGATAAAGATTGTCGAATATAAAATAATTAATCCAATTGGCTTTTGGTCACCCATTCTAACAATCTCCCACTTGACCATTAAGCCAATTACCCATGTCGCTCAGAACCTTCTGAGCATGAGCATCTACAATACCGGCTCGGTTTCGTAGGTCTAAATTATTTTCTGTTGAATCTATGCGGTCCAACCGTTTATTTCCTTTCACCATCGCTGCCTGCAAATGGTTGTTATATAAGAGTTTTTACAGATCTTGTGATGAGATCTCGAGCCCATAAGGCTCTCGCCCTAGCGTTGTCGTTCGCATCTAAGGCTACAACTAGCTCGACCGTGCTAAGAACCACATCCATCCAATGGATGTTGTTTTTTGATCCAAACCACTTTCCTAGACCGACTTGTTAAAGTCGTTCCTCATTCAACTTTTAAGATGGGGCGTCTGCTTGAAATCCCTCCAAGTTACCATCAAGTCCGAACGTGACTATACTTTGAGGACTTATCCATTATTCACATAAGTCTGGAAACTAGTATCAGTTTAGCCAAACATGTATTAAAAACTAGTATCACATAAGTTCAAACATGTCTCAGAAGCGCTTCTTTAATCCTTATTCAGGTATTAAAGACTCTTGACAACTGTTTACTGCCAATTGGTGTATTTAGGATATACGTTGTGTTATGCCCTAAGCATATACAACATCAGGTCCAACACACCAAACCAACACTTTCGTGTTGTATTCAACACATACGTAGGGGATGTCCTAGACATCTGAGCATTCTTATCAGTTAGACATAACTGAGTCTTGAACAACTTAAGTTTTCTCATCAG
The DNA here is from genome assembly GCA_034509725.1 of Sesamum angolense. NCBI lineage: Eukaryota > Viridiplantae > Streptophyta > Magnoliopsida > Lamiales > Pedaliaceae > Sesamum > Sesamum angolense. Next base: position 13,640,326 of record JACGWL010000003.1, on the reverse strand, counting down.
TCAATTATGATTGAGTCTCGAACAACTTTGAGCTTTCACATCCCTAATTTAGGAATTCAATTTTTTTATGGAGAATTTCGTGAACAATTTTATATGTGTCTTAGTATTTCTCAAACATCTTAATCTCATTCCAAATGAGAAAGACGTTTATACACTAAATACATTGGAACTCACACCAACTCCCACTGACCTTGGGCTCATTTTATCAAATCATGCATAGTATGATCTTTAGATAAAAATGAATATTTCAGTTTTATTAAGTCTCAAACCTAGTTTGAACTTCTTAGTGAATCCTTAGGTTCCAAGCCATTGATTCCAAACGATGTCCAACATCGCTCCTCCTTATGTTCTTTTGTATTAATATCTAATTCTATGGACAAATAAGGATTGGAATATGGTCAGATAGAGATGTAGTTGATTACGAATAATGCTTTTGATAAGTTGTATGAAAAACTACTCCCACTATTTCCTTGACGTATATAGGACCATCCTATTAATTCAAGTACTTTGTGGGATGAGAGTTTCATTATATAATAAAGGCCAACTTGTTTTAGTGAAACACCGATCAAACAAAGTCCAACTTAGTTTGATTTCTTTCTTATCACAGACCGGTCAACTGTGGTCCTTTTAAGAAGAACTTCACCAAGTGAGAATAACATTCTCATTTTCGATATTAAGTAACTCCCATTAAATACACAACCTCTTGATCCAATCAAAAGTTGATCAGTTTGGTTCACCACTCTGAGTCTAATTCTTTGAACCTCATTAAACTAAATTAGACTGGTGAAGCCCCTACACTGATCCTGTGTATTTTAGTAACTCACAGACATCACACTAGATCCAATCCAACGTGTAACTGGTAAACTTATTTTGTCCCACAAAAGAGCTTTTGTGGTCTTCTCCTTCTCAGTAAGATTTTGAAAGCTAATGGATCCAAATCGCCTATTTCTAGTGCTCTTTGAACTCATCAATCTCTCTCTCTTCCTCAACTGGAATAGATTGACCTACCAAGACTATAAGCTCGGGCTCTTTGATTATCATTTTATTCTTTATTGAGTATGCATAATCCAATTATGAGATAGTATATGTTTTACCCAGCAGACATGAATTCCATTCAATGTCAAATAAAAACTTTATTGATAAAAATCGTGTAATCAAAATTGTCTAACAATAATGAGAATAACATTTTGATCATGCTAGTTACATAACATTACCCTAACATGATCACCACTAAGTCTAACTAAGCCCCTAGTATTTTATAGCAACAGCCCCGCTATCGATAAGCCTTAGGACCTTTTTTTTCAATTTTTCTACTCCTCATCACCATCTTCAAATCACTTGCAGATTATGAATCTGTCGGTATCCAATACCAAGAGTAGAATGGTGATTATGTTAATACTCAATTAAAAATTTATACTTTCATTGGAGAGGAGCTTAGGATACTCCCTCTTCCAATGGCCCTTCTCACGACAATAAATGCAAACATCATTTGAAATCCTTGACTGACAAACCTTCTTCCTCTTTCCTTTACCCCCGCCTAGCGGTGTAATAGGAGCACTCAAAGTGCTAGCAGCAGTAGAAGACATCACAGCCTTCTTCCTCTTCTCACGTCTGGCAACCTTGCCCTTTGCTTTATAGGTTGAAACCTCTCTCACTAGTACCGTCGGCTTAAATTTTTCAATCGTTGCCGTCGTTGCCTCATACTTGATCAATATATTAATCAACTCATGAAGGTTTTCCTCAAGCCCATTCATGTTATAGCTGATAGTAAATTGATCAAGGGAGGGAGATAGTGATTATAAAATCAAGTCAACGTACGTTTCTTCCTCCTTGAAATCAGCCTGGATGTCTTTCAGCTTCTCCACTAGAGATAGCATCATCACTCCATGCTCTTGTACCGACGAGCCCCTAATCATTATCATGCCGAAGAATGCTTTCATCACGGCATATCTAATATGCCATTCTAGTACCGCATGAAGCCCTATTCATGTAGTGCATTATCGACCAGACATCCTCATACCTTTCATACTGTTTTTGGATCTGGTTACTCGTCAAGCCCAGTACGATACTATGTACTTTCCAGTTGTTCTCATGCCACTGAGTAAACTTTTCGAACGTCAAACGTTCTTCGGGCAGGACCCTTCCGGCAAAGACCAAGGTAGAGACTTATCCAAAACATAAGTCTGGTTCTCGAAATCGTGGACCATCCTCAGATTTCTCAGTCAATCCAAGTGGTTTATTCCATTAAATATTAGCCTCAAGTATAGTCAAGTGGATTCTTAGAAATTAACAATAAATAGAAAAGTAAGCAGATTATCATAATATTAAGTTCAAGTTAAGGACTTCGACTTCAGTCATTAACCCTGCCACTATTTCTGCGAAAGCTCATCACTCTCAAATAAGGTTTCAGGAAAACTATTTTTCTAGTGGGCTTGAGGTCCACAAGCGAAATTCTCCATGCCCCGCTTTTACGACTCACATGAAAATGGCCTTATAGGAGGTATCCAATACCATTCTCGTCCTATGAGATTCCCAAGATATTTTGCCTAACCTTTTCATGTAATTCCAATGACTCCAAGCAAATCACGTTACTTGTGTGTTAGACCGACCAATCAACCGATTTCATAGCGCAAACTATTGCCCCTAACGATTCGTGAGATAGGGAAATAGAAGCGTAGTATTTTCATTCACAATAATAGTCCAACTTTATTTCAGTCCAAACATGCCACGACTCGTGAGACCACGTGTGACTGAAATTAGCTTCCTCACTACATTACTGTGGATGGAAGGCATGAAAATTACATTGATTGGCATTAGTCCTAATCCATCAACCGCATCATAGCACACACTATCACCCCCACGACTCATAAGATAGGGAAATATGTGTGTATTCACTTCGTCCACAGTAGCAGTGCAGCTTCATTTCAGTCCAAACGTGCCACGACTTGTGATACCATATATGGGTGAAATTGGCTTCCTCACTACATTACTGTGGATGGAATGTGTGGAATAACGAGCCATTATGTTTATTTCTATTTTTAGGGTCTAATATTATTAACTTGGTCCAACCAATTGAGAGTTCATTTTAATAGTTGACTGAGACCTCATGACATATTAATATGTTGCATGAAATCCAATATATAATGCATTTAAATAAAACACATCGCGTGCAAAATAAATGCCTAGCACGCCTCTGTTGGATTATCACAAGCCCAAAACCTATGCCACCCACTAAGCCCGCATTGGATCTATGATCAGTCTAAGGGTAGGTCTATGCTATTACAAGATGTTTAACTCATTAACACATTATGGGCCTTGTAATCTCTCTTTATTTCTTCATCTCATTCGTGGGCTCCATCTTTCGAGCCTCTTCTCCATGCATCTCCGTGGGCAAACCCATGGCCTCCTCCATGGGCCTCCATCGTCTGGGCTAGCTCTTTACAATTATTTAAAAAAAAATGTATAACCTCTCCACCTATTCTACTCTCATTACAACTTAAAAAAGAAACCCCAATCATCAGTTGGGGGGTAGTACATTAATAGGAAGAATGCAAGTCTTAAACATAATAGGCTAAAAACGAAGAGATAGAGAAATAAGAGGCACGCAGACCCCAACCCAACAGAAAATAAACCATACACAAGGTCCAACGGGTTTCGTGATCATCTTTGTTAATCCAATTAACAAATATAGCACATTTATTACCAAAATAAACATGCACATCAAATATAACGCAAACCATGCATTATATAGAAATGATATCCAATATCATAAATTAATTACACATTAAATCTCAGGAATTTATATGTAAATAATGCAACTTAATAATGGACATAAGTACAACCCATGCAAAACCTAATTCTTGTTTGAAAATCCATTCAAGTTAATTTTAGTAATTTAATCTTGGAAAATACCAAATCTCAACAAAAAATTATATTCACAAAAATTAACTGTTTCAGAAAAATATGCAGAAAAATAAAAAAAAATCAAAAATGAAAAAAATAGAAAAAACGGTCTAGACGGCCGGCCGGCCGCCCGCCCTTCCACGCACAGGCCCCTGCCTGCGCGCAGGTGCGCGCGCTGTGCCTGCCGCATGCACCCTAGCGGGCGCGCATACTAGACGGCCGGTAGCGTCGGTTGTTGCTTGTTTTTCTTTTTTCGATTTTTATGAAACTTTTTTGTACAATTTCTGAAACAACAAGAAAATAATCAATTTTCATAAAATTCCAAATTTCAAAAAATCTGTTATATCCAAAATTAAAAGCAAAAATTAAACACATAAACCCTAGATCTAGAATTAAAATAAAAAAATATGCTTCCAAATCCGATTAAAAACATGTAAACATGCTGAAACACATGATACACGTTAGATCCTAGGCCTGTACACCGAACCAGGCACTGATACCACTTGAAGGAAGTGGATCGGCCCGGGAAGCGCAACGAAAGTGCGAAAAAATGAATAAAGATTAAACATGCGAATAAAGCAATAAAAAAATCCCGAACAAGGGGTGTACTCTTGATCTTTTCCAGGCGTTCGGTGTATAAAATAAAACATAGGCCATAGAATTTAATATGAGAAACACAATATGCGAAAACGTAAATAAAGATTTACCGTTGTCGTTTTTCTCATACGGCTACAAGTGTTGTCTCCTTTTCGTTTTTTTCCGGATTCATCCACAATGAGATCTCGATCTTGAGACCCTCCCAAGAATGACACACCACAACTAAAGGATTTGGATACTTCGTGCTAGCAAAATCTCCACAAAAGAGATGGGATCAAAACAATCGCTATGAATTAACGTGTTTTGATCTCTCTTTCGTTTTTCTTTGATCTTTAAGACCAAATGAAAAACTTGAAGATGGTGAATATGGGAGAGAGAGAGAGGCACAAAATTTTGAGGTTTGAAGAGGCTAGTATTTGTTGTGTGTGTGGCTAGGGTTTAATGAAGGTATATATATAACCTAGTCATACACATACAAGGAGTCCTAACCTAGTTAGGCTCCAAAACAACCATCCTAACCCTATCCACTCCTTATGCACGAAATTTGCCTCCTAAATCAGCCAAAGAACCTTCCAAAATTATCCTCAATGACTTAGCCAAGGTCCAACCAACACCTTGGGCTTGTATTTAGTGAACCGGACTCGATAGAATCAAGCCCACATCTCATGGACTTATATTAAATATAATTTAATCATAAGCCCAACATTAAACTCCTTATATTTTAATCCAATTAAAAGATCCAAGCCCATGCTCTCTCTTTCACTTTATAAATCCAATTTACAAATTCGACCAAGCCCAATAAAATTAATCTAATTAATTTTACTAGCTAACTTGAAATTCTAATTAATCCAATTAATTAAATTTCAAGTCATCCATCAAATAGATTGGTTTAAATAAATGATCCAATCATTTATTCTCTCCACAGATTAATTTAATCCAATTAAATTAATCCGACTCTTCTAAAATTAATTCCAAATTAATTTCATCTTACTATAGTGGTAGGGTGTGACCCTTTAGGTTCACCCTCAGCTAAACTTGGGCATGTGTGAACAACACAATTAATTAAATCTAATTTAATTAATTATTTTTTATTATTCCATAATCAGAAATAGCCTGTTACCATAGGTGGCCGTCTAGCAACAGTCTGTGGCACTAGAGACTAGATGAATGTTGGCGTGAACATTTAGGCTCCGAATCCATACGAGTAGGGTCCTACTATCAACTGTCTCCTGGCCTTAGTCTAGGGCATGGAATTGGGTGTCGCTTCCAACCCTTGACTAGTCAACGATGCTTAACACTCGAGATGCATTTACTCACTAATCCGATCTAGAAAATCTATTCCTGATCGATCAATCGCTTTGGCCAAAGAATTTTAGAGTTTAAACCATCTCAAGGTGCATGGGAGAACTCTCTGTCATATAATGACAGGGGACAGATCCTCTCTTGGAATCCACCGTCCTCGCTGCATATACCGAGTGCACTGGATAAGGCTTATGATAACCATGTCTCACGACACAGCCACCGCTTGCCATATCCAAGATACAGTCTCCGTATGCATGTGACTGCCATGATTGCTCAAGTCAGAGGACTAATTCTCATACTATTGGAATCGAAAATCCTATCATATCGACCAAGCCTTAAGAGGCTTCCATATGACGATTCCCGTGAGTCACTTCAGTCAGTTGACTACCTACGTCTCTTGCCGACGAAACATGAGTGCAGTACTTAGTGCAAGTCTCTATAGGACCCTCGATGCCCGGTCTAGAGGTCCTCGACTTGGAATGTTTCAGACCGACCCTGAGTTGGTTTCATAGCTTCCAAACCTATGCGCAGCCCAACTCCACGGGTTTAACCTTTCTGTCCATGGGTATTTCATTGTGGCATTGAAACTCCGTTCAATATCAGTGGTAAGCACAACGAAATACGTTACAATCTTCATGAATTCTTACTGTATTTATCAATCTAATATTATTTTATAAAGATTGTCGAATGAAAAACAACCAATCCAGTTGGTTTTTGATCACCTATTCTAACAGTGTGTCCTTGGTGTTCTTGGGCGTTCGATGTAGTATGAAAAATATAATAAGAAGAAAATTTTAATACGATGCTATGGTTGAAAAAACGAGATGAGAAGGATAAATTTTAAAATGAAATTACCTTTGAAAATTCAAGCTTCGAACCGATTAATTGCGTAGAGATGTCCACTTGAGATTCCAACGTACGATCCTCCCAAGAAAGTCCACACCACACTAGAACAAACGAGACTTTGATCTCTTTGCTAGAAGAGATCAAGATCGAACTCACACTTTATGAGAGAGAGGAGCGGAGGTCGAGAGCAAGAAAGATAGGGAGAGATTTTTTTGTGTTGTGTATTGTGTAATTATTTTCTAAATAATTATACACAATACATATATATACATTGTATAGATAAATAGAAATGTGTCTAGATACATTCATTTATCTATAAGGTAACCCTTCCATCTATTCCATTTAGAGAAGGTTTTAACTATTCCACCTAATTGTAATTTTTAAGAAATTAGAGGACCTTAATGTAATTTTAGGGAAATAGGAATTTTGTAAAAATATTAATAATTAAATTTTATTTTTATGATTCATAATTATTTTAACAATGATTTTGAACATAAGACACAACTCGGACGTCATATCAATCCGAACTGGCCCGATCGTCCCCGGCACCTGACAGTGACGAACATGCAGCCGCAAAGGACCACGATTTAGATTAGAATTTTTTTTTCTTCGAATTTTATAAAAAATACAATTTTAAAACAATATTTGTATTTTTATAATAATTTTATTATTTTTGTGTTATATTATGTGTTTTTTTGAATGATATTGCACAATTTAATAAAAAAATCATTTATTTAATTTTAAAAAATAAATATTATAAACATAAACTAAAAATAAATATTAAAATTAAATAAAATAAATATAAAAATATATTAAATTAATATTAATTTTTGTAATTGCATTTGTAACGGCTTTTGTAACACATATACATTGGACAAATTTGACAGGCCATTACAAATACTGTTACAAAGGCGGTTACAAATACAATCTAATAAAGCCATTATAAAGGCAGTTAGCAATACAATTTAATAAAGTTATTACAAACGTAGTTACAAATTTATTTTTTAAAATTTGACTTTATTTGTAACGGACGTAAATTGGTTGTTACAAAAGCCGTTTCAAGTTGTAACGGCTTTTCAACTAACCGTTAGAAATAAAAAAAAATATTACAAATTAATAAAAAAAAATCATTACAAAAGCCATTCCAATAAAATAATATTTTTTTAGTGTATCAATTTCTCTTAATAATCCTGATTTATGCATACAAAAAAGTTTCTTTCGATTTAAACTTTCAATTAGTGTAAATATTTCAGAATTTAGACTAAATTAATTGTAGCATAAGCTTTAAAAATCAAAATTTCTGGAGTCTAACTGGAAATATTGCACACATAATCTTTACTCATTTTTCGAGAAGTTCACAGAAACAAGTTTAAGCACATATATGGCATTGCGCTTCATCCTAGAGTCATGACCACTTATAAAAGTTATCAGAACTTTTACTAGAAGCGACACCACTCCTTGTGTTCACTTAGGTGAAGTATTTTCATACCTAAAAGTATCAATACTTACTTCATTAAGAGTTATTCAACTCAACCTTCTTATTCACAACTCGTAGATACATGTATATCTCGAGTTAACTTTAATCACTTATCAGTAGTTTGTTGTTACCCTTTAAACCTTTCGAACAACAATAATGCTAATTGGAAAGATTGGATTCCTACTACTGGTGATTTATAATAAAGGGTTTTAAACCCAGTGCAATACCGGTGTTTTTTACTAACTCTCTTGACAGGCCTTTTGTCAACGAATCCGCTAAATTCCTTTGTGATCTCACAAAGGTTATAGTAATTACACCTTCTGATATTAAATCCATTATATAACCATGCCTTAGGTTAATGTGTCTATTTTTCCCTTTATATAATTTATTAAGGGCTCTAGACATAGCTGCCTCACTATCACACAGCAAAGTGATGACTGGTATTAGTTGTGGCCACAACTTAATATCTAATAACAAATTCCTTAGTCATTCAACCTCCTTGCTTGTTGTTGCTAATGCAACAAAATCGACTTTCATTGTAAAATGTGTTGAACAGGTTTGTATCTTGGAAACCTATGCAACTGCTCCTCCAGCAAGAGTAAAAATCCACCCAGATGTGGACTTATTATTTTCAATACTAGTTATCCAACTAGCATCGGAATAACCCTCTAGTACTGCTGGAAATCTATTATAGAAGAGTCCCAAATTCGCAGTTCATTTGAGATATCCAGAGACTCTTCTAATGCTTTTCCAATGTTCAATAGTAGGATTATTTGTAAACCTAGATAGTCTGCAAACAACAAAGGCAATGCCTGGTCTAGTACAATGATAGCATACATTAGACTTCCAATTGCACTAGCATATTCTAATTGTGCAACTGTTCTACCCGTATTTTCCACGAGTGGATAAGAAACATCATAAGGGGTACAGACTGCTTTAATATTCAAATATTTAAACTTATTTAATATTTTTTCTATATAATGAGACTAGCTTAAAGCAAAACCCTCACTATGTGTTTTCACTTTTATACCCAAAATAGTATCTACTTCACCCAAGTCCTTCATTTTAAATTGAGAACATGGATACTCTTTGGTTTGATATATTCCAGGCATATTAGTCCCAATGATTAACATATCATCGACAAACAAACAAATAAGAATACCGTAATCATCATTAAATTTTGAATAAATACATTTGTCAACTGTATTATGCCTAAATCAAAAGATAATATTACAGTATCAAACTTTTTGTGTCACTGTTTTGGTGCTTGTTTTAATCCATACAAGGATTTTACTAATTTACAAACTTTAGTTTTATTTTCGGGCAGAACGAACCCTTTGGGTTGTTCCATATATACTTCTTCACTTAATTCACCATTTAAAAATATCGTATTTACATCCATTTGATGAACATTTAATTTATAAATTGAAGCTAGAGCTAAAAGTACTCTAATATATGCTATTCGAGCTACTGGTGCATAAGTGTCAAAGTAATCCACACCTTTTTGTCTAAAGCCTTTAGCCACTAATCTTGCTCTGAGTGTCTCAATAGATCCATCGGTATTGTACTTTCTTCTAAATACCCATTTACATCCTATGGCTTTTGAATCAAGAGGTAATTCTATTAGAACCCAAGTATTACTTGCTAATAATGAGTCCATTTCATCATTGACTGCCTCCTTCCAAAAAGCAACATCTCTTGAAGTCATTACTTCAGTAAATATCTTAGGATCACCTTCTACGGTTAGTAGAACCGATTTCTTATTAAGTACAATATTATTGTCACCTTCAACAATGAAGTATAAGAAATCAAGATCTAACTTCTTTGCTTTTCTTGGCCTTCGGCTCCTTCTAAGTTCAATAGGAGCATCAATTAATGCCCTTTTATTATTCGTCTCAGGATCTGTCACTAGTGCTTGAATAGGTTGTATAACAACAGAATCTTCAGTGAATTTATTTTCAAAAAATTCTACATCTCTTGATTCTGTAATTATATTTGAAACCAAGTCCAAAAGTCTATAAGTTTTTGATTTTCCAGCAAAACCCACAAATACAATTTTTATAGCTCTTGGTCCTAGTTTTGTTCTCTTAGGATCAGAAACTCTATAAAAAGCCAAGCAACCCCAAACTTTAAGATAATTCAGATTTGGTTTCCGATCATTCCATAACTCATATGGAGAAATCTTGAATTTCTTAGAAAGTATCCTATTGTGCACATGACAAGCCGTTAATAAAGCTTCACCCCACAAGTTTTTAGGCAAATTAGCATTTAAAAGCATGGCATTAGTCATATCAGCTAATGTTCTATTTTTTTTTCTGCTAAGCCATTTTTTGTGGAGTACATGGTGCACTACTTTGATGTATGATCCCATTATTTTCACAATACAAGCACAAATTATTAGAAAAATATTCTCCTCCTCAATCACTTCGAAGAATTTTAATGTTCTTTCCCTTTTGATTTTCAACAATTGATTTGTATGATTTAAATTTATCAAAAGCCTCAGCTTTATGTTTTATTAAATAAACATATGTAAAACAAGAATAATCATCAATGAATGTTACAAAATATCTATTTTCTCCACGGGTTAGGATTTTGTTTAATTCACATATATCTGTATGCACGAGTTCCAACAAAGTAGTATTTCTTTCAGACATTGGAAAAGGTTTCTTACACATTTTTGCTTGAACACATATTTTACATTTTTCATTTTCTGATTTGTCATAGGTAATTAAACCATGTTTATTCATAAAACTTAAATAATAAAAATTCACATGACCTAATCTTTTATGCCATAAAGAAGATAAAGAACACTCGAGAGCATAAGCAGAATTGTTTATTTTATTCATAACATTCATAGTAGTACATAGTTTAAACATTCCATCACAATAGTATCCCTTTCCACAAATTTGTCATTTTTTGTCACAATTAGTTTATTAGCCTCGATCACTGTCTTCAAACCTTTCTTCGACAAGATAGTAGCAGACACCAGATTCTTGCGAATTTCTGGAACGTGAAGAACATTAGTCAACAACAGCTTCTTTCCAGATGTGAACTGCATTTCAACATTTTCTTTGCCAAGAACTGTTGTATTAGCATTTCTCATTAGAACTTGTTGTGCTTCTGCAACATATTCATAGTGTTTGAATTGATCCTTATCGTTACAAACATGAATGATAGCTCTAGTATCATACCACCAGTCAAATGACTTAACTACTGCAGACATATTCAATTCAGTGACCATACCAATGTGCAAGTTTGAAACCATTGAAATAATTTCTTCAACATTAGTTTCAACCACTTGAACATTAGGCATTCCTTCTTTGTTTTGCTTCTTCTGAAACGATAATCTTTCTTGATATGTCCTTTGTTTTCACAATTGTAACATGTGACATGCCTTTTGTTGGAATCACTATCAAAAGATTTTCTTTTCTTTCCCACTCCATTTGGATTGGTATTCTTGTTCTTCTTTGAAGCATAGTTTACTTTGGAATTTGGCTGCACTTGATGCATCTTATCACGAATTCGAGTTTTCTTCTTCAATTCGTAGATGTTTCAGTAATTGATCAACAGAAAAATCTTCTGTGGAATATAACAACTTATTTCTGTAGTTGTTCCAACTTAGAGGAATTTCAGTAATAATTGCCCCTACTTGTATTGACTCTGGAATTTCAATCTTTAAATTTTTAAGTTTAGAAACATAATTTGCATTTCATGCACTTGATTCATAATAGAAAACCATCATGCATAGCAAACTTAAAGTAGTTCATAGTGAGAAACTTATATGTGCCTTGTTTTTCGTTATTGTTTTCTGCTCCAAAGCATTCCATATTTTCAACGCGACTTGATTGATGAATACAAGTCAAACAGACGATCAGACAACGCATTCAAAATATGACCACGACATAGTAATTCATCTTCTCCTTGTTTGGCACATGTTGCTCTAGTTTGATCAGTATCACCTTCTTGTGATTATGTAGCAAGATGATTAACGTCCAGTACATAGGCAATCTTCAGAAATATTAGCAAGAACATCATCTTGTCCTTCCAAAGCGGGTAGTTGTTCCATCGAAACAGTTTAACTTCACAAACTCTTGATTTACTATCTTGATACCAGTACTTGAACCAGGCTCCATCTCAGTAACAAAGTAATAAATTTCACTTTAAGAATGTTAAGAAGAAATGAATATTGGACAGGTTTTGAAGCGTGATTTCACTGTCCTTAAAGTGAAATTTGTCCCCATTATATGATTCTTGCCGGTTTAAGCAAACTCACTTCTGGGATATAACAAAACCAACCAAGGCTTGCTGAAGAGCACTTTCGGAAGCCTTCTTCCAAGAACAACTTGGAAGACAAAGTAATTAAGTGAAGATTTGACAAAAAAATGAAGTGTTTTTCCTGGCACTTGATTTCATCTATTTATAGATATCCAAATACCTTTTCAGAAAATATGCAGCCATTCTTTGGCATCTCCTCAATCCAAAACTCACAATCTTTCAATAAAGACACATTTTCCTGATTAGATGCTTCTGGAAAAGTTGCAACTTTAAATTTTATATTCCAGCAAAGTCAAACTTGAGGAATCACGACAATCATGTGCATACAATGATCGTATCTTGAATCTGGCAAGAGGTGATTGTGTCACAGGCATGATCATTATAAGCCTTGTCCAGTGCAGTCGGAGTAGGTAGCGAGAGCAGTGAGTTTCAAAAAGAGGATCCTCCCCTATCAGTATGTGACAGAGGTATCTCCTATGCACTTGGAGATTTGTTCATGCTTTATGAACCTATGGCCACAGTGGTTGATCGAATAGGAAAAAAAAGTTCCTATGTCGAGCAACTTAGCATAACGCAGTGTCAAGTATTAAGCATAGACGCCTAGTCAAGGATGAAAATCGTCACCCAATTCCATGCTCTAGACTAAGATCGGGAGACAATAGATGGAAGGACTGTACCCGTATAACTCAAGAGCTTAAACATTCACACAGGCACTCACCTAGTCTCTAGTGCCATGGACCATTGCTAGACGGCCACCCATGGTAGCGGGCTTTCTTCATTTTTGATTAATCAAAAAAAAATAATTAAATTAAATTAAATTTAATTAATTAATAGTGTAGGGCACTAGCCCAAGTCTAACTGAAAGGTGAACCTAAAGAGTCACAGACAAAGTCACCGAGAAAGAACAAGAAATTAATATGGAATTAATTCCGTGAGGTGTAAGTAATTGGAGTATTCACACATGGGGATCCATTGGATGGATACTCCCAAGATTAAATTAATGAAATTAATTTAAATTTGGCTTATCTTTATTAATTAATGAATTGGATTTATTAATTAATAAGAGATATTTTGGGCTTGGATGGATTAAATACCTATTGGGCTTAATTAATTAAATTTTATTAAATTGGATATAATTAAAATTCATTAGGTCTTGAATTTTTTTTTTTAAATTCGTCCATTTAATTAAGAACCACTAGCATATTTCTAGAAGGAGAGTTGACCAAGAAAATTGTACTTTTGGAAAGTACAATTGTGGTCATAATTATAGTCCTCTATTTGAAATAGATGAAAATATTACCTTATACATAAAACAATGTATCTAGATACATTTTTATTTATCTATACAAGGTATATATACATGGAGTGTGAATAATTATTACACAACACACAACACAATCTCTCCCTCTCCTCTCTAGTTTCGGCCCGCCCGCCTCCTTCTCACAATAGTGAGATTTTGGCTTTGGTTCCTTCAAACAAAGGGATCAAAGCCTCGTCCTTTCTAGTGTCGTGTGGATTGTCTTTAGAGAATTGTTGTGTTGGAACCTCGAGTGAACAAAAACGACACGAGAAGGCACTTGAAAGTTTGAAGTTTAAAGAGGTAATCTCGATTTAAATTCAAACTTCTTCATTTTAATTTCCACCATAGCCTCGTATGATTTTTGTTGTCATTTAATTTTTCATACTACATCGAACGCCCAGAAACACCAAGGGTACACCCCTTGGTAAGACCGTTTATTATTTTATTTTGCTATTTATCGCTTATCGCTTATCGCTTTTGCTAGAGCATTTTTGGGCTGATCCGCTTGCTTCCTTTCAGGGGAAGGGAGAATCGAATACCCGTTATTAGATTAACGGTTTTGATTCTCTTCTCATTTCTTCATTGATTCAAAATAACCAATAGACTTGGTCTTAAATGAACTAGGCACTAAAAGATCATGCCCATGTCCGACGGACTCAAATTAAATTCAATATAATTTAGGGTAAATTACATCTACCTCCCTGAGGTTTGGTATAATTACAAATACCCCCTCGTTGTTTGAAAAATTACAAATACCCCCCTAATGTTTGATAAAATTATATAATCATTGGATGGAGGCATAGAAATGTCAACTTTGCCCTTACAGTATTTTTTTATTTTTTTAAAAAAAATTAAAATCTTATAAAAATATTGAATGGGATGGATGAAAAAAATTAAAAATATAAAAGAATTATCGCTTTCGATAAAAAAATATTTTTTAAAAAAATAAATAAAATTATAAATTTTAATTCATAAGGGTATTTTGGTCAGTTCACTATAAAAAATGCATAGATTGGGGTAATTGTTAGACGATCGTTAAAATTAGGGGGGTATTTGTAATTTTTCAAACAACGAGGGGGTATTTGTAATTATGCCAAACCTCAGGGGAGGTAGATGTAATTTACCCTATAATTTATAAGTCAATTATTTAAGGTCCACGTTTTTTAATCCAATTAAAAGACCTAAGTCCACTCTCTGTTTTAATTTATAAATCTAAGTTATAAATTAATCAAATTATTTTAAAAGGCCTAAACCCAAAAATGAACTAATCCAATTAATTAATCTTTGAAATTCAACCCACCGATTTTTTTATATAAATAATCCAAATCATTTATTCTATCCAAGAAACTTAATTAAATTAATAACTTTCTTCCAAAATTAATTATAAATTCACTCCATCACATGCTGGTGATTAGAGTGTGACTCTTTAAGTTCACATTCAACTAGACTTGGGCATGTATGACTAACACAATTAATTCAATTCATTTTAATTAACTATTTTTTATCAACTAATAATCCAAAATAACCCGTTATCATGCGTGGCCATATAGCAACAGTCGATGACACTAGAGACTAGATGAATTGTGGCATGAACATTTATGCTCCAAGTTCCAAACGAGTATGGTATTTCCATCAACCGTCTCCCGATCTTAATCTAAGGCATGAAATTTGGCGTCGGTTCTTATCTTGGACTAGGCATCTATACTTATAACTCAAACCCTTGTTTACCCCACTAATTGACATGGAAAACATATCTCATTCATTCAGTCACTGTGGCCACAAATTCTTAGGGCTTAAACGGGTCTCAAAGCTTATAGGAGACATTGATGTCATAATACTGAAAGGGCAGATTATCTTTGAACTCACCGTCCTTGCTACATACTCCAACTGCGCCGGACAAGACTTATGATGGCCATGCCTCACGATACAATCACCACTTGTCATATCCAAGATACAGTCTTTATATGCACATGACTGTCATGATTCTACAAGTCCGAGAACTAATTTCGTACTACCAAAACCAGGAATTGCAGTCATACCGATCAAGCCCTTAAGACTTCTATATGACGATTCCGCGAGTCAATTCAGTCAGTCAACTATATTTCCAACCAACCTACTAAAATTGCAAGACGATCTATGTCTCCTACAGACGAAAAATGGCTACAATACGTAGTGCAAGTCTCTATAGGACTCTCGAAGCTCTATCTCAAGGTTCTCGACTTGAAATGTTTTAGATCGACCTTTAGAAATTAGTTTCACAGCTGTCAATCCAAGCAACCCCATTCCACAGGTTTAACTTTTTGGTCTATGGTCATTTTATTGTGATATTAAAACACCGTTGAACATAAGTAGTAAGCATGACAAAACACATGCCAGTCTGATAAACACTTACTATATTCATCATTACAATTTTTTTGAATAAAGATTAACGAATAAAAAATGAATTCAATTAACTTTTTGATCAACTATTCCTACAAATCTGTCCTTGGAGCATAAACACCCAGGAGGAATAGCAAGAATGACACGAGCATACATCGAGTAAACGAGCTTAATTATGGTACCTAATTTCCACATGTTGCAATTGTGAGCAATTAGTGAGTGGACCTTCAGATCGGCCAGATAGGATGACTCGGGAATCGACCAAAAATTAGTGAGTGGACCTTCAATTTGATGAAAATGCTTGGCCTTGAAGATTCGGCTAACCAATGAGTTCAGGTATTGAACAATACGCCATGCCTATTTGGCAAACAAAGCATCATTAAACACAGTGAGTTGACAAAAACACCAAACCACTGATCCCTTTGCCGTCTACACATTTTCCTCTAGACCACCCAATGAATCCTCGAATCTCCTTTATTATTCCATAAAAAATAGGCCATCGTTCTCCTCAGTTGTCCAACACAAGTAACCTAAAACACGACATTGCATACGAGGAAATAGATTAGAGTACCGCTTTAAGAATCTCTTTCCCGGCTTGGGTCAATACTTTAGAGCTCCACACCTGAATACATTAATTTCTAAATCCTAGCAAATACTTCACATTTAGGTTGCCCCGCACTGCTACCAGACCTAAGTACTTGTGTTTTTCCACCACCCCTACCTCAATTGAGGTCGCAAGACGATCTCTATCTGGCGTTCATATTCCGGCTAAGGACCATGCTAGATTTCTCAAGGTTAATTTTGTGGATTCTCTGTGAATACGTATAGTGAATATTTGTAAGTTGATATTTAAATTTAAATTTTAATTTTATTGGGACCAATATGCTGTATAAACTATAATAGAAAATATATAAATTTGTTTTATTAAGGTATAAGGTGGTTAATTTCGTCAATTCTAGTTGAATTTTCAAAATCATGGGTATTTAATGATTTTAATAACAGATGGGAGTTTTTTACTCCACCGAGACCAAATGAATTTAACCCTAAACAAATATTTTCCTCACCAACTATTACGTATTGTAATTGTATTGGCCACCCTTTCACAAATGTTGAATTTTCTTCTATTTACCATTTATTTTACTGATTTCTTATTCTTTAATCAGAATATTCTTCTTTATTCATTAAACAAATTTATTTATGCATACACAACTGTCGTAATTAGCATTGTAAAATGTTAATATATGACAATAAATTAATCTAATAAGGTAGATGTGAATTACAAAATTAATCCATATAACTATTAGATTGTAAGCACATTTGTCCCATATTTTAAGAGTTTAAACTACTAACTCTTCCCCGTCCCACATAGGAAGTCCTTTGGGAAAAAAATTCTTTATATTAAGTTCAAGGTTCAATGTATGTTTAATGTGATATAAGAGATGTGCGTGAACATGTGAGAAACCACCCGCATGCTGCTGCTGCCACCCTCACATCCGAATCACTTTGGCTCAAGTTGCGTATTTATTTATTAAATTTTTTAAAAATTAAAAAAGACTATGAAGCCTCATAAATATGAGAGATCAATATATTTGAAAAATAAATACTCACTTCTTGTGAATTTATATATGAGCATGCATGCTATAGGCTCTAAAATTTTAAACTTTCAAAATATATGTTATTCATATATATTAAAACTACAAATTATTTTCTCATTATTCCATTTATAAAAGTAAAAATCTATTATATACAAGAATAAACAGAATAACCACATTTTTAATACATGTATAAATATACATCATATCAATATACATACATAATACAGAAAAACAATATTAAAAGTGCGGGGGTAGGGCTAGGTCCGGCCTCCAAAACACCAAAATCAAAGACCCATATTGGGACCCGGTTAAAACTTCAAAACCCACCCCAAGCAGGATAGGTCCAGGGTGGAGTCTATGTCCAACCAGGTCCGGTGCCATCCATAATACAAAGTATCGGCCGATATCCGATAATATCGACGATACGTATCCGGATCGACCAGTGCGATCCGATAAAAATGTCATACCCATATATCAGAGATGATTTGGTATCGCCGATAATATCCATATCATCCGATATTATCACCGATACAATGATATTATCGCTCGTATCCGATATTATCGCTGATAATATCCGATTTTATCGGCAAAAAAAAAGAAATTTTCTTCCCAAAATTCATGGCCTTTTTTTTAAATTCTCTCCAATACACTTTGAAATCCTTTCTAAAACACTTTGAAATTCAATAATGCATAAGTTGTTTTGTAGTTTATTTTTGTCATTTAAAGTGTCGAAAATATGAATTCTAGTTTTCTGTTGGAACTTATATAGTCGATATAAAGAAAATTAATTTGAGAAATTTGTGTCTACTTAAAATATGTTTGGATAATGTTAGCTAATTTGTTGCATGAATTTAATATAAAATTGGTTGATGACATCAAGCTTGGAGACGCCGAGGAAGTGTATAAACTTACTAAACATCCTAAAAAGCATCTTGTCATTATTGTGGGACCTAGGCAATTTTGACAGAGCTTTTACTGAATTATCATTGATTTGAGAAATAAATATAGACAAGAGAACCCTGATGCAATGTATTTCATGTGCTTATATTTTAGTTTTATATATATATATATAATTTCTTAAGCACTTCTATGATTAATTTAACAATGCTTGATACCATAAAAGTTTTTGTTTGTAATATTAAATAATAATTGTATACTTATAAGTTTTATAATTTTACTAATTTTTTTAGAATTTTTTAATTATATAATATATTTACTTCGTATCGCCCGATAATATCCCGATATGCCACGACCGATGTGGAACAATACCCGCCGATATTATCACCGATACCGCGACTTTGAACCATGGTGCCATCCCATCAGAATAATAAGCATTGTATGTAACCATCCCTTTCATTTTTGACTAACTGGCCCAAATACAGCTTGAAATGTTATCAAATGGAAAGGGCCAATAAAAGGTAATACCTTTGCCTTATTTTAGTGTAGGTTAACGACCATCAGTAAATGTACGGAATTCAGACCTCTGTACGTATAATAAATTGGTAAATTTACACTAAGGTCTTGAAGAAAAGCATCTCTTAGAGAGGGAGATGTTATGTTTACCGCTTAAATAGGGGAAGTTATTCAGCTGCTAGAGCGGCAATCTCATACCTGACTTCTTCCAAGTACTCGTTTATGGCTATCACTGCATCCTGCACACCTCTAATGGCTTCTTTCAGAGCATTATCATATTGTGCATCAGCTTCAGCCTCTTCCGTCCCTGAAGCTTCAGTTATTTGCTGGATGTGAACACATTCATGTCCTGTGGACTGCCCAAATCTGCAGTTCTCATGGCTGACCAAACGTTCTGAGGGACGACCAGCCTTCTTCAGCACTTGAATTGTAGCTGTCTGAAACCACATGCAGCAACATATGTTGGAAACACACTAAATAACAAGAGCAACAATGTTTAGCATCAAAAGTTACGGAAATGTACTTGTCGTTTCTTCTCTTCTTTCATCAATTTAAGGGAAAGGGTGATGTTTTTTTAACATGTTGTATAGAACTATGCAATCAACTTCAGCTTGTGAGATGGACCACCAAAACTGGGTTCAATGTAGGCATATATTTATATAACCAAATAACAGTCCAGCATAGTTGTCCTTTCCTTTTGCAATCAACCATGTCATGAAAATTAAATTATAATATATACGAGAGATTTCCTAGTTGAAATATTTTTTGCACTTATAGTTTTTGGAAGATATTTCACATCTGACAGACCAACACTTGCCAAAGACAAACATAACGAATATACTAGGTTTGGTTCAAAGAAATACTTGAATTGAGGAAGAAAATAGCTATACATTTGACAAAATATTTTCTTTCTCCTCTATTAAATTCTACAGATAATACCAATGCTCTCCCCTAAAATTTAGTATAATTACATATAGGCCCTTTGTAAATTGGGAAATTATACCAAGCACAAACGTGACGTTTGTTTTCATCCAACAAATAGATGTATCTGTTACTAAAATTTACAAAATTTGCGGACACCAGCAAAAGGTTAAATGAAAATTCATATTACAGCTGCAAATCTTTTCCAATCAAACTACCTTTATACATTTTCACACGTTAATACATGTGAGGTATAGGTAGTTTAGTAACATGCATAAAGTAATTTGGTCAAAAAGATTTATTTAACCTCCAATAAATCTGTAATAAGTCAATTGGGGAAAATATGAAATTTCATTCACTTTTTGCTGATGTCAACAAATTTCATGAATTTTAATAACGGGTGGATCTATTTATTTGGGGAAACAAACATAAAAAATTACATGTAATTTTCCAAACAACGGGGACTGTACATGTTATCACACTAAACCTCAGGGAGGATGGTGTAATTATTCCTAAATTCTATTAAACCAGGGTAAACTTGGGTGTTTGGAACTTGTTTCTATCATATTGTATGTTCTTCAAAGAAAAGAAGTTATGAATAAGAAATCTTTCTAGCAAACATCTACTTGTCTTGCTAATGACAATTGCCTGTATGATCATCACTCAATGGAACTAGAACATCATCAGAACTTTCAAATCAAGAATTATTTTATGGTGCGAAAATTCTTCATTAGGTCGAGTTTTTTCAACATCTTATTCAATAGTCCATTTAAGCAACATCAACACACTTGACGATCATGGATTCGAAAATATATTAAATTGACCAAGGTTTTTTATTAAATCATCATCTGAACCAGAAAATAACCAATCATATTTACAACATATTGAGCTCCAATAAATAATCACAAAAGAAAAATGTAAGTTCGAAACTCATTATTTAACTAAAGCATAACTTCTATTTCTAATCTATTTACAAGGAAATAAGCACACGACAATAGAGTCCTAACAGGCTGGAGACGACATGGAAATGAGTTGGCTACAGGAAGACACAGATTTAAGGTATAAAGCCCGAAGTATTCAAGAGCGTCAACTTTAGCCCAGAAAATCCGTAATTCAGTGTAGGGGTGACTTACCTTTCCTACATTATCACCATCTAGTAGACCATAGGATAAATGTTTAATTATTCATTGGATGATCCATAAAGAAACACTTCATCGAAAGACAATACCAAACAAAAGTAGAGAGGAGTCCTAACTGACAACAAATGTAACCATTTGCCAACAAATAACACAAGCATTTTTGGGTGTAACTTCTTGAAAGGCCTTTATTTTTGGTACAAGTCGTCACTGTTATCATCGCATGGACTGATGACTAATAGCATAAGATTATTTGTCAAGACTTTCTTGAAACAACATTGTGATTAGAATCTATGAGCATTTCATGTGTGAATTGTGACAAAGGGAGACGAAATAGTACAAAAATGGACAAATCTGCTACAAATTCATTAAAACTAGAGATATTACCAGAAAACATAATGAGCATTTACTATATATTAAGTGTCAGTGTGCAGAATATGAAAAAATACAACTATAAAGATGGAAGAGTTGATGTTTGGATCAAAACCTTGAAAATTTGTTAACCAAAGCAAAGATAGTGATATGAATGCACTAGGAAAGGAAGGCACATACAAAAAACAGAATGACATCACTAGACTTGTAATAAAAGAATGGCATAACTGGAAGAGATTCATAAATTTCTAAGTTAACATACTTCCCCAACTGACTTTAGCAATCCGTAAATCACCATAATTGTCTAGCATATTGAATATAAGCACAAATCAGAAACCCCAACAAAGTCATAGTAGATAAAAGCATTTCAAAATTTTCCAAGAAGACAAGACAGGATAATAAAGCCACTTGCAATGAGGAAGATATACCAAATGCAATTTCTCCTTTTCTTGTGCTTGAACTGATCTGAGCAAGCAAGCTAGATCCTCTCTGCAACAATCAGGACTTACAAATAGAGATTCCATTTCAAGGACCTACATCGACAAAGGCATTTTCACATACCCAATGAGCACCAAGGCCAACTAAGAAACTCAAAGAACAAATGCTTCCGAACAAAGAGAACTTGCTATTACTCCATGGTATTGGAAGTACAAAATTCATAAATTAGATAGAATTTTTTTAAATAGGAGGGCAGAGACACGGAAGTCTTCTTCATCTTTCTAGTTATCTTTGACATTGACTTTTATTAGCATCAACAAAGCAGTCACTGTAACTGTAAATATATAGTGTCAATGACCTGTTTTGAACAATCATTGAATTCAACAGTTATCTCACTGCAAAGCTGCTGGTACGCTAATTCACCCCTGAAACCATGTAATCTTCAAATCCCCTGGCACATATATGAAAAAGAAAACAAGTGAGAACAATTAAAAATATATATAACTGCTGCAAACCAAAGCAAAGCTATCCAAATATTCGAAAACAATCCAAAAGGTACATAGACAAAAACATCTTTTGTCAGTACAACATGGTTTTAGAGAAGAAAGCTGGTTTGTAACTTTGAGCGTTGTTGGAACCTACATATAAAAGTCATCTTCTTTTCCCCCTTTTTCTCTCATTTTTTTTCCTTGCAAGAATAAATTGCTTCATGTAGTATGTTACTCTTGAACTAACAGGTAGACTGAAAAGCCTCGTGAACACCCACTGAGAAGATGAATTGAAGTTGTTCTATAGCTCGTGTCCATAAACTAGAAGCAGTATTGCTTCCACAAACACATATACTCATATAACTTGATCCTGCCTCAAAAGGCTAACTACCCGACAATCCAAATGCGAGATAGAAGTGATATACATGCAATTTGAATCATAACATACCCACGCACATTCACACACACTCATTTAGGGAAGCCCAAAATGGGTCCTTCATACAGTAGCTTCACACACACACACACCCGCACACACAATACTCCTTTATCCATAAATCGGAACCTCCTATAGTCTACGAAATCAATATTGAAAAAGAAACCGCTACTATTCCAGACATACAGTACGAGTACCGTTTAAGGCGGGCATAAGCGAGAGCTCGGCGCTGCTGAACAGCGAGGAATCTACGGAGCAACGATTTTATTGTCTTTGAGGCGCTATTAGTTTCTGACCCAATTTCATCTTCAACTTGAATCTCCATGGTCCTGGTCTCAGGTTCTGATATGGACACCTTCTTCTCGAAATCCTCCATTACCACACTGTTTTGTTTTCAATTCTTTATGAATTTATCGATTTCTCAGCTATCTTGAATTAGCATTAAAATGGAGAGTCCGGCCAAGGGTTTCTTGCAGGAGAGCCAAGATGAATCAATGTTCAGAAATGGTTAACGCTGACGCCGTTATATTGACAAAATTGTACTTTTTTCGTCCCTATTCTCATTCTGTTTTATCATTTATCGGTGGTTAAATGCATTTACTCCTAAATTATAAAAATAACAAAATAACCCCACAATATATACATTAATTTTTTTATGATAAAAATGCCCTTGTTATTTATACCCTAAAATATTTAAATCATCTTTTAAAATATATCTGAATTATTATAATTTTTTTATTTAAAATAAACACTATCCAAAATTGATGATTTTAATATGGGTTAAATGCAATTTGTCCGCCTATGTTAAGGGAAATGAGCAATTTACTCCCCTGTAAAAAATAAAGTAGCAATTTACCCCCCCTGTATTATTAAAAATAGAGCAAATACCCTCCTGACGCGTTTCGTATATCACACGTAGGGGTGGGCATTCGGCGGGTTTTCGAATCCCGACCCGACGATCGGTTCGGATTCTTTTCACGGGTTTTTTTAAAAAATCGGGTATCGGGTAACCCGATACTCGAATTAAAAAGATCGGGTCGGCGGAAAATCCTACCCGAACTACCATCGTACCCGAAATTTTAAAATATATAATATATATATATATATATATATATATATATATAATTTGTACACTATAGTACCCATCATCTCTTCTATTTTCTTCACTCTTGCCCTAATTTTCTTCTCCTCCTCTCTTCCTCCCTCTTCTTCTCCAAAATCCCAAGTTCCCAACCCAACAAAACATCCAATCCCAACAAAAATTCATCATCTTCCTTTCAAACCGAAAAATTTTAAAATGTCACAAGAAGATGATGGAGTTAATACAAAAATCCAAAGGTTAGTAATATTTTCTTTTCTTTTGTTGTGTAGTTAATTGTTTATTCAAATTTCTTACTTACCAAATTCAAAACTGAATAATGAAAATTGAATAAACATATTCAAAGAAATAAAAATAAATAAAGATGCAAAAACAGAGACAGTTCGAAAACAGCCTCTGTTTTTGCAACAATGAAGTTGTTTCAGCTTCTGCGTATTGCAGAAGCTGAAACAGCTTCAGCTTCATAGTACAAAATAGAAGCTGAAATTTTCAGCTTCTATTTTGTACTATATATATTATTTCAATTATTTTTTGAATTTATATTATATTAATTTGTAACATTAAATTTTGTAATAATTTGCAGATGTCGATGACAAATTCTCAAGATTGTGTTGATTGTCATTTGATTGTAAAACTTGGATTATTATTTTATTTTTATTGTGATTTGTGGATTTGATTAATTGTGAATTTGTTAAGATAAATGCTATCACTTTTATTTATTATTATTAGTTGCAAAAAAATTAAAATTAATTATGCTTTTTTTTTTTTTTTAAAAGATGGGGTGGTTGAATTTCGGGTACCCGAATGTCGGGTACCCGATTAACATTCGGGTACCCGACAAAGTTCGGGTCGGGATCGGGTAGCTAAAATAGCTACCCAAAAGTTCAGGTACCCGACCCGAACTACCCGAACTTCCAATACCCGACCCGACGCCCACCCCTAATCACACGCGCGTTTTTTATTTATTTTTTAATTTAAAATTTAAAATAATATTTTTATTTTTATTTAATAACCGTTGGATCTTGATCCATCTAAGGTTCAAATTTGAGGGGAGGGGAGGGGAGGGAGGGAGGAGGGGGAAGGAGGTGGCAAACAAGGAGGGGGCGGGGGATGGGAGGCGAGGCGGGGTTGGTGCAGTGGCGGTGCGACAGCGGTACTCCGACGAAGATGAAGAAGAAAGAATATATATATGTATATATATTATTTGTATAACTACTATACATATTAATTTATATATAAATATATTATTAGGTATTACTTTTATAAATATATATATACATTAATATATTAAAATATATATATAAAATAATATTTTATTTTTTTTGTTAAAAATTATGCCTAGTTTACAATAGGGGAGAGTGTGATACACTCTCGAGCTTAGGGGGTGTTTTGCTCTATTTTTTATAATATAAGGGAATAAATTGTTGTTTTATTTTTCATAGGAGGTAAATTGCTCACAGGGGGGTAAATTGCATTTTTCCCATTTTTATATTGAGTATAAATTTGTATAAACTCCATAAATTTATAATTCTTATATTTTTTACATGAATTTTGCTTATGTTATAAATGTTTTTAAAATAAATTATTAATAAAAAATTAAAATATTAAATCGAACAAATATATACGATCAAATATGCAAATTTATCACCATTATGTGGATATATAATTGAATAAAATTTATAAATTATATAAATACTTTTTCTATAATATTATATGTATTATGGATTGACACATACTTATATGTATTTTTTAATACAATTTATTTACTTTGTAAAATATATTTACATATATTGAGCTTGTAAATAATTTTTGTGTTCCATTTCTTATAAAAATTATAAATATTATTTAAAATAAAATGTGACTAAAATTTTAAATCATTAAAAATAGTTCGGGGAGATACTTTAATAAAATATATTTTATGAAGTAAAATAAATATATAGGGGTAAGTGAAAATGGCATGTCCTATCAATACCAAATTATTTTGTCATGGGTGTTTTTTTACATTTCATACTTTAAAATCATAAATGAGACAAAATACATCATTCAGAGGTGCAAAGTGTATTTAACTCTTTTTCTGTAATGAGTTATTGTTATGTTTTTTTTGGGAAATAACATAAAGATGTATGGAAAAGTATTGTAGCTATACTAATATAAAAGGAAAAGCCTTTTTAACACACAAACAATCATTTGTGACACCGTGATGTTAATATTTTTATTATGTTGATAATATATTTAATTTAATTTTTTAATTTCTTTTTTTAAATATAATTTGTTAGTTTATATATTTTCTCTTATTTATAATATATTATAAAAGATAAAATAATTACTTATTATATACACATAAAAACGGCATGTCCCAATAACTAATTTATAAGTGAGTTTATAAACTTTTAAATATATTAAGCTATAAATTTATACGATCCAAAAGAAAATTTTATTTAGAAATATATTTAAGCGGATTTCTATGTGACGATTTATTTTAAAAATTATTGGATTCGATGATTAATATAAATGTACTTTTAGAATAAATCACATATTTATAAGTTCATTTTCAAGAAAATAAAAATAATTTGATAAGTTGATATTTTTCAGTTTTATCCTATTAAAAGTCTATTTTTAATAGCAATAACTTTTTAATATTAATTAAATTGCTTGGAATTTCTCTCTACTGAGAAAGTTGGGGATTTCCTTTGAGTGTTAAGGTTAGCGGTGAGAGTACTTTGAGGATTGTATTTGTGTGTGCCCTCTGAATTCTGGTTCGCCGACCGTCTCGTGGACTTTGCTCAATCTGTTCATGCACTTTCTTGGATTTGGGGAATTTTATATTAGACTTTGTTGTTTCTAGTTTATTCCATTTCGTTTAGTTCCTGTTGTTCCTGATGTGGGTTAAATGTAATTCACCCTCCGTGTTAATGAAAATGAGTAATTTACCTCTCTGTGAAAAACAAAACAGCAATTTATCTCTCTATATTATCCGAATATAGCAATTTACCCCCCTCACGTGTTTTGTGGATTACACGCACTTTTTTCTTTTTTTTATAATTTTTTATTAAAATTTAAAATATTATTTATATCCTTATTTAGTGACCGTTGGATCTTAATCAATCTACGATCCAAATTTAACTAATAAATCAACAATATAGATTTTATTTGTTCAAATCAATGGTTTAAACTTAAAATTATATATTATATATAATTAAATTTTATATATATTATATTTACTATTATAATAGAATCATTTATATATCATATATACAGTATATATATATATATATATATATATATATAGAAGAGAGGAGAGGAGAGAGAGAGAAAGAGGAGGAGAAAGGCAGGGGGCAGCGGACGGAGGTGGTTGCGGCGATAGCAACCCGGCGATGGTGGCGGCAGGCGGCGGTGGCCCGGTGAAGAAGAAAGGGAAAAATATAAATATATATATATATATATATATATATATATATAACTAATTTTTATAAAACATATATGTATTAATATATTTAATTAAATATATACATAAAAATAATATTTTTATTCGTAAAATTGAAGCCTAGTCGCACATAGGGCGAGTAGAATGCACCACTAGCCTCAAGGGTAAATTGCTCTATTTCTGATAATACAGGGGGGGTAAATTGCTGTTTTATTTTTCACAGTGAGTAAATTGCTCATTTCTATTAACACAGGGGGGTAAATTGCATTTTTCCCTTCCTGATTTCGTTCGTCCTATCTATTCTTATTATTTTTCTTGTTCCGTGTTCTTTGGTTGTGTTTTTCTTTGCAGTTTGTCTCCTATGCAGCTGAAGGGTGGCTCAGCCAGAAATCGAAGGCCCTCATTGACAGGAGTTAGGGGAACGGATTAGTACCTCGTGGTGTAATAGTGTGAGATGTAATAGTGTGAGCATCTAGGTAAATCGTTTATAGTAACGGAGGATGAGGGGGATAGGATCACATTGCCGGCAATGGCGTGGGCTGGGAGCAAAGAGGTGGAGGGATTTCTTCTTGTTGAGCGATTATTGACACCAAGACCTTACCGTTTTGATGTTTTGAGAGTGACATTAATAGATATTCTTAGACCATTGAAGGGGCTGACTCTGCGAATGCTGGCGAATCACTTATTTCTTTTTAGCTTCAATCACGCTGTAGATAAAGACAGAGTGCTTAATTGGGGGGGGGGGGGGCGTGGATTTTCGACAAGGATCTAATAATATTTAGTCATGCTAAACTGAATGAGAATCGGATGGAGGTTGAATTAAATTGGTGTCAGTTCCATGTGCACATACATGGTCTGCCGCTCAGGAGGATGAGAAAAGCAGTGGCGGAGTTCATTGGTAACCGATTAGGGAGGTCCGTAGACTCGGATGTTAATCAGGCTCAGTTTATGATGGGAGCGAAAGTACGTATTCGAGTGGAGCTGGATGTCCGAGTTCCAACATTCATGACATGACAATGAGGTCTAAACTGGGTGATGTATCGTCAAGGGGAATCGAAGTGTTCATGACTTCTCCCAAACTTGATTCTATAAAAAATTCTAGTAAATCAGGTGAACACTCGAGCAAACCTCCAATGATTGAAAATCGCTACTACGAAGATGAGAAGAGCCAAAGAAATTTTCCCACTAGGTAGTCAGAAAACATGTACCCATTCAACGACAATACATTGCGACCGAGAAGAGATCAGAAGAACATGAATGATGGTTGTCACAGAATTCCCAACGAAAGAGGATAGGGGTTGTTTAGATGATGACAATGTTAGGATCGGTGACCTGGAAGCCAATTAGATTGGCATACATGTAATCCAATCTTAGAAACAACTTGATCTTTATGTAATATTATTGAATGAATAAGATGAGCATTTCACCATTGACATATAATTTGTTGTGCTCATCATGCATGTTTATAATTCTTTTCAACATCACAACAAAGCCCACAGACCAATTCAACAACCATGCAACAGTTGGACCGCGCATTGGATGGCGGTCATGAAATCAACCGCCTAGGGTTGGGTCTGAAATGTTCCAAGTCAAAGACCTCGAGAATGGGCATCGAGCGTCCTGTGGAGACTTGCATTAAGAGCCGCATTCATTAGATGAGTGCCGCATTTCATCGGCGACAGACGTGGGGACCATCATATGGAAGCCTTGGAGGTTTGGTCGGTAGGATTTGAGTCCCCGGCTCCTATAGTACAGGAATAATCCTCAGACTTGAGGAACCACGACAATCACATACATACGATGATTGTATTTTGGATCTGTGCGAGAGGTGATTGTGTCACAGGCATAGTCATCATAAGCCTTGTCCAGTGCAGTCAAAGATGTAGCGAGGACGGTGAGTTTCAAGAAGATGATCCGTCCCCTGTCATGACAAAGGTATCTCCTATGCACTTGGAGATGCGACTACGCTCTAAAAAACTGTGGCCACAGTCATTGGTTGAGTAGGAAAAAGAGGTTCCTATGACGAACAATTTGGCGTAACGCGATCTCAAGTATTTAAGCATAAACGCCTGGTCTAGGATAGGAACTGACACCAAATTCCATGTCCTAAACTAAGGCCGGGAGACGGTAGACAGAAGAATTGTACCTGTATGGACTAGAGGCCTAAAAGTTCACACGGAAATTCACCTAGTCTCTAATGTCATGGACCATTGCTAGACAGTCACCCCATAGTGACGGGCTTTCTTGGTCAAGGGTTGATCAAGAATTATTAATTAAATTAGATTTAATTAATAATAGTGTTAGACACTAGCCCAAGTCTAACTGAAGGGTGAACCTAAAGAGTCACACACAACATCACCGAGAAGGGATAAGGAATTAATTGAAAATTAATTCTGTTAGTAATTGGATTACTTAAAATGAGAGAGAACAATTGCATGGATTCGACCAAAAATAAATTAATGGGATTAATTTATATTGGGCTTAACTTTATTATTTAATAAGTTGTACTTAAATTTAATAAAGACTATTTGCTCATGCATTTAATTGGATTAAAAGCATGATTGGCTTAATTAGGTGGATTCAATTAAATTGAATTTAACTAAAATCAAGTGGCCTAGTATTTTTATTCATAAAAATCGGCCATGACCCTTAATTACTTGAAATATTCTAGGAAGGAAATACTTGACTAGCAATTTTCACTTTTGGAAAGTGCATTGTTAGTCATTTTTTATTTAGAATAAAGTATATATTATCTTGTGGACATTAAAATGAACCTAGACACATTTTAATATTTCATACAAGGTATATATTATATGCTAGGGTTAATTATTTGGAATAATTAATAATAACATAACAAAAAGAAAAACCATCTCCCTTCCTAGAACCCTAGCCGATCGCCCCCTCTCTCCTAACACACTTGGTGTGTTTTCTTCTTCATTCTCTTCTAGCAAAGAGAATCAAGAACTCCCAACTTCCGGTGTGGTGTGGACGGGCTTTAGGGGACTTCTATGTTGGGGTCTAGCATGAATGAAAGGCAAGGAACGAAAGCTTTGAAGGTAAACTTTCGATTTCGTTCTTATATTTTCACCATAGCTCGAAAAATTTAAATGCCTTATTTCGTTAACGACATCGAATGCCCGAAAATTTCAAGGGTACACTTCTTGGATCCATGATTTTAATTTTTATATTATTTTAATTATATTTATTTTATCACCGCTTCCACTCGCCTATTTCCAGGCCGATCCACATGCTCTTTTCAAACAAGTCATTGATTGAGCCTCCCCCAAAGCTCAAAAACAAAGGCATAGTAAGGGGTTGAAGGGGCCAATCCTACACTCAACACGACAAAGTGTGATACGACGCGACAAACAACCTCAACCAGAAACAGGTCGAGGCTAGACACCCAACCCGCAGCGTCACCGTCATTCGACAACGACATCGCCCCCTCAGTTGCGAAGTATCCTCATCATAATATCCTAATACAGGCCGGACCTGAAGCAGAGCCCAATATCATAGTTTAATTCCTGAATATCATTAGGATATTTAGGAATAGGGGGTTGTTGATGGAGGAGAAACAAATCACATTATAAAGGGAAGATCGTTCCAACAAGGAAGAGAGGATACTGCCTCAAAAGAAAAGTCCTAAGTCAAACTTATCAAACCATTGTAATTCGACATATTACGAAAAATACACTTTGTAAACAAATCCTAGGCATATAAATGGGTAGGTAAAGGACGAAACTATTTTGCCTTCACCTACCCTAAATAGCGTAATTTTATAGTAGTATATAATACCCATATTCATTTGAGAAGAAGAGGGATTTTGGGAGTAAAGAACAATTCGAGTGTGAAGTGTATTAAATCGTGCCCTACAATACAAATTTAGTCGATCTCACTTTTTGGCGACATCATCTTCCTTTTATAATTAGGTTAAATGGTGTGAAATTTTTACTGAATTGCTCGTTATACCCTTGTTATGTTAGCTACTGATTTTCAATAGTTAAAAGATCTATGATCCAAATCTAAAATAATCTAAATATAATTAATATAGTTGATCTAAAGTAATCTCCAATTGATCTAATGTTTTTATGTTTAATTAATATATTTTATGACTAAATTTAATTTATTTAAATATATTAAACTAAATAATGATTTAATTTAATTAATAATATGTAATTATATAATTGATTGATATTTAAATTTATATCAATATTTAAATTTAAAATGTGAATTTTAGTATATTTGTTTTTGTATGGTGCTTTTTCAATTTAAAATTTTAACCTTTAAAGATTTTATCTACTTTTTAGGTATTTTGATAGTTAATTAGTATATTTTGAATAAATATAATTTATTAAAATATATTTGAATTAAATAATATTTTGAATTAATCAATATATATTATTTATTAAAATATATTTCCATGTCAAAAGAGGAGGGGACGGGGGCAAAATGTAAATTTGCACACATAAAGCAACACTAAAAGAGGCCAAAAATGAAGCCCACTTGAGCAGTGTGCGAGTGTCAGAAACTCTTTGTTAGTTTTTAACCGGGAGGGATTTTCTTCTGATATTTTAATAACACACGAATTTTTAGCTTATAAAATTAACACGGGAATTTCGCGCTATTTCACCAAAAACGCAAAGGGTGTTATGCAATGTAGTCTAAATAATAAATACCTTTCAAAACATAACAACTATTCTCTTTGCCTAGAGATTCAAAGATGGCAAATTCAGACCATGAGATTTTCTTTTCCATGTCCTGAAGCAATTTTCATCATCTTATTTAACAATTCAATTGTACGGTATAATGGAAACACAATAATCCGAATATAACAAAACCATAACAAAATTGAAGTTCGCAGAGAAGCAGAACACTTATAAACATCAGGGTTCAAAATCTTACATAATCCATGTGAAAGCTCCAAACATATTTTCTTGGCATAAAAGACAGCTCTATTTCTTCCTTTTTGTTAATGTTTGACAGGAGAAATTACCAGTTGCAATATAGATAAATGTAGGCGCATGTCGGGGGTTGAGTATCCACCCTTCCGAAGTACTTGTCATTGCACCCTGAGATTGCCCCTTGCTCTCCCACGTAGACACAACGTAATGAAACTTCCCCTTCTGTGTTCACATCGTCTCATATACTTTCACTTACATTTTATCTTGAACGAAATAGCACCACCAGCGCAACACCATAAGTTCCTTTGTCATATACCATGGCCTCAAGCATGTGCTTTGCCACAAAGAGAGTGCTTACCTGCAATAGAGTTTGTCGAAGATGAATGAACATATTGTCAGGTCATTACTTCTGGTTAACAACAATTCTGATGCAATTGTATGTAGTTTTCAGTATTTGTGCTCCTTGTGGATCGGGCAAGTTCAAAAGCTGATACCAGACATACAATGTTCACCTGGCTGAGACAGCCCTTATCCATGTGCTATATCTACTGTGATCCTTCACACTGCCAAAAAGGAAAAAGATTGAGACGAGAACCACAATTACAAATGGAATGTAACAACTACACTGCATAACTGAGGATTTTCAAGAAGAGTTGGACGGAACTATTTGCTTGAAAGCATCATCATTCCCATAGTGAAAAAATAATGTTGGTTAGGAGCAGAAATGGAAGCACATCTACAGCTAGACAGGCCCTAAGAATTTCACAAGGCAACAAGAAGTTAGGTAATACAACTATTTTACAGTGTGCTACAACGCTAGACTAAGATAGGCATGGTACAAGATTCTCATAGAATACTTCACGATCTTTAATTCATGCTATATCATGTGAATATATATTGAACAAAGAGCAAATTCAAAGAAAGGTTAATATGCATGGCAGCTTCATTTGATTTAAAATACTATTCCAGGAACAGAAAAGTAACCTATCAAGGATGCAACTTTTCTGTGTTCCCTGATGATTTTCCTTGTTACACATATTTTTAGTACTTGGCAAACGTGAGCAACTTCCTTTAGATAGAGTAATTTGCTTTCCTCTCTATCTCTAGCAGTTGGTGCGTCTTACGCATGTTTTGTAAATGGTGTTCAATGGGACCTGATGCAGTAACTTCTTATAGGAAATGTCATCAGTCCGTGTAGTTCCATAGTATGTATTACCTATGTTCGGAGTATTAAAAATACTTGCGAACTCATTACAAAATTTGTTGATTCATGATTACTGGGGTTAAAAATGTTATTTCCCATCTATTTGTTCGTAATGGGGTTATGACATACCCACAAAATGAGATGCATGTAAGAATTCTGATTGTAAATATTCCAGAAGGCAGATCTCCTCGTAGGACATGTCATAGGCAAGCATAGAACTCAATGTAGGTGGAAGAGCAAGTACAGAAAGACCCTTCTTTATCTAAGAAAGGAAGAGCCATGGACGAACATGAGATACATATAACATGCTCAAAGATGGGCTATTCAAATTTACAATCATGGGACAACCCACAGCACTAGATGAACACTGTGAACCAAAATATGCTATGCTGCAAAGCAAGAAGACACAATAAAGCATATTTACCCACTTACATGTATATATCGTCTGAATTGAGTTCTATAAACAAATTGATGTAAAAGCGAAAGCCATCAGGACTGACATCTCTACAAAGCAATCCTGCAAGAAAAATGTATCAGCAAGTCATCAAATTAGTATTTGAGCATCTGTGGGTGATAGTCAATATCATGCCTTTTCCTTCAGCTGCAAGGAGATATTCCTTAGCCATAGCTGGAGCAACCCCCAGAGTCATTGCTCCATCACTGGCACTGATCCCATTTTGTAAGGCCTCCGGCTTCATCATCAAAGACTTAATTCTAGCAAATACCTACACGAAAAGCATGTAAGAATAGCAACAATGCACTAAAGAACAAATACTTAACCATTTACATTAGTCTTGGTGATGGTCCCATGTTAAGACAATGTAAACTAGCTACTCATGCTAATCCCTACCACAAAATAAGAGATACAGAAAACAAATATTAAAACATTAATGCAAATGGGAACT
Source organism: Sesamum angolense (assembly GCA_034509725.1). Classification (NCBI taxonomy): domain Eukaryota; kingdom Viridiplantae; phylum Streptophyta; class Magnoliopsida; order Lamiales; family Pedaliaceae; genus Sesamum; species Sesamum angolense. Next base: position 13,605,918 of record JACGWL010000003.1, on the reverse strand, counting down.
GTCTTCCGCTCTTACATTTGTTAGTCATACCAGATCTTTTACCACATGTCATATTTTTCCTTCAGATTTTACATATATTTGATTTGATTAGTCACCAAACAGATGCTTACTAAAGCGTGGAGCTTGATTATTCTGAAAACGAAAGTGGGAAGATGGTTCAAAATCAGTTCAAAAGGTCTGCAGACTTAAGTTGCAAACCCCCGTATCTATATATCTAATAAAATAGAGTATTATATATCAATAGACATATAATGTTACAGAGCTCCAACACATTCTCTCTCTCTCTCTGAAAAATTCATTTGGTTGTCAGGGCCCAAAAATGCTGCATGTGGATGAGCTACAGCCTACAGCATTCAGGAGGAGTATTTAAAAACACATGCCAAAATGGAGTTCCTTTAGGCAGGAGATAATGGGTGATTATGCCACATCAAACCCTTCGATACCTCCGCCATCTAAATAGGAGCAATATTGAAAAAGAAATTCAAACATCTTCAGGCATACACATATGGAGCTAGAGGCTCAAGAACACTCGGGGTGTTCGGGTAAAGTTAAAAGCTTTTAAAACATGTTATAATGCTATGGCTTCTAAATAGTAAGAGTTTGGTAAAGTTTTTGGAAATATAAGATCCATAAACAAGCTGCACGAATTTTATAAGCTCCTTTGATAAAATTAAATATTCTTTATTTTTTAAGATCTTAATACAACCTTTCAATTTTGATCATATCAATTATAAAATTATAATAGCTAATATTTTATTTTATAAGTAAAATGTATGACTAATATCTTCTACATAGGGTTAGCCAAACACCTTGTAAGTTCCACAGTTAAGCAAATCTTATTTGGAGCCCCAAGCACTTGAAGATCGATATTTGAGAAATAATGGCTTGCAATGATGGTCAAATGTCTTTATAGGTTCCACAATAAACTGATGCATGCATTATTCAACTTCCCTTTCCTCTCAGCTCCATTCTTAATATAAGCTCTGTCCTTGGATACCAGGAATCAGATAAGATTGCAAATTTGATATAATGGAAGTACGGTGTAAATTCATATGTAAAATCAGTTGTCATAATGGAAATCACCTCTTCATCACTATGGGTTTTACTCTGGATCACCATGACACCACTATCAAATTTCCGAAGCATAACTGAGCTGTTGAAAAAAAGAAACACTAGAATTATCAGTTAGAAACAAATTTATTGCACAAGGATCAAAGCACCAGAGATCTTATCACATCTTTCAAGTTTTCTTTGCTATCATAGAAGCAGAAGAATAACTTTACATCAAAAGTTACATACACATCAAACTTTTCCCAGAGAGAACATGCTTGCAGTAAATCATCAGGTGAGATCAATTCTGTCGAAAAACAGAGTGCCGTGAAATAATTAATATAAAATCTACACAATAATCTAAATATGGTAATGATAAAGCTTCAAACAAGAAGAATATGTCAACCAAGAAAATAAACTAATAAGTAAACCTGTGCCTCGGGCTCGATTGAAAAGGCAATAAATATCTATCAGGTTAATCATTCCTCCAGCTCGCTCTAACGGTATCTTTACAAAATCTGCCAACTAACGAAAAGATCCTTTAGTCACCAGTAGTCAAAGGAAAATGTTTTAACAGTTGCACCATACAAGTAAAACCTCAAGCAGCATTATTTCAGAGGACAGAGAAAAAAATAAAATGTTAAACAAGAAACTCTAGCCAGCTGATTTTCCTTGAAATTAAGGGGCAAATTACATTGACACCCCATGAGATTCGGTCTAACTACACAGCCCTTATCATTTACAAAATACAAGCACACCCTTGATATTGTTTTTGTAATTACAAGTACACCTCTATTTAATGACAAAATCTTATACAAGCACCCTCTTATGTACATTACACCAGTACCCCTTATGGGCATAGTTGTTTAGGACAACACGGTGCATCACGGCACAAGGGTGCTCTAGAGCCATGGCACACGGCACGTCACGGCGCAAAGGTACCATGGCGCACGGCGCATATTTTCATAAATAAATTAATATCTTGTAACATCAATATTACATAAACAATTAAATATAAATACTAGAAAATTAAATTAATTATTAAACATAAAGGAAATACATAAACAGATAATGATGGATTTTCTCTTCCTTCTCTGTTTTCTTTTCTATTTTTCTTTTACATTTCCCTGTTACTTTCTTTAAAAAAATATATATGTTAAAAGGTTTAAAAAGCCGTACATTTTTCTGCTGCTTTCTTTTAAATTTATATCCTTTTTCTTTTGCTTTCTCCTTTCTTTTTTTCCTTTCAAACGGACAAAAAGAAATAGAAGAGAGAGAGAGAGACGAGATCTCCTCATTTCCTGAAACCCGAAATCTGCATCGCAGCCGCCACCGATGTCCTAGATTGGTGTCGCCACCAAAACCCCAGCACCAACACCGCCTTTGCTTACCCCTCACCCCACCATCTGCTATCTAGTACCCTTCGAGGCGCCTGAACTCTTGCCCCATTATATGCCTCTTCGCCTCCACCACTCTGCCACACTGCATCACCCTTTATTTGTTTCGCGCATATTTTTGTTAGGTTTAATTTTTAAACTTTTAATAATTTAGAATACTTTAATATTAACTTATTTATTTTCTAATGCAAAATACTGAGAAAGGGGCTAGTTGGTAAAATTATAATTAGTCCTACCTTCGTAGTTTATTCCGTCCATACGAAAACATGGAAGTATTAGAGATTTGCTTTCTTTTCCATCATACCAAACAATACAAAACAAGGTCAAGGAAAAGTCCCTTCCCCTACCCTTTCCACTTCCTCTTTCCTCTAACTAAACCAAACAAAACCTTAAATTATATGCGTGCTATTTTAAGAACCATATAGGAAAAAAGTACCACCACTTTATGTATTACATATACAATTGTGACAAACAGGTGTCTATCTAGTTCCAAATAAATAGGGCCCAAGTAGGCTTAAATGCAATAAATAAAATATAAAAAAGCCTGTCAACTTACTTTATACATTAAGAAGATAAACATCAGTTCATGATTTTTGCTTTATGCGTTTACAAATCCCTATTGTAGGAAATCCAGCAATATACTCAAGATCATCCAAGAGATTAACACTAAATCCAGCTTAAAACATATATTCAAATTATAGGAATGAGAGCATAACTAGACAACATCAAGTTTTCCTTTTTTTTTCCCGATAAAATTATCTATTTATAATATGGAGCTTGCCACAACCCCAGAATCTGAAGTATGACTTCCTTCAATCATTTGATATAAATTCTTCGATCGTAAAAGATCCAAAATTCTAGTATTTAATTTAAATTTAGGATATCTACCCAGTTAGAGTAGAGCCAACAAATCATCATTTTCTAGTTGGAGCAAAAAGAACTTTTTATGGATACAATCACTATCTGCCTGTGGTCAGAAACTTGTGAATTGTGATGTGATCATTCAATGTGCTGGGAAATGACTCTGTATGATATAATTGAGTCATTGATTTTAATAAAATAGAGCCAAATGCTAATTTCTCGAACCATTCTGAATTAGCGAATTATAAAGGAGGTGACACATCAAAAAGAAAAGATATGATATTCTCTTGTGGCTTTCAGTTGCTAGCATTTAGGCAAATCATTAGCTTTCTCCATTGTCAGAATATTCAGGATTTTGTGATATCTTTTTCTTATTTGTGCATATCTTTTGTTAGATTGTTATCCATTAAGTTGTAGTTATCTTTAATTCCACCACTATATATAGAGGTGGAATAATTAATAAAATATACAATATTCTCTTTTTCTATTCTTATTTTCTACATCCATGAATTGATGAAAGCGTACCGCCGTAGCTTATGAATGAAAGCCCTCTAGCTCCTCAACACTCATTCATGTCATAGAATATGCTTCTAAATGCAGCACCTGTCGTGGTATTGCGCTTGATCTGCAATTCTTGGTTGCTTATATTGTTCACAGTGGAAAACCAATTACATGTCTTCAGATAGGCAGAAAATGTTATCAAGGTATAGTTGAAGAACTTCAATTATGCAAAAAGAACTCGGTTTCACATGGAAATGTAATTTGTCAATCCACCTGTAGATCACACTACTTAGCGTCACCTAAATGGAGAAAGGGATGGGACCATTTTTATGGTAGACAACAGGAGGCTCACTCGAATTATAGAAATTGTCTGGAAATACCATGAGATATATATGACCTTAAGTTTATGAATAATTCTTGCATGGTAATTTGTGGTACCTAAACAGTTATTATGCCAATATAATATTAGAGTAACTTTTCTCTATCACTTTTAGCTCTAGGAATAGCTGAAAAAGGGTGTCTAAATTGTTCTTTATTGCATAAGAAAAAAAGGTTGAAAAATATTACTACTTCTTTCCTTCCAGCAGCCTAGAAGGACAGGTTTGACATTTGGAGATGTATCTTTCCAACACAGATACCTTGGTCCACAAGCGCACTCGTATCTAGACCTTCGAATCTCATAATACAGGGGCACACAAATGCAAATGTAGGTCAGGATGAGTGGGATTCCTAGGCCTTGCTGCTGTGGAATGGGCCAGATAAGTTTCTGGGTTTAGATTGTATATTGATGTGGTTGTGCTGTAGCGTGGTCGGCCACATAGCACATGTAGGATAGGCAAACCAAGTTCAGGTGATCCATGCTATGATGGACTATTTGTATTCAGCCTTGTAAGGCTAGTTGGCATATAATTATTCATGGAATAATCTGGATGGCAAGATGCTTTTTATTATGTGAAACTATCACTTAAGGCCACCTTTACTTCATTGGAAATGATTGGGTTAGGACAGATTAATTTTTGATAGAAATTAGGATTAGGTTGATGACAGTTTAAATTTTTGTTTGCATGGTAACATTAAATAGTCTAAACTATTGATTCGTTTGTTGGGCTCTTTACTTTGAATAGTTAGAAGCTTGAAAAATAGGAAAATACCACAAAACCCTTGAATAATGCCAAATTAGTCTACCTCAATTTATTGTGCCATCTTCTTCATCAAAACAGTCTCAGACCAGGAGACTGACTCCATATGCTAACCCAGTTGCGAAGCCCCCTTTCTGAAAACTTACACAATTAGGCGAAGCACAACAAACCACTTTTGTGTACACTAGTGCTTCCCCAATCACACACAGTAAAGATTCAATCAGGTGAATCCATGCCCCCGAAACTTTTTTCTTTATTTATTTCGCTACTTGATTCGGCTTCTTTTTGTATTCCCTGGTTATAAGTTATTATGTTGATGGCCCACGTAATAGTAGTTCTTTAGGAAGCAACTTTGAAACTTAGGTACTGTCGTACTGAACAATGAAGAAAGAAGGAAGAGAAGGGGAAAAAAAAAAAAAAGAAGAAGAAGAAGAAGAGGAAGGAATGGAGTTATTGAGCTTAATTTTGTCAAAAAAATACCTGACATATTATTAAAGAGCTGCCATGTATGTAGTGAAATTTTAAAAGGAATAAGGGGCATATTGGGGACAGATCACCATGAGACCTGGGAAACTTGGAAAAGAAATTAATTATCATGATCGCCTAGCTGGTTCTGATAGCCAATACCAGCCTCATGGGCTGGAGAACAATCATGGCACAATACGAATTTATGCCGGGCCGACAGGCTTATCCCAGGCTTCACTAAATTGAAGTAAACAAAAAATTAGGCCTGATTGTTTGGGATATCAAGCCCAATACCTCAAAGTAAAGGTGGCCTAAGAGAACTAAGACAAGGAAACTTATGGACTATAAATATCTGTCAAACCTAATGAAGCTATTCATTTTTAAGTTTCCCAGTGTTGAGAATCATAAATGATTCTCTAAATATCTGTAAAATCACAAGAGAATCACAACAAAATCTTAGCGATTCTTGTGATATCTATATGATTTGATTTTGGAGATATTTCCTTATTCACATATGTAATTCACCTATATAAATAGGTGGAGGTTATATCAAAACTAAGAGAGAATAATATGATTTAGCCCTTTGGGCATTTGTCTCGTGGACGTAGGTCATATGACCGAACCACGTAAATATGCATCTTCTGTTTCTCTCTCTTCACTTATCTAAAACTCTGACATGGTATCAAAGCGGGTTTCTCACAAAAAAAAAAAAAAAAACAGAGAGAGCATGCTGAAACCTTAGCGTGCGTGTGCCGCCGCTGCCCTACTTGCGTGCTGTGCCTAAATCTCTAGCTACGGCTGCGCCAACACAGCTTTGCTATGTAGGCAACACTGGCTCCAATGCTCCACCAAGCCTCTATTGATGGTGTTCTACACCTAATTTGTCAATCGGTCTCCTTTTCTGATCAACCTTGCTTCTATGGGGTGAGTGCCTTTCTGCTGGTGTCTTGCACCTAAAACTGGCTGTTTTCTATGGGCTAAGTGCCTTTCTACTGGTGTTTTACACCTAAAACTATATGTCCGACTTGATGTCTCTGTTTACGCTAGTGTGGATGTGTGTGCATGGCCTAACAACGCCTTGACCTCCAGTGACCTCCCCGGCGTCACATTAAAAGAAAAGTTTTGACTTCTATTGTCCAAGTTGAACATTACAATCAAGATCTCCATGTCCAACTTGAGGGGAGTGTTGAGAATCATGAATTGATTCTCTAAATAACTGTAAAATCACAAGAGAATCACAACAAAATCTTAGTGATTCTTGTGATATTTATATGATTTGATTTTGGAGATATTTCTTTATTCACGTATGTAATTCACCTATATAAATAGGTCCCTTTGGGCATTTGTCTCGTGGACGTTGGTCATATGACCGAACCACATAAGTATGCGCCTTCTATTTCTCTCTTCACTTATCTAAAACTCTGACACCCAGCATCCGAGATTTCTTTCCTGAGAGTATCACACAGGCCCAAATTTAAGCATTTAACGATTTTCTGGGAAATCCTAGAGTACTGAACCACTTGGAGTTCCAAGATTTGTGTGGTTCAAGGAGGAATTTTGATGCTGACTCCCAACAAATATGGAGTGAGATTGATGGAAAAATCATATTTAAATCGGAGAAAAGTATAATTCTATGATAAGGTGGATTTGGCACAAGTCTGCAAGTTTCAGTGTCAGTGCATGTTATCATAAAGCAGTTGAAACTAATTTCTCTACTCCACTGTAGGTAGTAAGGTCAAATATTCATATTGATAGCCTAAGGTTTTGTGATTTGATAATGTCCACTTGCTTAGTAGAAGTCTTGTGTCAATGATAATTTAAGTAATTTCCATCAGCTTTCCTTTCTTCTGCATCCTTCTGCATTTAGTGGCTGTGCCACAATTAGTATGAGATACTGATGTTGGATTGTCTGAAGTGTGAACTTACTTGATTCTTATCATAGTGAAACAGTCCTCTTCTCTTTCTTTTTCATTCTTTTCCTCTTCTTCTCCTCATCACTTGGATGCTATCATCAGCACCCACAAACAGAGCTCTATAGTGACCCAGGCTGTTTTCCTTCTCTTAAATAAATAGGCCACACTCTGTTAGCCCATTACCAACAAATTGAGCTACACTAGTGCTACACAAATGCACATTTATCAACTTTTCATTTTTCAGACCTTTTAATATCTCTAAAACTATCTTGAACAATTCATGATAATGTAACACACCGACAACGCTCTACTTGTACTATTGTATATCCACAGTTCTCCTGAACCCCACCGAAAGTTTAAATTAATAATGTAGTTCTTTAAACAACACTTCTCCATCTGCAAGAAATGGGTCTATAAGCCTTAATTTGATAAGGCTTTCTTTTTACAATTATGTTTCTTCTTAAAACATATCTGGTTAGATTCTTTCAGACATAATTTTAATACTCCGTAATCAGAACTCTTACTTGGAGTTGATAACACCTCATTGCAGTGATAGGATAGATTGAAGAAACATAAATAAACCATTAGGATTTAGGCAGAAGGGTTTAGCGTCCATTAATTAACAAGCATTCTAGTTTAAAACTATTGGCTAAGATGAAATACAAAATAGGAAAAGCTTAGAACATGGCTTTAAGCTTGCCATGCTAAAATAATAAGAAAATTCACATTCTTATGGTCACTAGGTCAATTATCTATAACATTATACGTGGAAGTGGGAGAAATATATTATGAAACAAAATTTATGATGATCATAGGTTTACTATTAACAAAGAAGTATTCTCTACAAAATTCATGAAATAACTAGTTAACCAAATGTCATAGTGTAACTAGTACATATATTTCCATTATAAAAATGATTATCATTCATTTCCAAAACATCTCAAAAACAAAATAACAGAAAGAGTAATTAATAAAACATACCTGACGAGATAGCTGCTGATGATACAAAGCACCTGCAGACTCCTTTGTAACAGGAGATACAATACCAACACTCAACAACCAATCTTGCATTTCTTCCTTAGTACCCATCTCATCATCATTCGTCCCACTAGTTTGATTGTTTGAGCCAGAAAGAAGCTTTAATCTCATCTTCTCAGCTAGCATCACCATCTCCTTTGCCTTGCTCTATTTTTTAACATGAGAGATGCAGAAAAGCTTATTATGGAAGAAAGTAAAAACATCCTCAATTTTGTGACGTAAAGAACTTAGTATTTCAGATCATCAAATCATTGTCTTTCAGTTTGATGCCATTAATTGGTATTGGAAATGTAGACACCAATTACAGCAAACAGTAATAGTTTCTCTTTTCAGTTGCGAACAGTTTCTTTTGGACATTAGCCTGCTCTATAAACTACACATCAATAACCCACAAAGCTTGGCATTCATCTAACTGCTTCCCCACAAGTAGACCATAACAAGGTATGCTTTAAATAAGATTAATAATATGAACACTTAATACATATCTGTTTGTCACTCATCTTCTGCTGTTAAACATACTAACATATTTATTGCTACTTGAAAGGTACTCTTGGTCATAAATTTATTACTTCATCACCCTTCTTCTGCTTCAAAATGATATCTTGAAATTGTCCTTGAACTTCATCACATACTAATTCCAGCGCTAGTCACTGACTACCTAGTTGAACAACATAACTGAGTGTTATTTACGTTTCATGCTGCGAATATATTACTTAAGGAGATATCTTTGGCCATGATCTCCCAAATTTCAATCAGATTGTTGGTATCTTTAAAAAGGGATAACCACTTCGCAATTTCATCACTTAAAGTCCGATCCTTCAATGGTCATAAATGTCCAATATTGAGTAGTGAGCTACACTGGTATTTTAGCTAGTGAAGCATAGAGTTAATCTTAGACAATGAACTTGATACAAGCATAGATGGCCATAACACACTTACAGACCATGAGAGCATTCAAATCCTGAAAAGCATCCTGCAAGCTCTTGTCGGTACTCTCCCACATTTCCTGCTCCTTCCTCAATATACCTGCCACTCCCACCACCGGTGCTCGCAACGCTAACGACTCGGAAGTTGATCCATCACCATCCTCCGAACGCGAGCCTGACTCCGACCCGCTAGCCTCCCAGGCCCTTCCTCTCCATGCGTCCCAAAATTTACCCAAAAACGAATCTGGGTCAGTTTTCCCTCTAACTATCAACGTGATCACCACAGACTTTGGTCCGCCACTCACAGCGACCCTCCCCTCGGGGGTTGCAGAAACCTGGAACCTTATCCTGGGGCTGTGAAACATGGATTTGATTGATTTCTTGGCGGAGAAAATGTGTTGGACAACTGACAGAGGGACAAAAGCAGAAGTTTCTGTTCGAGTGGTGGTTTCCGGTGGGAGCCAGAGGAGGCGGTGAGTTGTGAGGATGAGGAGGCCGGATTTGAGCTGGGGGAAGGTGGGATTGTCCTCTGATAGAAGGTCAACGGCGGATAGGAGGGAGCACTCCACCTCTCCAGATTTTAACACGGGGCGGCCGCTTGCCGTGAGCTCCGCCGCCGGAAGGAAGTCTCCGGCCATGGTGGATAGAGTAGGAGTGATCGTGGATTCTGCTGCAAAAAGTCGGAAAGAGGGAAAGAGAAAGGGGCTCTTGTTGTCAAGAAAAAAGGGGTTAGGATTAGGACTTATTACAATTTTTCTTGAGCTGATCAACACTGATAAAAAACTCGTACAATCTTTGCGAAGTCCACTATTGTTAGCGGCCCGATACGCAATCAACCAACTACGTTCTCTCGTGGGCTTCAATCAAGCTTTGAGGTGCCAGCGTAATTTGTTCACTCTAGTCTCATGTTTATCTGGGTCTAGTCTCATGTTTATCTGGGTCTCATTTGATTCGGATTAATTATAACAGAATTCAGCAGTCTGATGTGAAATACGAAGGGGGTGGATTGGTTCGAAAATACAAGCTGAAAGTATAGGTGGAAACGTGTATAATAAAAAGGGTAAATATTATATTTAGTTTCTTAAATTTTTATTTAAATTTTAGTCCTTCAAATTTATTTTTTAATTTTTTCATCCTTAAAATTTAATTTTTATTTTAAATTGATCCCTCAAACCATTTTTCGACAAAAAACAACCGGGAAATAGATTTTTTGGATGACAAAATGATCAATTTAAGTTTTATTTTCTCACTTTAGTCTCCCAAGTTTGTAAAAATTTCAAACTAGTCCTTTTTTAGTGTCCATGTGTTGGAATTATCATCACATATTAAAATTTTCTATGTTCTTCACACAACGTGTTAATTTATTGAACTTTTGTGACATAAATTGGATGTTTTTTTATTTGTTGGCATGCTATCACGAACATTTATAAATTCAGTCTCATCTTATTGAAATATATATAAGATGCTTTTTAAAAGGTTTTTATAGATCTTTTTCTATATATATAGTCCCATCTTAAAATGAAATATATATATATATATATATATGAAATCCATCAAAGAATCTAATTAAAAAGCATAATCTATCAATTTTTTATTCGAAAACCCAAACATTTAATAAATATTGTTAAGGTTTTTTTACTTTTATAAACTTATCTTTAACTCTTGAAATAAAAAGAATTAGATTTTTTTTATTATATTTTCATATTAGATAAATTTTATAGAATTTATCTATAATTTTTGTTTTTTTTAACTATTAAAAAAAAGAGACTATTTTTTTTAAATTAAACAATATATTATTATGTTCACAAGAGTTCAAAATTGTCATTATTCACATAAGATAATTACAACATATCAGCATAAATAAATATAAAAAATTTATTTTTGTGTAAAAAATGATTAGTTTGATAATTTTACAAACTTAAGGAACTAAAGTGATAAAACCAAACTTATTGACCATTTTACCCTCCAAAAAATTAAATCCGACCACATTTTCGTTGAAAAATGGTCAGAGAGACCAAATTGAGATAAAAATTAAAATTTAAGGATGCTAAAGTCAAGAAATGAACTTGAGGGACTGAAGTGATTCTAAACTAAAATTTCAAGGACCAAATATAGTATTTACCCTAATAAAAAGTAAAAGAATTTGATTCAAGGGTATACTCTTAATCATTTTCGGGCATTCTACATAAACATGTGGATTAAAAACATATTTTACCCTCTGTTTTTCTAAAGTAATTAAAAGAAATTGGTATTTAAAAATAGGCACACAAAAAAACCCTCGTATTTTGTTAAACCCCGCAAAAAACCCTTCTGCCCTTAGGAATTGACGGAGGTTGCACTGCAGACACGGGTGGTGCGGTTTGGGGACTGTTTTGGTGTCCTTGCATGATTTTTTATTGCCATTATGACTAAAATTCCCCTATTATGACTATATAATTATTTTCTTCTTAACTTGTTTTGAGTATTTCTTTTTTTATTTTCATCTCTCTAAAAAATTAAAAAAAATTCTTTTAAATATATTTATTTAAAAATGCGAAAACATTATTGATGTGCACGGCTCAAAGAAGTTTGGTCCAGAAGAACCCTCAATTAAACCCATGACGTCAGAAGAAGGAAGCCCAAGGCTTCCCCTATCAACCTAGTAGCATGTGCGAGGAAAAGGGCCCAAGTTATTCACCGATTCGACCCAGGCACAAAGCCCAATAAAGATGACAGGACTAACGCATGTTACCAGCTATCCACATAAAACATCCACTTGGACCGCCACCTGAGAGTACTCAACCTATATGGAATACACGAGTCAAGGAGACCTCTCAGCATCTCAGACTCCCAAAGCAGAAGGACTCTTAGTAGGGCAAAGAGTCTTCAACAAAAAAAAGTCCTCAACAACAAAGAGTGTGTCAACAAAACTAACTGAAGATAAGAGCGGATTAGGCCTTATCTTAACCACCTTTATCCACTTATCCCGAGATTACAGTAAACATGCAGACTCTGACTGTAGCTCTTATATATACACAGGTTTGGTCCCAAGCGGGGGATATCTTTGAACACTGGAAAATTGGGCTATTAACTGTTATCTTGCACTCTATTTTGCATTATGAGCGCGATTTCTTCTACGGATTCAATTATCTCATCATGATTTCTCACTACAATTTGCTTCTCGCGATTATTTTTTATTAAAATTGATACTAACTTGAGCTTTGAAGTGTTAACGTGTTATTTTGCAGGTTCCACTTCTTAAGTTCCTTTGCTTCTTGGCCCAAGCACATAATCGAGGTCCAAGCTTGTTGGAACCGTGCTACTTTCGCACGCATCAATTGGCGCCGTCTGTGGGAAACACAGAGTTCAATATGTGAGTTTTAATGGAAACTCCCAGTAACACCGCGAACAAACAGAAGGTCATTGAAGCACCTGGCAACACCCAAGCTCTGCAGGTTGTTACCGGGACGCCCCTAACTTCGATTGGTAGGGGATCCTCCTTTTTGGCACCAGTGCCACCACCCCCTAGAATTGTAGCTCCTGCGGTAGATCCCCTACTATGTAACACTTCCTCGGATACCTCTCGCAGAAGAATTATCTCCAGCCTTGTTAGGGGCTATCCAACGTATAGTTTCAACAGCAATATGAGAACAAGTAGCGACGTTGACCCCTGCTCGTGTAGCCACTCCATCTGATATAGACGCCCCTGAAGAAGAAACTGAGGGGGATATTCTTGTACCTTCGCCCCCAACGGACAGGATGCAGAGGGTTCCCCCGTTGGTGATGCATTCCAAGGGAATTTATGGAAGCCTTTCAAGAAAGGTTGCCATATATTCTTTTGGAATGATATAGATAGCCTTTTTTATGAACTATTAAGACAAAATCCATACCAAATAAATGGCATTCATTCATACATATTAGAACCAAAATAAATAGAATTCATTCATGCATATTAAACCACGTTTCATACCACATTGCATAGGGTTATAGTACATAATTAGACATTGCAAATCCACATTAACACATGGCTATTGTCGAGTTCCAATAGCATCATAGCTAAACATACGCGATATTTATGTAAGCACATGAAATTCTTAGTCAGTCATGATTCTGTTCAAAGGAAGTTCGTCATCCTCATTAGTGGACTCATTGTCAGTTGGACGCTTAAATACGAATGACATTTTATCCCAAGAAGGATCAGTAAGATTGATATAAAGGCGTACACCTCGATCTTTCTACGCATTCAAAAATGAGTAAATAGTTACAAATTGTTTGCATAATTAGTAAAAAAACATAACTATAAATTCCACTTATACCTCAATAGCCATGTCTCATACATGTTGAGGAGCAATAAGTTCTCTTTTGTTGATGTTGTATGAAACACCTGAAACATTTAAAACATACCTAAAAGGCAAGTGCCTTTTGTAAAAACGCCTTACCCGTTGTTCGTAAAAGTTGTAGTCAAGGAAAACTCCAAATTTTTGTTAACTTCACGCATGCCTTTCCGGATCGAGAACTCATCTGGATATCCACTAACGTCCAACCCAAATAAAATATGATCTACAAGCACATCAATAAACATGTTTTCCATTTCCATAGTCCAATTTTCGTTGAAACGCTGCAGAATATTAGTACTCGCGCCCATTTTTTATTCTAACTTTCAATGGACTGCATTAACTATAAAACACAATGTGAACTGTCATTTATATAGTTGCAATAACAATTTCAACCTATTGCACACTTTCATAATTTTCAGACATAAAAAATCTGCCAACAAGATATAAAATAATATGAATTGTCAAGTCAAGAAATCAAAAGTGAGGCTCAAGCATGCTTTCACGTGAACTTTGTCATAACACATAGCATTTGGAGGGAGAATATATTCCATTCATAAATAGTAATGGTGTTACAATTTGTACAAAGCTGACAAAAGATTACTGATTACATAAAATCCAAATTTTCAGTACGGTAGATGCAACATTGAAGTAGGTTACATTACACTAACATTAAACAAGACAATTAACAAGGTAACACTAACAAACTCCAAAATGCATGTAACAATTACAAATATGTTCCTAATTTTCTTGGCTAACTTCAACTCTGCCTCTAACACATCAATTTGAGCTATCTTCTTCTCGTATCCATTGATCTTCTTCAATAAATTGGGAATTATATTAATACTTCGATCACACATTGGTGAGTCAATCCATTCGAATATGTCACAATAACCACCCTATCTAAAGGAAATATGTAAATGACATATATAAACATAAGAACTATTTATAAAAAAATGGTTTTCACATAAAGTTAAAACAAGAAGCATACATTAGAACCGGCGCAACCCAAAAAACATCGACCGGGATTTGAGTTTGCCAAGACGTTTTGGTAACAATTGAACTTCCACATTTGCAAATTTTAGACGACATCTCCCCATTACAAGCATTTGGACGCCTTCTACCAGTGCTCCACCGTCCCGAAAAACTGTTTGAACTTGTACGATTACTACGTTCGAAAGACATGTTCGATGATCTGAGCATGCATAAAATTACAAAATTGTGAGGAATGATGTAACATTAATAAACCCAGTTAAAAATGAAAAAAAAAAGAGACCCTAATCATTTATAACCTACAAAAATTGACAGTATATTTGATAAAATCCAATTTCAGAAAATAATCCATAAAATTCAGCACATCAACAACAAGGAAGATGGAGAATCATAATCGATTACCAATCTTCTTTCATTAACAATGAACTCGTCGGCTTATTGTCGATTTGGGAAGAAAACTCGAACCCCCCCCCCCCTTCGGTCGTGATTTTAGAGCTTTTGGAAGTATGACTTGGGGATTTCCATGGGTCTAGGGTCATAAGTGTCATTTAATGATTAATACAAGTTAATCAAAGGAAGTAAACATCTCACTATCTGTTCACCAATATTTTAATCCAACAATGTAAACACCTAATAAATAATATCGAATTTTTTAATCATTCATTTAATTAAAGATAGTCCTATCAAACATTTTATCGAATACTTGAAGTAAACAGGGCCAAAAAGGCCATGTTTACATTTTCATATCAATAAGGATATCCTCTACAATCATTACTAGCTCTTTTGTTGGCCCGTTACTAGTTGGGCTGGCCCGAAATTGGACCGAATAAATAGGTGATTATAATCTCTAACATTTGCTTGTGATTATAAGCACCCAAATCTCTAACATTAGTCAAAAGCAAGTAAACATAGAACTAAATATACATGAAGATTGTCCTAGAGATTATGAAAATAATAAACAGATTACTAATTAATCATATCTCAATTAGTCATTTTTACAATCACAATTAATATTTAGGCCTAAGGATGGGCATGTGTCAGGTTTTTCAGGTCAGGTACCCGACTTTGTTAGGTAGTATATTTGACTACTCCGCACAAACTCGATAAAATTGGGTACCGCCCGATTTTGAGTACCCGAATTTTTTTTTGGTTAATCTAATGTGGAGAAAAGTAGATGCATAAAAAATATATTTAAAAGTTTGTATTGTTTTTGAAAATTTTATAAAACCATAATTTGTACGCATGATGTGACTTTATTTTTAAAATAATTATTAAAAATTTAATATAAATTATGATATCAATTTATTATAATTAAAAAATAATATAACATTACAATTAATTCAAATTAATAAACAAAATCTAATTTGTAGCATCAATAACTTGATAAGTTAATCAACCAATTTATATCATTCTCTTTTTTATTTTATTTTTTAATTAGTAATAATAAATAATTGTATTTTTTTAATTAAATTCAAATACCTGATTAACCCAATTGAGTATTTATAACCCAATAACCGACCTGATTTATTCAAAATCGGGTTCGAGTAACCCGAAACCTTAAAACTGCAAAATTTACTCAATCCGATCTATTCGAACCGATCGAATCGGGTTGGAACCCGAACAACCCGATCCAAATGCATACCTCTATTTAGGCCCTTTATCCCATATAGAGAAAATAAACATGGCCTAAAAGATAAAGAACTCAAGAAGAGATTTGGCCGAAAGAGAAAAAGGGAATTCTAATTAACGGAGATGATACAGCGAAAAAAGTTTTCTGGCATCAGCGACAGAATAAGGTAATATATACATCAGATAAAAATGTTGGAGTTGCACATAAAGCAGATAACAATCAGTCCATGATTTGTTAACTTCTTGCGGTTTTGCACCTTCATCTTCATCTTCAGCATATATTCTGCTACACCTAGCAGCGTTTTTATCTAGAGCATCAACTCCACCAGGGCTGCTATTCTTAAAGTTTTCAGTACAATCCCAAGAGTTTTCTGCAGTGGTTGAGACAAGGCCATCCGGGAGATCACCTTTGCCACCTGAGGTTCTTCTACAAGCTCACTTACGTCACCTGATTCTTTGACAACAACTACAGGAAATTTCCGAGGTTTCTCAGCCAATCTTCGAAGAATGAATTCATCACCATGAACCTAAAAACCTGCAGCAGACGCTTCTTATCTCGTTTGATATCAGAAGTTAACAGTTTCTTCAAGAGAGATGGCTCCTTATTAGATGTACATGGTTTACTGGTGCAGCCATTAGCCAATTTCTGCTTCTTAGGGAACCTATCACTTTGCTCCTGCAAGTTTGCCGAACCATCTTTTTCGGGATTTTGTCTCTTAGAGAACCAATCACTTTGATGGAACTTGCCCTTCTTATCAAACTTATTATGAAATCTTTCCCTCTTACCAAATACCTTATTAGCATGTTGCCTACGACCTGTCTGTGTCTCAGAATCTGATAAGTAACAAGATGGTATTTCTGCAACTTCACAACCCAATTCAGCTTGTTTTGCCAATACTCCTTGAGTTGCTGTGACAAATTCATTAGTTATTATCTCAGTTGCATAGAAAGTGAACACATCCCAAAAGGATGAAAACAACTACTATGCCAGCTACTATAAACAAACTGAGCTGGTCTCCAGTAAACTACAAGAGCAAATGGCAGTTGACATGTCATATGGAGGCTAAACAGTTTAATGAATGCAATTTAGAATACTCAACATGCACATAGACTGGAAATTACCACAGAAATGTGCCTTAGAACATATGCAGAATAGCATAGAGCACCAAATCCACCTAATGACTAAAATGACCCAAAACACCAGTTCTATCCCTCTCACAAATCATTCACAACCACTGCTAGCAGTTCCTTCACCACAAATTATACATCCTTGCGCCCACCATAAATTAGTCAGCTGAATCTTACCCAACAAAGGAAAGATAGATCCTAAAGGCAAAATTCAGACTTAATGACAGAATAATGGTGATGATGAATTAAAATTATCCTAGAACTCCGCATATAATGCTGTTGCATAAGGGAGAAGAAAAGAAAAACTGCAAATTGTTCGAAAATTGCTTCAAAATGAAGTTGATTAGGTTGTTCCCGGGTTTTAAGGCCCAGTGGTTGTAATTCTGGCATTATGAGATTGGTCATGGAAATGTCTAAATTGGTATTTTTTACCATTCTTTCCAAATCCAGCATACCAATTTGACTGTAGTTCAAACAATGAGTAGTTTTGCAGACAGGTAGGAAACAAATGTCACAATGCAGTTCGTGTTCTCTTTTTCAAGAGTAGTGAATACTGATTGCTAGTTGTGGTACCTACTATTTCCAGTGTGTCTGTATATAGCAATGTGACTAAGCTAATGCTCGTTTTAAGTTCAGTGAATGCAGTGTAGTAATAACAAGCCTTTGAATTTTAGTGGTGCACATGGGTAAGAGGTAAAATAAGAAAAGTAGCTGTAGTTCCTAGGTTTCCAATTTTAAACTAGAGCTATCATTCAAAAAATTGTAAATAATCAAGGAGATATTTTATTTCCCCAAGCTATGGGAAATGAAACTATATTACTAAATGGTGGTTTACTTCAATGATGTAGCCTCGCGATTAATGTTTAGTAACTGAAAGTACATATACCTGCCGCCGTATCTTTGAGACTGTATCAGTGACATCTGTTTGTGTTGTCTGTTTCAACCTCTGCAGTAAAGGAAGTCTATAATGACATAGTTCTCCTGCCAAAAAACTCAAAACATCATATAGCTATGCTAATAGACAAACCTCCATGTTGGCATTTGACGGGTAATTTTTCCTGCGTGCTTCACGCCATTGTTGAATTTCTTGTTCTGTGTAGTTTAATACAAGAGACCTTGATCGGAAAAGCAAGGAGAAAACAAGATGAGAAAATCTAATGCAACTAGACAACAGTGTACCAAGAACTAAGAAAAGACATTTGATGACAATGAAACTCCAAGAAGGAAAAGACAAAGATAAGATTTCAAATAGTTAATAGAGGTCTAGTCCCACAGCAATGCACATTTCTTTGAATTGTCCCTACATTGTATTCTCTTACACTTGAAGCTCTGGTCCTACAACTCTCTTCATATGCATTTTTCCCTTCTACCATGCAATTAAAAGAGAAGGATATAGTTGTCTAATACTTTTCTGCACAACAACATCCAAACATATGAAATTAATCAAAATTACCTTTTTTTTCCCGCTTGAATTTGCTCGAAGGAGTTAGAAAAGTTAGAGTTCTTCACTTCATTATTTTTGTTCCCTGTATAAACAGAGAACAGAAGATCTTAGGAAATGCAGAACCCCATGAAAACAGATTTGCAAGATGTAAACTTCTTAGAAGATGTGAATAGCTAAAAACCGGAAAGGCTTCAAGATACGGGTAAATGCATAGATCAGCTAGTAACAACAACCGATGGAAGTATTGGTTCACATAGAACAAAAATTATAAAGTTTATGCAGAAGAAGACAGAGCCATGGTTGCTGCCACTGGCATAAGCTTCAGAGGTTTGTTACAGAATTCTGGATATTCATTACCTTAGATTTGGCTCATCAGCAGGTCATTTACCCAGAAAATTAATGCAAATGCATGAAAACAGATTCAAATGGCTCCTTCAGCTAGCATCTAGCAAAGAAAGTTTTACTAGCATAACTGTTACAGTGGAAGACCATTAAATGTTGCATTGTTGCTAGAACCTAGAAAGTTCATCATCATTGCTATTAAGGACCCATATAAGGACATTCACACAGAAAAACCATGCACACTCATGAGGGGCGTTTTTTGCACTTAAAAGGAGAAATTGGAAACGCCTCACGAATTATCTTGCAAAAGATATCTTCAATATGTCAAAATGATAAAGATTTTCACTTTTATACAGTGGCAAGCTACGTTATGATGAGTTGAAACAAATTTGTCAAATACAATCAAGGGCTTTTCTCAAAGTCAACAGTTGGTTTGCCATGTCCATATAAATTGCAAAAGTATGAAAACTTTGGAAATAAAGGAAAAATTGATCTGTTATTAGTTAAAGTACATGCAAACCATGAACATAAAGAGGAAAGTCGCTGAGAACCTTATCCATAGGAAACCAGAAACAGGTAAAGATAAGTCCCACATTTGTCGCGTTGATCATTCTTAAGTTTAAGTTAATACATTGAGTATCAAGACATTCACAAATGGAGAAAACCCCACCTTTTCCACGGTTTTCATTATTAAACTTGAAGTTCCTGTTCCCTTGTGCATTTTGTCGTTGATGGAACTGCCTCTTATTAAATCTATAGCAATTAGATAAAGGTGAAGCAAGAACAACCACTCATCCAAAATTTCAAAAAGTACAGAAAGAAAGTTACTTTAGGAGGTAGTAAAAGCATGCATACCCTCTCTGTGATGTGTCTTGTTTATGATTCCCAATAAAGTTCTTGTTAGGAGATTTTCTCCAGCTACCATTTCTGTCATTCATTCCAGTAACGGCTCCTGCATTATTCTGCAACATGTAATGCACTTGAATTTAATAGAACAAATAGAAATACGCAGCGATGTATGTTGGTTCATTCATTAAGCATAGAACAGATTTTTAGACCAAAAGTTTCAGGAATAAAAAACGTGTTGAGTACAATACACACATACAATAGCTCCCAAATATTCTATTTAAAAAGCTTGCTAGACATTTACATAAGAGCTGCCTCTGACGACTAATTGTTTATCATCTATAAGCCACAAAGTCAGAAAACATCATCCAACTATAGTCTTATCATAGAACTGTGAACTGTTTCAGTAAAAGGTGCTGTCAGCACCATCAGACTTTAGCACACAAAGAACCAAAGAGCAACAGTGGCGCAAGTTGGAAAAGCAGAACATAAAAGGTATGATGAGAATACATGTATAATTCAAGACTACACCCTTGTTTAAACCTCAAACAAAGATCCTAGTTACATGGTCTTTGTTTGGTTTTCTTTAGTAGTGATTTTGCTTATTCTCGGAAATAGAGAGAATGTTGAAGATAAGTAGGTTTCATTTGGGGAAATTGAAGTGTGTTTCAGGAGACAGGAAGAATAGGGAAACATGAATTAGTGTAATTTTGGCAAAACGATGGTAAATATTACTTGTACTTCTAGTAATGTTGGAATCAAACCAAAAATAGGAAAAATCCGGCCATAAAAGCACATTTTAGTATTTTGGGGTACATAAATGAGAAATGGATTCAGCTAACCACAATTACACTTATGTAACTATCATCGATCACAAGTGACAGCTGCAGACATTTATCATAAGTATGTCCCAACAGAAAAGTGTAGCATAAGAGACTACAGAAATAAAGACACACGCAGCAAATTTCTCTCTAGACTTAAAAATGTGACCTTGAATTGAGCTGAATAATAAAGTGATTAAAGAGAAAATAAGTGATTTGCAGTGGTTAGTCCCAATCACATCACAGTATATTCTGAATGAGACTATTCAACCTCCCTGTAACTTTACATTCATATATTGATATTATTTAGAAGTGTATAAATCACAAAGAGCATATTTTCACCCCTATCGCGATAATATGAAGAAACATGACTTTTCAGCCATTCCAACTTCTATAATCAAGGTATTCATAGTTTTCTTTTCTACCTTTTCTTTTGGTGATTGTACAATTCAAGATAATGGGAAAAAGAAAGTCCAATAATTAAGCTATGACATTTTCCTCAATCAATCTTTATATAATACACCCATTTGCAACTTAAGCTATTGTGCATAATCTGATCTTATCGGGGGAAGGTATGAGATAAATCATATTCTTTCAAATAAGAATTCCTTAATAATAGGAGTCCCCAGGAATGCCATATATCAAGCACGAAGTCGGATTGGAAATGCCAATACTATTCCAAACCCATCTCATCATGCCAAGTTTCATGAAAGGATAGATTTCATATTATTGGCAAGAATGGTGTTAAATAGGATTGTGTTCTCATCTTGTATCCCTTTTGCCACATTTGTTCCAATAAAGCAATAAACAAATATGAGAAAACTTTCATTACACTTTTTCTTTGGAAAACAATGAAGGCAGTTCCCAAGTCAAGCAAAATGGTTCTTCTATAACTCTATTTGCTAAGAACAGAGTTGAATTATATGCTTAGAACAGAGTAGTTGGAATCTTGCAACCGGAAATCTAAAGACCATCCACAGAGTAAGCACACCATCTATCACTATTTATTATCAAGTTCCTATGACCAAATTACTCAATTGTGGTTTTTATCCTACACCTATATAAGCTTTGTAGTACCACAACAGTGTAACCCTCAGACAAGATTGATAGCATATGCTTCAAGCCCTGTTTAAGTGTTTAGTCCTTCAGTAACCAGGAAGCTGGATTACATATTTGTGTTCAGGCATATACTTAGTAGAATTGTGAACTTGAAAATAGACATGGTACGGTTACAACTATAAAGAAGTAAGAAACACAAAAGTCATTCTAGTAAAACGAATATCAGTGACACATTCATAAAGTTTATAAAAATGATCTTTCAATTCAATGAAGACCATTTTAAGATACCACCTGTGATTTTGCAGAACCAGGAGAAAAGACATTCTGATTTCTTTGAGCTTGAGCGGAACCAAAATCCTTAGTTACAGCAGCATTATGGTTTATATGCTTTAAACCAGTCCCATCTACTGACTGTTGCATAACCCCATTGCCATTTGACATACCCAACAGCGCATTCGCAAAAAGACCCGAACTTTGAGGGCCACAATTCGGCATTTGCATTTGCAAAAGCTGGTTAACATTTTTCACTAAACTTGGCACATTCAATTGCCCATTAGGCAAGAATTGTGGCGGATTTACAGAATTATGGGTGAAAAACTGTGGCAGACTGTTAGCACTGAGGTTCTGCACAGAGCCTTGAGGATAGGGGAAAAACTGGGCCGGAGCAAAATAGTTGTTTGGGTTGGTAAAAGCTGGCATCACTAGCTGAGGATTATTGAGCATTCCCACTTGAAACTGAGGCCGAACTTGAATAGGATTAGGGCCAAAATTACCTGGGTTCCCCATAACCTGATTGATTGTTAGCAAAAACGTGAAAATTAGCAAAGGAAAATCTGGCGAGATATAACTAACATGATGAGGAAACTAGCAAAGAGAAAAACTTGCGAGATGCTACTAACATGCGGGAAGATACACATACACATACCACAGACACACACATAGAGATGATACACATACACATACCACAGAGACACGCATAGAGATACCTGAGGTGGTGCTGAAGCATTGGCTCCATTGACTTGGAGTTGATTATTAGGGTTACGAAGATGAGAATTGAAGTGAGGAAGCATGTCTGTTTGCAGTTTGTGTGTTGCTTAGTGTGCTTCTGCGTGTAGGGTTTTAGAGATTTTTCAGGTTTTATGTTTCCGGCTATTTTATGTTCAGAACCCTGACTTTTACATTATTCAAATTTAGCCCTTTGATAATCATCATCTTTCACTTTGGCCCCTCTTCAGCTTCTTGTTCTCTTTTTTTATGTTTTTCTTTTTTTGGCCTTTTTGGAAATTATTTGAGCTCTAAGGAAGAAATCCTATAAATCATGTATCATAGGTTATACTTACCAGAAAACGAGGCTTATGTAATATTCTAAAAAGAAATTATTTATTATTTGAATTCTGCAACATATATTATATGGGAAAAAATGCAAGCAACTCCCTTGTGATATTGCAAACGAGCAAAATACATTTTTTATGAAAAAAATATATATCTCCCTATACTCCCTATATTTTTTAAAGTAAAGCAATTTACCACCTTAGATAGGGAGGTAAATTACTTCATTTTAAAAAGTACAGAGAATAAATTGCAATTTTATTTTCACAGGGAATAATTTACTTATTTGCAAGATCACAAAGGGTAAATTACTATTCACCCTATATTAGGGGTGCAAATGAGCCGAGCTTGGCTCAAAATTTGAGCTCGAGCTCCCTTACTCAAGCTCGAGCTCGAGCTTGAGCTTGAGCTTGAGCTCAATTAACTATTTTTTTTTTTAAATATTCGAATTTAAAAAAATATGGACTATTGTATCATATGGAATACATTATTAAAAAATTTAAATATGAAACAAATAAAAATTGACAGCCATAAAAACATTTGGTCCAATCATTTAATGAGAAGTAACTAAAGTAATGAATTGAAATTGTAAAGATAAAATATATGCATTGTATTAATTAATTATTTACAAAATAATTATCTAAACATATTAAATTATTGATTAATTAAGTTTTTTATAAATAATATAAATTAAAATATCATACTTTAATATCATCTAAAACTAATATATCATATATTGACTAACAATTCTAATATATGGGATATTTTTAAAATAAATGCATTTTATTGTAGTGGATATTAAAATTAAAAAGATAAAATTCATATGCATTAAATTAACTATTTATTTACAAAAGGTTATGAAGATATACTAAATTGTTGATTAAGCTTTTTTTTTAGATAATAAAAACTATAATACAATATTTTAATATCATCTAAAACTAAAATAAGAGATATGGACTAGTAATTCTAATATATAGCAAATAAACACATTTTGTTATAATGGATTGAAATTGTAACGATAAAATTTATATGCATTAAATTAATATTTATTTACAAAAGAATTATCAAAACGTACTAAATTATATATCCAATAAGCTTGTTTTTAGATAATATAAACTAAAATACCATATTTTAATATCATCTAAAACTAAAATATGAGATATTAACTAATAATTCTATTTGATAATGAATGTTGAATATTTATTTACAAAAAACGAACTATCAAAACTTACTAAATTATTGGCTAAGCTTATTTTTAAATAATATAAATAAAAATACCATATTTTATTATTATATGAAATTAAAATAATAGATATATTGACTAATAATACTAATATATGATGAGTTTTGAATATAAACTTGATACAATATTAAATATGCATTTGAGTAATATATATATATATATATATTATATATATAAAATAAAAAAATAAAAAAAGGGGTAAGCTCGCGAGCCGGCTCGCGATCTCACGAGCAGAACCTATAGAGCTCAAGCTTGAATACAAACCGGCTCATGAGTTCACGAGCCGGCTCGGCTCACCTTGCACCCCTACCCTATATTATATTGCTCCATTTAAGCACTATAGCGATGATTGATGTGGGTTCTTTGAGTGGGGAGACAGATCAATGTGTGCGAGAATAATATCTATCATACTTGACTTGCTTTGACAAATCAACAAAATAGAGATGAAATTATTGAGTTGTAAAAAAATCAACTAATTTTCAACAAATTGAAGAATGAGATAATAGTATTGAGAAGAATTAAAAAAAAATATATTATGATGGTTGTATTAGTATTATCATGGCTCATTATTATATTGAAGCTAATGATTTGAAGAACAAAAAGATGTAACATTGCAACTGGATTTTTTTTCCCTATTTTGTGGTCGACTATCTCTTTTTTAAGCCTTCAGCTCTTAACTTTTTTTTTTTATTTTTTATTTCTATGTGTAAATTTCATAACTATATGGTAAGCTATTATTTAATGACTTTTCATGGTAAATTGTAATGTCATGTCTTATTTTATACGAAAACAAAGGTAATATCTGGGCCAATGATAATAAAAAGGAATAAATTAAGTGAAAGAACTTGAATTTGATGCAAAGTCAAACAAATAATTCTTTGACAAAATATATAAATTTGTTTGTCACTACATCAAAAATAAAAATCTGCAATGCAATTGCATTATACCATAGGCTGTGTGTAAGGTGTTCAAGTTATATCAAATAAAAAATCCATCAACAATTGACACCAACAAAAGTCAACTTCAAATAGCTTTCTTCCTGTCTTTACGTTGCTTTTTGGCTTTTGAAGATTGATGCGACATGCGACTTGATCGGTGCCACGTTGTGCGAAATATGTTCACTTTGACTATGTACGAGCCTCACGGGTTTGTCCTTAAAAAGACTTCTAGCTAGGGAGAGGAGGTCTTGGGGCTTATAAGCCACTCAACCTCCTCGTTTACAACTGATGTGGAACGCTTGTCTATATCAAAGATAATGGTATTACTCCAACTAATTTTGATACTTTGACGAACTTGACTTCATCTTTAATTAATGGTGCAAATGCTTTCACAGTGGGGCATAGGTGGGCTGGATACAAAAGCATGGATATGGAGTCATAGGTACAAGTGCCCCTATTGTTACCCTGAACTGGAGTTCTTATGACGGAATAGGGTAGGATGATGGCGTGATCCCTGGGGCCTATTAATATGTGAAACGAATCAAAATAGTTAAAATTAAAGCAATGCAATTCAAAACCCAAGAAACAAAATTCCTTTTATACCTCCTCAGATGGTCTTGTCTATGCAATTCCTTGCTAGTTCTTTTGTGAATCTGTTCCCTGTTTGTCTGGAAAAAAAAAAAATAAAAAATCAACACTTAGCAAATCATGTGAGTAAGAAAACATTGATCTCACCCTGATCCACTCACTACAAGTCCAGAATTTTCGATTATGGTGATCCACCTCTATTTGAACTTGTATTTCTTTGGCCTACTTTAGATTAAAGACACAATAACTAAACCTTTAAAACAAATAAAATAAATCTAGAAGCCAGAAATACTTACTACAGTCACATAGGGCTCTGTGATAGGATTGCTTGACTTCTTTTAATTTGTTTTTCTTCCTTTCCTAAATCGAAGAAAACAAAACAAACTAGCATTCTAAAGTCAATAGTGCAAAATCAAAATATGATAAACTAAGCAATACAAACTTGCAATCATCTTAGACTGAGAGTTAGTGACTGTAGAAATCTTTTAAATATGCCTTAAGATATATCCTCAGGCTGTGATAGTGGAGGAACATCTATTGGCTAAGTCAACTCATTTGGTATAGTAACCCCTTTAGGTAAGTTTGCTGCATGTTGTGATTGAGATTTGTCATCTTTTTTATGTGGAAATTCCTTTACGAATTTCCTCTAAGTGCATCATTTTCTGTTATGGCATGTTTCTCTATAAAACTTGCAAACAACCACCGATTGCTGCCTCTTCATTTTCAATTCTTCCTTTTCTTTTTTCTTGTTATTTGGGTCCTTTCTTTTTAATTTTTTATTCTTTACCAACAGATGACCTTCTTGATCTCTTGATCTTTTAGGCATGTGTATTTTATTTTTGAAGTCAGGTGGCTACCTTATCATATAAAGAACTACCATCCATGGGCATCTACATAGCTTATATATTCTAGTATAAATCTGCACATGATTACAAAAATGCACAAAATCCTTTAAATCAAGCACCTGACCAAAGAGGACACCCATTTAATGCCTGCATAGGATGCCATGACTCCTATTTCTTGCAAAACATGTGTGTGTATTCAAGTCCGATACGTGGGTCATCATTGAAGGGAGTAGATTGGCCCAGGAACACATGAAAGCGTAATAAGCGGTAAAATCATGCATAATAAATCATATAATCCGACCAAGGGGTGTTTCCTTGATTGTTCCCCGGCGTTCGATGTAAAATATTCAAATTTAAACAATATATGTAATCATACATACAAGGTTCATGGATGAAAAAAAACAAGAGTTGCATAATCATCATTGAATCATTACTTTTGTTGCTTTCTTAATTGACGACAAGCATTGGATTTTCTCTCTGATTTCGTCCATGTACAAGATCTCAACATAGAGATCTTCTAAGGATATCCACACTATACTGCGAGTAGTTTAGTCCTCTTGCTAGAAAAAGGTTAAACCAATAGAAGAAACTATCTAAGGAATCACGTTATGGATTAGTATATTCTTTTCAATCTTCTCTTGTTCTTCAAATGATTCTAGATCAATGAAGAAGCAAGAGAGAAGAGGGGGAGTGTAGAGAGGCCGAGTGTGAGAGAGACTAGTGAAGAATTTCTCGGTCATCAAGTGTGCTTGTGTCAGAGAGAGTGTGAGCATGAACCGAGTAATTCAAACTCCATCACTCCAATCAAGCAAACATTCATGGGCTGGAAGAGCATGATTCATGGCCGAGTTGTCCTTTTCAACAACACAACTCGGTCAACTCCTCTTTCTGTGTAGATAGGAGTCCAACTCCTCCTTTCCTTACATGAAAGTCAACTTGGCCCTTTGGGTACCATTTTAGTGGACCGAACTTTATTTAAAATAAATCAAAACAAGCCTAAAAGTCCAACGAATTTTAATTAAATCTAATTTAATTAAAATTCAATTAACCATGGTCCAATATCATTTAATCCAATTAAAGGCATAAGCCCAAACACCTTCAGTTAACAAATCTAATTTATTAATTAAAGTAAACTTAATTAAATTAATTCAATTAATTTAATCTTGAATTATCCAATCAATGGATTATCCCACGTATAAATAATCCTTTATAATCTTAGAAATTAATTTGATCTAATTAAATTAATTTCATCTTCTAAAATTAATTTCAAATTAATTCCTTCACCTCCTCGGTGGTTTGTGTGTGACTCATTTTCAAACCTGTGGACATAGTGGTTGGTCGAATAGGAAATACTTTCCTATGTCGAGCAATGGAGCGAACACGGTCTCAAGTATTAAGTACAGATACCTAGTCCAAAATGAAAACCGACATCAAATTTCATGCCCTAGTACGAGATTAATCCACGGGCTTGAGGAACCATGGCAGTTGCATGCACATGATGGCTGTAGTTTGGATCTGGTGAACAATGACTGTGTCATGAGATGCGGTCATTATAATCTTTATTTAGTGTGTTAGAATGTGTTGTGAGGACGGTAGCTTCCAAGAAAGGTTTTTATCATGGAAGTCAAATGTATTTGACTTTAGAAGTTATTCAAGAAGTGGTTTTAATGAAAAATCACATCCACGAACACCTCTCGCCAGATCAAAGATACAACAGTTGTATGTATATAACTGCATGATTCCTCAAGTTTAAGGACTATTCCCATTCTATTAGAGCTAGGAATTTAAGTCATATCGACACAAGTCTCCAAGGCTTCAGAAATCCCACTACTCTCAAGTGGGGTTTTCCAACAATTATTTTCTAGTGGCTTATAGTCCACAAATGGAATTCTCCATGTCCCACTTTTACGTTTCATATGAAAAAAAGGTTTGTGGGAGGGGTAAAATATTACATGTGCAATGCATGTGATTTTTTTCAGTAAAAGTATCAATAGAGTTATATATGAAAAGTATAAATTTTGCAAAGTTGAGAGGTTAAATTGACACAAAAAATGTTTAGATGATAAAATGTAAATACAGTCATAGTTCGGATGTTAAATTGTTATTTACCCAATAAATTTTGAAAAGTACAATTAGTTCATATAGAAATGAATACAATATTAGATGATGCACTTTTGGGTTATTAGACTGCATTCAAGAACTTAATCGGTATGTCTCATTATCATTTAGCCTTTGGGAAGAATTGTTTCCTACCTATTGAATTAGAACATAAGGATACCTGAGCAACAAAATTCCTAAATTTTTGATCTTAATGTTGCAAGCGAGCGTTAGAAACTCAAGTCTATGAAAATACTTGCATCTATCTACAAGGAAAGCTCCGATATAGAGAAAAGAATTCACAAAAGGTGACAATATGTTACCTATTGTTGGAATAGGTGACCAGAAAACCAATTGAATTGGTGGTTTTGGGAACTATTCAACAATCTTCATTCAAGTAATATTGCCCTGATGAACATGGTAAGTAATCGTCCTTGGCATATGTGTCTGTTATACTTACCAATTACGTTAAGCATCGCTTTCACATCACAACAGATGCCCACATACCATTTAGATAATCCATATAGTTCAGCTGTTCGTTTGATGGCGTCTATGAAACCAACTTCTAAGAGATGGTTTGAAATGTTCCAAGTCGAGTACCTCGAGACTGGGCATCCAGAGTCCTGTTGAGACTTGCACTGAATATTGCATTCACTGAATAAGTGCCTTGTATCACCAGTGACATACGTTGGCCATCTATACAATTTCAGTAGGTTAGGTGACAAGGTAGTCAACTGATTGAACTGACTTATAGGGAATCATCATACAAAAACCTTGGCTAGGCTTGGCCAGAATGGCTAGAATTTTCTAGCTCCAATAGTATGGGAGTAGTCCACAGACTTAAGAAATTATGTCAGCCGCGTGTACATAATGGTTGTATCTTGAATCTAGCGAGAGGTGATAGTGTCACAGACATGATCATTATAATTGATCCATAGGATGGTGTTGGAATGGGTAACCAAAAGCCAATTGGATTGACTGCTTTTGATTCCACAAACTTTATCAAATAATATTAAATTGATGAATACGTAAGAATTCATCAAGTTGGCAGTGTATTTCGTTGTGCTTACCACTAATATTAAGTAGAGTTTCAGTATCACAATGAAATGCCCACAAATCGAAAGGTTAAACCCGTGGAGTTGGGCTGATCACAGGTTTGGCAACTATAAAACCAACTCCTAAGGGTCGGTTTGAAATGTTCCAAGTTGAGGACCTTGAGACAAAGCATCGAGGGTCCTATAAAGACTTGTACTAGATACTGCAGTCATGTTTTATCGGCAAGAGACGTAGGTTTGGCAGTCTGTATAGTTTTAGTGGGTTAGTTGGCCAGGTAGTTGGCTGACTAAACTAACTCCTGAAAATCGTCATATAGAAGCCTCTTAAGGTTTGGTCACTATGATTGGGATTTTCGATTCGGATAGTACGAGATTAATCCTCGGACTTTAAGAATCATGGCAGTCATGTGCATACAAAGACTGTATATTGGATATGGCGAGTGGTGGGTGTATCGTAAGGCATGACATCATAAGCCTTATCTAGTGTAATCAAAGTATATAACAAGCACGGTGGATTCCAAAAGAGGATCTGTCCTCTGTCAGCATATGATAGAGAGTTTTCCTATGCGCTCTTAGATGATTTGGACTCTAAAAGTCTTTGGCCAAAGCGATTGATCTATCGGGACAGGTTTCCTAAATCGAATCAGTAGAGTACATGCATCTCGAATATTAAGCATAGTTGCCTAGTCAAGGATAAAAACCAACGCCCAATTCCATGCTCTAGACTAAGGTGGGAGATGGTTGACAATAAGACTGTATTCGTATGGACTCGGAGCCTAATGTTCACTCCATATTTCACCTAGTCTCTAGTACCACGGACTGTTGCTAGACGACCACCTATGGTAACGAGTTAATTCCGATTATGGGATAACTCAAAATAATTAATTAAATTAGAATTAATTAATTATGTTGTCACACATGCCCTAGTCTAGCTGAGGGTGGACCTAATGGGATATAAATAATTGCAAAATAGTCGGATTAATTTAATTGAATTAAATTAAGCTGTGGAGAGAATATATGATTGGATAATTTATTTAGAGCAATCCATTGAATGGATGACTTAAAATTTAATTAATTGGATTAATTAGAATTTCAAGTTAGCCATTAAAATTAATTGGATTAATTTTGTTGGGCTTGGCCTGATATATAAATTGGATTTATAAATTGAAAGAGAGATAATAAAAGGCTTGGATTCTTTAATTGGATTAAAGGATATTTTAGTGTTGAGCTTATAAATTAAACTAAGTTTGATTTAAAGTCCATTAGACGCGGGCTTGATTTAATTTTAATTAATTAAGTCCGATCCATTAAAATGCAAGGCCTTGGTTTGACCATGGCTCGATTAAGGAGGAGCTAAAACTCCTCGTAAGGTTTGGTGTGTTCGAATTGGTGCCCTAGGGTGCACCAAAATCAGCCACAAGATGGCCTAGAGGTAGTTTTTAGGTGTAGGAGTCTTGCTAGGTCAAGACTCTTTGATACTATGACTAGGTCATATTTATAGCCTCTGAAACCCTCATAGTCGAATCCTAGCAGCTGCTGCACATACACCCATGAAATTTTACTCTCTTCCTCTCCCAAAACTCTCTCAAGATCTTAAAGATCAATAGACAAACAAGGATGAAACGTTAATTAATAATGTTTTTATTTTTGTGCTTCTGTGGTGGATTTGCTAGCACCAAATTATCATATCCTTTCAGTAGTGGTGTGTCATTCTTTGGAGGACCTCCAGATCGAGATCTTTCCGTGGATGAATCCTGAAACAGAAATGAAAACTGAAAGAAATCAACGCTTGTAGCCAAACAATAAAGACAACAAGGGTAAATTCCATTTACTTTTATACTTCTCATTTTTCTTGTATTTTTCCTTGGCTTATGACTTTGTTTTACACCGAACACCCGGGAAAAGATCAAGGGTACACCCTTTCATTGAAATTTAATTATTTGTTTGAATTGTATTTTTTAAAAAAAAATTTGCGCTTCCCTTGTGTTTCCCCAATCAATCCACTCCCTTCAGATAGATAGCCTAAAATTAAATTAATTGGATAAATTTAAGGGTTAAATATATTTTGCACCCCTGAAGTATACAACACTACATCAATTACCTTCATGAAGTATGAAAACCTTCAAAAAAGCCCCTCACCCTAACAGTCAAAAGTTAAAAATCTAACTCTGTTAATTTTTTAGTTTACAAAGTATTTTTTATCCTTAAGGTCATGTTTACGGTTCAACATAGAAGTCGATAAATGGAGAAATCCCGAGCAGTGGGACGTTTACACCGTCAAAGTCTGGCCAGGTCCACCAATCCTCGACCCGCAATTGTTTAGCATAAAATGATAGATTTAAATCTTGGAGGCTCTTCCAAGATTTGTATCAGTGAACCACACAGATTTTATGACTAAAGAATTAAAGACTCCTTTGCCCTTCTTTATTGTTCACATTACCATTTAACCCCCAAAATAATGTTTATTTACTCTCATTTTTTCAACCTTCCATTAATGCACTGACGCCATTGTCTCATCACCTTCTTTATTTCTCAGCACCTACCTCTTCTTCCACCATTACTACTTCTTCCAAGCAAGGTAATGTGTGCCCTACATTGTGAAAAAAAAGTTGAAATTCTGCAATATTTAAACAAGGTTGAAGTAAGTTCAAGAAACATTATATCAGACTACTCGGAAGATTTGCGGGTGGCCAAATCGTTGGAGCAACTGGAAGTGCCGATCTAAAAAAAGGTAACTAAAAGGTTCCATCTTTTATAACTTTTTTTAATTGTGAGTTGCTTTCTTGCCCAAAACGGTTACTGCCTTAGTTCTACTATACTACGAACTCCTTCTACAAAAATGACTTCGTCCACTCAGTACCCAAGCAATGGTGTAAGCATGAACTCCCTCCTGAAAAGGGTGATATTAAATATTCACACCTATATGTAATTTATTATTATTTTTAATGTCAAGTTATCACCATTTTGATCCTCTTCTATATATATATATATATTTAAAAATTTACTGAAATATGAGTTGCAATGCAAATAGTTCTTTGTACCTCTAATCTTATTTTTTCTTTCGTTGGTTTTTTGTTGTCACTACTAGCATCGGTTGAAGCTAGTTTACTATATTTCTGGGTGACCCACTCTTTTAAAAAACTGTGATGTTCATTATTTTCTTTGAGCATTTGATTAGAACTCACATCTACAGGGTTTACTAATATTCTACCGAGTAAGTTTTTCTTTTTTGGGTTCAATGTCATGTTGATGCTTTTAAATAATATTGTGTACTTCATATGTGGGTTAATCGACCATAGGATGAGGCACCACCATCGAATTTTGGATTGCTTGCGGTTCAACAGATTGTGGTTGAGATACACGTGGTACTGATGATTTTTGTTGAAGTTATTCAATATATTAACAATAGGAGATGGTCAGAACGTAGAGATTTACGTCCCCGATACCACCTCACCTCTAGGTGCCTGATCAACTTAGAAACCTGCATAGGGTAGTTTCAGTTAACGATGAGACTTGTTTAAGAAATCTCTGGATGGGCAGAAATGCATTTGGCCATTTGTGTTGTTTGCTAGAACAATCAGGAGATATTAAGGCGTCTAAAAATGCATCTGTCGTCGAGCAAGTTACTATGTTCTTGAGTATCATCTCCTATCACAAAAAGAATTGCATTGTCAAGCATGATGAGGCATACTGTGAGCAAGCATTTACATCCTTTCTTCCGTTGTATGTAAGATGCATTACGTTCTGTTGGCTAAACCGACTCCAATAACCAATGAATGCGAAGACCCTCGGTGGAGGTGGTTTAAGGTACGGCGTTAAAACCCAAGATATATGATTAATTGTCGAACTTCAGCTATGGTGTGTACATACTTTTGAAGATGGTAAGGCCTTTAATGTATTTTGTAATTTATTGTTTAGGGTCGTTTAGGCGCGTTAGATGGAGCCTTCGTTGATGTGCGAGTACCAGAGCATGAAAAAGATCATTACCGCACACGTAAAGGGCAGTTTCCGTCAATGTTCTTGGTGTATGCAATCCTAAATTACAATTTATATACGTACTCAGTGGGTGGGAAGGCAGTGCAACGGACAATCGTGTTTTTCGGGATTCAATACACACACCTGGAGGTCTAGGTGTCCTGGCCAGTATGTTTAGACTTCGCATTTTAAATTTTGAACTCTTCCATTTGACAATGTTGTTTCCATTCAAATCGAGTGTATCTTCGGAACGTTTTACATAGAATGAATGATTAAAGACGGGTTAGCTTTTATTGTATTAAACCTTTTGGCTTACCAAATTTCTTGCAGGTAACTATTATCTGTGCGACAATGGCTATGCAAATATGGAAGGTTATCTAACTCCTTATAGAGACGTTTGGTATCACCTCCATGAGTGGGACAACGGAGTAGGTGGTCCACAAAATAAAGAGGAGCTATTCAATCTAAAACACTCATCCGCTCAAAATGCCAACAAAGGACTTTTGGTTTGCTAAAAGTGCGTTGGGGCATACTACACAGCCAATCATTTTACCCAATAGACGTTCAAAGTAAAATTATCATTGTTTGTTGCCTTCTACATAATTTTATACACAATGAAATGCCCGACGACCCACTAGAACTTGAGCTACAGGATGACCATGACCTAGGTTTTGAAATAAATGATGATTGCGTAAGCACTATAGAGAGTAATTCTGATTCGTTGGCTTGGAGGGATTCTCTGGCTTCGTCTATGTACAACGATTAGTTAAGCCACGGTTGACATCCTACATATGTCCCTGAGAGGAATTATTTTTATTTGCTTGTGTGTTCAACTTATCTATTTGGCGATTCTTACATTGTAAGGATAAAAACGTTTATTGTACCGTGTTGTGCTTCACGGATGTTGAAGTGTGTATTTAATTTACTTGACTATGACGTTTAACTTAATGAAAGTACATTCCTGTCTCGATGAATCTATTGTTTTGAATGTTTGCTAATTGTTGATTACACTAACTGCAGTGTGCATTTTATAACTGCTACTTTCCCTAATTTATTTAGTCATTGCTCTTGTTTCGGGCTTTTATGTTAATGAGGAACTGTGTGCTTTTCTATACAGTGATTCATTTGCCTTGGTCACTTAACGCACTATCGCTACTTAGTTGAGTAATCCCTTTTCATTATTTGTTGGCAGGGTAATATGGATGTTGACTTTCAATCCACCGCGTATGTAAATAACTGGGAGGATGATGGCAGTAGTAGACAAAAACAACGGGGTGCTAACAAAGAGAGAAATAGATTGCGCTAAACCTGGACAATTGTTGAAGAGGAAACACTTATAACGGGATGAAGTCGGTCATTACGATGGGTAGGAAGTGTGATAATGGGTTCCGTAATGGTTATCTAGCACAACTTGAAGCTCAAATGAAGAGAGCGTTCCCACATTCTCACATCAAGGCCAAATCTCATATCACCTCAAAGTTGCACGTGTGGAAAAAACATTACTCAACACTAGTAACTATGACGACCAAAAGCGGACTTGGATGGGACAAAAGCTGTCAGATGGTGACTATTGAGGATGATAAGGCTTGCGATGAATTTGTTGAGGTATGTGTAGTGGCTTTGTTCTTTTTACATCTTCATTCTACAAACATTGTTTACGACTGTGGTGTTGATTCGATTTCTTACAACACTTACAATTTTTGGTAAATGTGTTGAAAAAAAATATCATCATGTAATATTTCAATAAATTTCAGATTGATCCGTTGGCTAAGGGGATGAGGTAAAGTCTTGGCCATTCTTCCCGGATTGTGTAATATTTTTGGTGAGAATTGTGCTACTGGTGAGCGATCCTAGGACCCCATCCGCAGCCAATCGTTGATAAAAAATGTTGTGTTCCTACAGCTGAGTGGAATCCTGAAACTGACTTCAACGGAGATGATGAACAACTACCGCATTCATTTAACATGAACTGCGACCCAACCGTCTGCTTGTCCAGTGCTACAAAACGTACACCAAGCAGCCGAAAGCGAAAGGTCACTGATACTTGCCCCGAAATCCCCCAATTGTTTAATATGGTTTCAAATTTCTGTGAAATCGCAAATAATCGCCTTGGATCGTTGACACTAGTGTTGGAAAACGAGTTTGGGGATTCGAACAAGTGCAGTTTGGTCATGGCTACAGTTAGAGAAATCTCAGGTCTTGAAGAGAATGACATCTTGGTTGTCACTAGTAAGCTGGCACACGAACCCAAAGATATGGATATTTTCTTCAACCTGACAAGGGAATCGAAGGAGAAAATGGTACGACTAATTCTTGTCAGTTTCATTTAACTTCGTATTATTAACTAAACATCCTTCCGTGCTCTGAAAACTTTAGGTGCTACTCGGACGAAACATTTGATTTTGTCATGCACGCTGATTTTAAACTCTAGCCCTGTTTTGGTTTGTTACTTATTAGTTCTTACGACATATGTTGACATGCACTTAAACTGCTACTCGCCCGGTCATTTTGCAATTTCTCTATCGCAATTGTTTTGTAGATCGAAAATGCGAGCGGTTTGAAATTATGTACATTTGTGAATTCGACACTCAGGGTTAATGAATGCACTTATAAGTAGCTTACCTGTCTACTAGCTAATACTAATTAATTGAGAACCGTTTTTAAGTAAATGCAACAACACCCATGGTATAATATTACAGTTATCTATAAAAAATGACTTTGCTTGTAATGTTCTATTATGAAGCAGCTAACACATCTAAGTACTAGTGTGTGCCCCATAGGTTAGATGAATGGCAATGTCATGGGAAGGCTGTTCATGTTAAATAAAATACTGTATGGATCTAGAGATTTATTACAATATAAGACTGAAGTTACTGATTCAACTTTTAATTAATATTAATTCCATCAACTGTAAGAAAGTGCATGACCTTGTATATATATTCCTGCAAAGAAGCTTACAGCTTGGAGTACATATAAAATAGTACCATGTTTGTTTTAAGATACATGTATCATACAAAAATTATATTTTTTCCCTCGTTCTGGTACTCTGATTTGTTAAATATCTCTATTATATTAAGTACTTAATACAATCATGCATATTTTTAGTATTTAATCATAATGACATAGACTACGTTGTTCTAATTTTTCTTGAAAGCCATGAAAAAAATGTATGCATGATATAACTCAAACTCAATACCAAACTAATAAACATTCGAAACGTAGAAATACATTTTAAACAAAGCGATAGAAACCACTAAATATTGGTAGTCTAGGAACATCATCGTTTGTGGGCCAAATTTTACAATAAGAGAAACACGCTTGTATCTAAGCTGTCAAAATTAAACCACTTTCTAACTAACGGGCCAAGCATGTTAATCCAAAAGCACACCATTAATACAACACTGACCATAACAATCATATTTTTCACAAAAGGAATATGCATCCAACAAAACCAACTAGCAAACTATTTTGCATGCCTAATAGTAATCCAAAAACAAATAATATTGGCCCCAGATTTACGAATACAACACGTAACAATGTATTACACTTCTCCATCGCCTCTTGAAACTAGATTAATTACCTGCTCATGATCACTCTGCTCACTCTGCTTCATCGGACTCATGATCACTCTGCTCACCTGCTGTTTCACCTTTCTCATTTTGGGGGTAGTATTCTTCGTCGTCATAGACAACATCCGCAATCTGTAGAAAGAATTAAGTAAAGGAACTTAAGAACAATAAACCCATTTATTTCTTTGGATTCCCAGGTGCCTCATCACCAACCTGTCACATCCTTCTCCAGTCAACTTTACTTCCCTTTACCCGGTTGGCTCCTTCATCCCACGCAAAAGCACAATCATCCAATATGCGCTTGAAGGTTTTTGTAACGCATGCGCAATTGGTCGAGCTTCTTCAGATAGGTCACCATGGAATGTTCTTTCCAACTAATGATCAACAACACCTTTGCAAAATCTAAAGCTACTCGATTCGGTCGATTGAGGTTGGATTGCCATGCTAGCATATTGATGAAGGCATTGTCTTGTAGCTTATCCCACCCATGTGAGTATAAATATTTGGACTATGCTTTAACCTTTCGAATGTGAGACATGTTAGGATTTTTCCTTCAGTTCCCGCAAGCTTCGACGGTGGAAATCGTGATGCTTTCGTATGCAGGAACTTCTCAGGCAGTGGACGATAAAAGCGCCTTACTCCATGGTAAACATGAGGTAAATGGAGTCTTTCAGGATACGGAATGACTTTTGGGTTTGTTTGATGGGATGTGAAATGAATAGACTCTGGTGTAATATTGCTAGCAGTGGTCATTATGGCTCTGCGCCTTCCCATTGCACGAGAGACCTTCCCCCTCCCAACTTTCCCCTTTTCAATTTTGGTTCTTGTTCTTAATTTGACACTGATGTTCAACTTTCAAGCATTTACATTGACATTAAAAACAATTTCTGCTTAAGAAGCTCAACAAAACAGTATATGTGTTTCGTACAAATTAAATGATAAATAAATAATTTAATTTCTGCCTAAATAATTAATTGTGGAAGGTTATATAATGTTTTTAATATTTAATTATTGTTTTAAACATATTGCTTAGTAAATTTACATTGTTTTAAACATAATCTTTTTCACTGGTAATATGTAAAATAAAGAATTATTTTTTAATTTAAAGAATTATTGTCGTATTTACTTTAAACATAGTAATAATATATATGTGTGTGTATATGTATAGGTGTGTAGAAACCTCATTTATTTCTTTATATAGATTTGTAAATGTGTATGTATTGTTTAGTGTGTATAGGGTCTTCTAGAAAATTCAATTGTAATTTTGAAAATGCATAAATGTCAGAAAATTTAGAAAGGGACGTTTCTAACTAATTTTTATTTACTATTTCAATTATATTAAACTATCAATAAGATTTTAGATGTAAGTATTAGGGATTTTCTTGTAAACTTAAATAATGAAAATGAACATTATTATTCCATTTGCTAAAATTCAGTAATTTGTTAAACAATTAATCTGCTATACACACACACACACACACACACACACATATATATGTTTCAAACTCATTCGTAGTTCCTATTTGAATTATGTTTTAACATTGTCATAAATTTAATACAAGTAAAATTTACAAACAGAAATTTCTAGTTGTCAATAATCGAGAATGCACTTTGAAACAGAATCATAGGTGTCCATGTCTTTACAAAAAGGCAAACGCACAGCCGACGAATAATTCAACATATAACCCTACGTAAACTAATGGAGCAGTCATGTAAAACAAAAGAACACCACAGTCCAAATAACGTAATAGTAATCTTCCCGAACATAATGTTCATCCACTATAGAAACATGCAAAAACTTGTCTGGCTACTAATTCTCCAAAACCCATCAGTACAGATCAAGACATACTGCCCCACCACGTACTCCCCATTATTCACTTCGTTGTCGTCACTTGAAAACTAGATCAATTACCTCTACTTCATCGCGTCCATAGTCAGACACGAGAAACAAAACATTCGACTCATGATCACTCTACGTCGATGCTGCTTCACCATCCTCATGTGAGTCATAGCCATTTCGTCGTCATCCCGCCAACCGCGTCCATTTTCGAATATAGCATGAGCTTCCCATTTGTGCTCGCCTCGATAACGATATACTTTGGCAAAAGGCTTCCTACACTTTAACACATTAAGTTAATATAATATGCAATCTGTAGAAATAAATTAAAGGAACTTTAGTTTAAAAAATAAAAAACCCAGTCAGTAATTTTTAAAGTTGCCTGTAATTAGTTGTTTTTTATCATAGAAAAAGCAAACCTGTCTATAATCTTCTCCAGTCGTAATTGACATTTGTCCGCTGTCATACAGGTGTGGCTCCAACTATATCCAAAAAAAAAGACTCGATTTTTTCTCTA
The DNA here is from genome assembly GCA_034509725.1 of Sesamum angolense. NCBI lineage: Eukaryota > Viridiplantae > Streptophyta > Magnoliopsida > Lamiales > Pedaliaceae > Sesamum > Sesamum angolense. The sequence continues at coordinate 13,566,060 of JACGWL010000003.1, read as the reverse complement.
ACAATAAGAGCAGTATGAAATAAATGATAACAACCAATAAGCGATTGCGCATGTTCTTCCACACATACACGAAGAAACTTCCCACCTATATCTTCAATTTCTCTTGATAAAAAATCATTTTTAGGTTGTTTAAATTCATTAATTTAAACAATGAAACTAATCACAAGATTTTTAATTAAACATAATTGAGGATAACCCATCATTCAAGACCAATAACATTCAAAAATCTGTTAATTTTAACAATAAAATAAAAATGAAAATCAAGTAAATTCATTTTGCTCTAGATTAATTTTTGGTTTATTTATTACAAATAATTATAAGAAATCTAAATAAGTTCTGGAATGTTTACCTCATGTCTCCAGGTAATGAATTATATGGCCGGACCACTTAAATTATTCAATTTACATAATAAGAATTTTATAAATTACCCATTTTAGTTAACTTTGGGTATGTTTATAAAAAATTAAAAAATTTAATCAAAAACATATTTAGAACCTAAAAACAATATGTTTAAACAATTTTAATTTATAATAAAAATAATGTTATGAAATAAGTAATTACATACTTTAAAGGACTAAATAAAACTTACGGACAAACCTTTCCCTCCATTAATTGGTGTTATTGAATGAAAAAAAACAAAAAGATTTTAATTTGAACTTATGGTGTGATAGTAGTGAAAACTTAGAATAGGGACCATTTAGAAAGAGAAGGGTCAAATGCCATTAGCATATATAACTGGCATTCGTTAAGATTTTAAACTCAGTCAGGAAACCGAGGGAATGTATACGTCCCATGCATGGTAGATTTACCAAATTTAAAGAACCATATCATAAGTATCAAGCAAGAAATATCACATAATACCTAGGCTCCACCACTCACATATCATTAGCATATTATTCCTACAATGACCCTCCGAAATGAACTAGGTGACGAATGCTTTGAACTGTCAGACAATTACAACCAATTAAGTCAAACAGAGTAATGGGGAAGAACACATCACCAATGAAACTTGGAAAATGCAAATCGATAACCACTATCAATACCACCTCTCTCAAAAAAAACAACCTATAATTCAACGCAAGAGCAGATGTGGGCATGGATTGCACCTGAACAACCAATTTAACTTCAATTTAAGAAAAGGGCATAGAACAACAAAATTAGAAACGAACAATAGATCCATCAGAAAAATGTCACTACAATTAAAGAAGGCATAATAATGATAGCGACCTCGCAATCTTTTCTCCACACAGATTTGTGAGCATAAAAGTGATTCCAATTTATTGAGGAAAACAAAACCAACTAAGTAAACAAGAGGGATAAATTAAATACAAATATTAACCAGACATAAAATTATATTCTCAACCAAAACGATTGTCAATACAGACTTCCAAAGAACTCGATTGTAGTTTCAAGGGACAGTAGGGCGAGTGGATAGCAAGTTAATGCAACCATAATACCGCATCTATGCAGCTCTAAAACAAAAGGACATTTATTATGAGCCCAAAGCGGAACGTAAACTTTCGCACTTCAAGTTGCACTCTATTAACACACAGAAAAGGCAACAACACCGCATAAGTTTGTTCTGCACAAGCGAAACCAACAAAACAAGATTGAACCCATTGCCTTTCATGTATCAGCAGGAAAGTACACAAAGGATCTTAGCTATTATATCTCTTTCTTGCCATCTGGTTATTTATTGTAGTTCCTTGCATTGTATATTGTTACGTCGGCCTCAATTGTAAACTAAACACTAACAGAAAGTACTAACAAGAAAAAAATAGAAGGAAAAATAAGAATAGAACAAAAGATCAGAATGCAGGACTCTCGTACGTATAGCTTTCAGCATCAAAGAAAATGAGGAAACTTTAATATTTATAGGCAAGTACCCCCTCCTGGGTAGGTGTAACAGTAAGGTTTGTAATTTATTAACATTAATTACTTAGAAAAATGTCAATGCAAGGCCATACAGAGTAGAGTACTAGGGAGATCTTCAATCCTCTCACAAAACAGTGTGGAGAGATGAATTTATATCTAGGTGGTTGATAAGGATGCAATGTATGACCATTAGTAAATGTGATATTTAGATGTACTGGCCGTTGTAGGAAGAGTGACCTGGTAGGTGTTTATGATGCCAAAGTCAAAATTTGCAGTAATATTTAGGGAAAATTATTTTTTTAGTCCGTTAAATATGTCCAATGTTAGATTTAGTCCAGTAAACTATGCCCATTTTTTTTTAAGTCTAGTAAGTTTTAATATTTGATGAAATTTAGTCCTCCGGTTTGGTCGGATTTTTATTTTTGGCCGGAAAATGAATGTATCCAACTGGATATTTTTTGTAGAGTTGGCAGACATGTTGGAATTTTTAAAGCTTATGTGGCAATTGAAATGAGGTGGATTTTCTTCAAATATTTATATTAAAAAATAAATAAATAATTATAAAATTAAATTATATTAAAAAAAAAAATGAAAACCCCCCCACCCCCCGCCCCCCCTGTTTTCCGCCGCCCCCGTTCGCCCCTCCTCCAATCTCAGCCCCGCCTCCCTTTTTTCTCCACCCCCGGCGACCCCGTGGAGGGGGCGATTCCGGACCAATCTCTGGGTCGGGACGACTGCGTCGCGTGCCCCAATTCTGGGCAACGCTTCGCCAGTGGTGGAGGCGACAGCTTCGCCAGTGTGTGGAGAGCGAATCGTCCGCCTCTGCCGGGGTACAGCGACGCTGGTTGCCCCAGAGGTGAAGGGGGGCGCCCCACGCCTTTCTCTCTCCTCTTGCGGCGGCCGGCGGTGGGCGGCAGCGGCGGGTGGAAATTTTTAAATTTTTATTTATTTTTATAAAATTTTATATTAATAATTAAGTAAATTTTTTGTTTCAAAAAAAAAAGTTATAAAATATTTTTTAAAATATATAAGAAAATTGTATTATTTAAATATTTAATTTTAATATAAAAGAATTTCCCCACATCCATTTATAGCCCAGTCAGTTGAAGTTATGTGGCTGCACACACTACACACATGGTTACAAACATAGGGATATTTGGCGGACACTAAGCTAAGAAAAAAAGACACGCGCGTGCAATTTCGGTGAAAAATTCAAAAGTTGGCCGGAAAATTAAATAAAAATCCTAATTCGGACTAAATTTCATCATAGTTTAAAATTTACTGGACTTAGAAAAAATGGGTATAGTTATCGGACTAAAATTAATATTAGGTAAACTTAGAGGACTAAACAAATCTTTTTCCCTAATATTTAATACAAGTTCAGTAAGGAGTGAAAGTATAGTAAGAAATCTTGTGGGTGTTCAGGAATGTGGAGTTACTTATTTCGCAAAGTATGTGAAAACAAAGGTGGATTTTCATGCTCATCTGAATCTTGAACAACTTCCTTAAATGAAAGTGCTATTCCAGACACCATCTATCACAAAATTGAATCATGCTACTAAATTTTATCTTAGGCTCATCACCAGTTATGTAAATATATCTACCCCACTCAAATGGTCATATAACCACCCATTAAGGAAAAGATAAATATTGAACTTAATGAAAAATCCAAAAAGAAAAATAAAAGAATCCGTAGGCTAAAAATTCGTAAAGAATACGTTGGAACATATAGCGGGTGCATATGTAGGAATACAATCAGTACTACTTTAAAGTAGAGATTTCAAATTTACGGAACAACAGTACATAAACAAACACAAGTACATAATCGTAGATTCATTACATCATGGAAGTATTGCAATTTAGCACAAAATGGTTCAGCATGAGGGACCAAATAAACATAACAACAGATTAAGAAAAGGAAGTTAAGCAGACAATGAACGTCTTGAATAGAAAACAAGCAAACTACCAGATACAATGCCTTATGATCCTAGATGAAACTGTTAAGTAAGTACCAAAATGGAATCCTTAAGGTAGTACCGAGCCTAAGATGATTACTTATGGCATGAAATAAGTACAATACACTAAAAAAGCATATTCGCGTAGCTATTGCTGTCTGCAATAGTAATATCGTGCTAAGAACAGATATGTTACCCAACAAAACATGGATACCAACAATAAAACGACATACCTTCATCGACGCATGCTTTCTCGCTCAACATGGTCTTTGGCTCGCTTCATCACACTTTCATATTGATTAAGACAGTTCAACAATCTAGGAATAACATCCTTAGAATGATTACACATGGTGGGATCAACCCATTGGAATGTACCACAATACTTCCCCTGTGATCACGCACGTTGGTTATTTTACTCTATAAATTTGAAGGTTATTCCATTGCCAAAATAAAGACAAGTTGTGTATTAGACAGATGAGGTGACATAGTAGGGGAAAATTGGATAATCAATACAAGTAACCTACCTCATTTACTCGGACACCCTTGGAATTGCCAACCATGAAGTACGAACAACAACCTCCCGTATAGAAGTGCATATGCGTAGAATATCAGAGTCTGAAGAGAAAGCTGCTGACCTACAATATGCTCTACTACTTGTACCGCTATAATTACCTGAGTTATCCCCAATGTCAACGTTCTCCATTGAAATATGATTTTCGTACGAAAGTTGCCACAAGATTAGTCGTCGTATTTGCGGTTTCATAAAAAGCGATACTCTATAGGGCACAATTAGCTCTTAGTTGAAGTAAAAGTTATGCACTTCATTTGAATTCATCTGTGTAATTGTTGTGAAATCTAGTCATGGAGCTACCATCTCCAGTATTTTGAAAATGAATCTCAATTATAAATGAAATTATTCCTGGTAAGCCTAAATGACAGGTGAGTAATGTCCATTTAATCATTTTTAGTTAACGCGATATTTTTTCAAACAATGAAGTATCCGTGCCCGTCTTATGTGTGAACTAGACTCAGACCTAAGGCTTACAATGTAAATTTTTACGCCCGCTTAGGTTGTATCAATAGCAATCGACGAACTAGTGCTCAAGTAAACGCAAAAGTGCCTGGAATATTCACACTACCGAGCAACGCAAGATGTATAGTACAAATTTTATTTTAGAATAGTCAAAATAGCAAGTTCATCATAAATTTACTGACATAGGGCTCAACTAAGACATGGGTTCTCCAATTACCCGTCGACGCAAGCAACTAATTTTACAAATTCGATTTTAACATTGCAAATATAGTAAAATAATGAAGGGAAATTCGCTACTTATACCAAATGCAGGAGGGGACTGTAAATGTTTGGGGCTATGAAGGTTCTACAATATTAATTATCAGGAAACCCAAAAAAATGGGGGATAGAGGGGTAATGTTCTAAGAACAGAAAATAAGTGATCGAATAAGTAAGGAACACTGAAGAACTGTGTGACTTACCTTATGCCAGAGAAGGAGAGTCCGAAAATGTGAACTGGAGCAAGACCGGCGGGAAATATCGTCAACTATAACGCATCCATGTCCCGCACAAGAAGAACAACTATAGAATGCTACGATTGAAGAAACTTTTGAATGATGGTAACAAAGGCTTACCATAGAAGAAACAGAGGGGCAAAATGTAATGGAGAAGAAAGTGGGGTTGTAAGAAGTGTCAAATCTAATGATGAAATGGTTTCTTGACGATTTAGATGTTTCTAGGGACAAAATTATAACGTGTAAGAGTCATCAATAAATTTATACAAAGTTGTAAACAAGTTTATGAGTTATCTGACAGAAATAATATAAACAAGTAAACAAATAACAAATATCTAAATCCTGACTTATGCGGTTAGAATCCCAAATTAATCCAATCTAGACTTGTCCTGATCTGTACTAGTAACATGGCCTAAAAGTTTACTTTTTGGAAAAGCAAAAAATAAAAAAATTGAAAATACAAAAATAGCCCTTGACATTAGAAAACCACAAAATTGAAAGAGAACAGACACAAGACACCCCACTTCTAGCCCTAATCTTGTAGTTCTCAAAATTTAGGAAAAGTACACTTGATGAAAAGGAAATAAACAATTGAGGCTTTGTGAATCTTCTTCCACTAATTTAAAGTTGGCATTTGCTGGTTGAATTTGGTGAGTTTTCCAAAAAAAAAAAAAAAATTGTTTAATAGCTCAAAATGGGGACTAGAAATTGCTGCAAAATTCTTTCTCTCTCTATTGCCATGAATGTGTACGGTGGAGATTTCAATGGTGTTTTGGAGTAGACTTGGTGAAGAAATAATGGGTGTATTGTTTATTTCTGCGTACAACAAGTTTATTGTTTTGGCTTTTATATTGTTGTGTTAATTATTTCTTTTTATCTTTATTCTTGATAGTTGGGTTCTAGGGTCCACTAACTGTAACTTTTCATTCTTTTCCTTTCTGTAATGGTTTGGTGTTGATATGTGCTCTCCTGATATAAAGATGATCAGTGGTCCCCATGCTCTGTTTAACACCTTTTTCTGTGTCTGCTTCTATATGTTGGGTTATTGTTTGTCATTTAGTTAGTATGTACTTAGTAAAATCAATTGTTCCTTTGTGTAAAGTTTATTTATTTATTTATTTTTGTCTCATTCTATATATTTGTGCTTATATAACAATGTAATGTTTGATTTTTGATTGATGTATAACATGTAATATGGTGGATTTTTATATTGTCTTTTGAAATTTAATTCTGGTGGGAACTTTGTTAACCAAATTTTTATTAGGGGAAGGGTTGAATTTAGATACAATGTGGAGGGAGAAGATTATTCTTACTATGATGTTTTGAATGTTGCTAAAGATCTTGGTCATTCAATTACTTCAGTGATTTTGTTCAAGATACCTAATTCAAAACTGTTTAGAAAAGTTTTAAGGCAACATTGTGTTAGAAGGGGATTTGAATTAACTTTAAAAAAAAAAAATGAGAGCAAAAGGGTCACAACTTGTTGCAAAAATAAATGTGGATGGAGGATTCATCCTAGCTATTTGGGTAATACCATAACATTTCAAATAAAAAGTATCAGAGGTGAGCCGACACATGCCCAAGGCTACCTAAATAAGAGTGCAAATTCCACATATCTAGCAAATAGGTATATGCAAGTTTGCACTAATGATCCTCGCATGACACTTAAGGCATTTACAAAGCTTGTCAGAAGAGAGGTTAAGATCTATGCTCATGGACAACAACTCTACAGAGCAAAAAGAAAGGCATTAGATCAAATCCATAGTGATACCAAGCAACAATACCACAAGCTAAAGAAGTACTATTGTTTCATTCTTGAGAAGAATCTAGGTTCAATAGCCATTATACAGTGTGAGGGTGCTCCGAATTGTAGAAGTCCAAATTTTAAAAGGATTTTTTTATGTTTGTTGCACATATTCAAGGCTTTATTAGGGGATGTAGACCAATCATAGGTTTAGATGCATGTTTCTTGAAGGGGCCATTTGGTGGACAACTTATGGCAGCCATAGGAAAAGATGGGAATAACCAAATGTTCCCATTGGTTGTTGCAGTGGTTGAATGTGAATGTAAGGATAGTTGGTCTTGGTTTCTTACCTTGCTTTCTGAATCACTTAGCATTGGGGATGGTGGGGGTTGGACTTTTATATCAGATAGACAAAAGGGTTTAGTGGAGACATTCCATCAACTATGACCCTCAGCGCACCACAAATTTTGTGTTAGACATCTGTATGCCAATTTCAAATTGAGATTCAAATATAAAGAGTTAAAAGACCTAATGTTGGTTACTGCAAGGTCATTTTTGGAGAATGGTTACAATGATAACATGAATCAAATCAATGCTATCAACACAGAAGCATATCAGTGGTTGAAACAAATCCCTCCTGAACTTTGGTGTAAGTTTAAAATGTCAGATAAGCCTAAGTCTAACATACTTTCCAATAATTTGATTGATGATTCCAACAATTACATAAAGGAAGCAAGAGAAGAACCAATCTTAAGCTTACTTGAGATGTTAAGGAGGCAGTTCATGTGTAGATTACATAAGAAGAGGGACTGGATTACTACATACAGTGGTAGTATATGTCTGAGAATCCAAGAGAAATTGGATCAAATAAAAAAGAATGCACTGAACTTTGAGGCATTTTGTGTTGGGGCTGGAACATGGGAAATTTTACCAAGTTCCAACATCAAAGTTACAATTGACTGGTATTCCTTGTGTGCATGCCACATGTGCTATACTCACATAATATAAGTCACCGTAGGATTTTGTAAGCCATACTACTATTTTCTAGCTATAAGTGACGTATAGCTTCATTATACATCCTCCTGAAAATGTGAAAAGGTTGAAGTTCCAAAGGAAGAGATTGTGATGCATCTTCCTTTCAAAAGGTTTCTTGGTAGGCCAAAAAAGTTCAGGAAAAAGGGGGCTGATGAAATAAATATTAGAGGAAGGGTCACAAAAAGAGGAAGTACCATGACTTGTTCTAAATGTGGTAAAAGTGACCATTATATAAGGACTTGCAAGAATCCTCCACAACAATCCAGGGTAAGTTTTGAATGCAAGTTCTACTTAATTCAAGTTCTAATATCATATTGTTATAATACTTTATACTTTGTAGGTGATTGTTGCTGCAAAAGGATCAAGAGGACATACAGATGTTGGTAGAGTTAAAGGAACAACTGCAAATACTGGTGGAGGTAGAAGAGCAATTGCAACTGCAAGTAGAGGAACAACAACAACTACAAGTAAAGGTGCAACAACAATAACAACTGCAGGTACTGTTGCAACAGGGAGAGGAAGAGGCAAAGTCGGAGGGAGAGGGAAAGGGCCTCTTTCTAGCATTGGAAACTGGAATGGCATTGTCATGTCTACAATGCAACACTTTATCCCTGCTAATGAAGTATTTTATCTTACTTTATAATATTTTATAGTTTTTATTTACAAACTTTGCACTTATACAAATTCTTTTATGCTTACAGTTGTCAACAAAACAAAGTTGCACCAACAATGAAGGACATGCCACACAAATGGTTAAAACTCATATTATTGATTTCTTTCAATAATTGTTGCATGCTACAAGTATTATACTTGATCTTAAAAGCTTCGAATATTATTTTTACTACAGTTGATGCAGTAGACACCTTACAGTGGGCCAACTTTAGCTACAGAAACATTTATTGGTTCATCTCAAGCCTCCATAACAAACATGCAGGTAAAGACAAATAGACTCATTTTTTGGGTAAAGATAAAGACAAATAGCTATAGAAACTTAATGCTAAATGAATACTTATTCAAACTTTATTTTTCAGATTAGAAGACAAAGCACTAGGCTTGGTGATGCTATGTTTCCAGCCAAGCATCATCCAACCACTTCTCAGTAGTTACTGATCATGGTGAACCATGATTTCTAGTAAATTTTATTTTAGATATTGATAGTTTCGGATATTGATAGTCTTTTTTGCTAGTTGAAACATCTAGCTATCGTTATTGCTAGTTGATGTGTTTCACATATAATTTGTTTTGGTTGTGATAGATATTGATACCTGGGTATGATGCCTTCAATTATTGCTATTTTGGTGATGAGACATATTGATACTTTCAACATGATGTCTTCACTTTTGGTATTTTCTTGTGATAGACTCATGATCTTATATATAGAGAGAAAGATTTTTGCAGCTTTTTCTAATCCCTATTTTGAGCTATTAATAATTTTTTTTAAAAAAACTCACTAAATTCAACTAGCAAATGTCAACTTTAAATTAGTGCAAGAAGCTTTACAAAGCGTTAATTGTTATATTCCTTTTCATCAAGTGTAACTTTTTCTAAATTTTGAGAACTGTGGAAATAGTGTTCGGACATTTTCACTAGGAATATATATAAATAAAATATTTTCACTTCTGTTACTATTTAAAAAATTGAAAGAAATTACAATGAACTTTTTTTTTTATAAATTATGATAACAAATTACAATAACTCATTTTGATATATTGAGCAATAATTTAATTTAATCAATAAATTATTAACTTACATAAAATAAGACAAATATCATACATTTGATGAGATTCAAACTTATTATTTTAAATTTATTGATGAGACTTTCATCTTAACCTTAATAACTAGGTTAAAGACATAATTGATAAGTTCAAATGGACTTACAAACACAAGATTGTGTCAAATGTTGTGGCAGACACACACGAAAAGACCAAAATGAAAATGGGTGTATGTTCTTCTTTCAGTTTTTGTGGATTTTTAATGTCAAGGGCGATTTTCGCATTTTCAAAGGTTCTTTTTCCTTTTCAGAAAGTAAATTTTTTAAGGATAAAATAGACTTTGTAAAGAGTTAGATTTTTGCCGCTTTTTTTACTGTTACGGTGAGGGTTTCTTTTTTAAGGTTTCATACTTTAGGGGGGTAATTGATGTAGTATATACAATTCAAGGGTGCAAAATATATTTTACCCATTAATTTAATCAGAGTTGTCTTAATTAATAATTTAGATTTATTAATTAGCGATTGGATTAAATGACATGAGACTTAATTTAGTTTGAAATATTTTAAATTTGATTTAATTAAATTCATTGAGCCTTGAATTTATTTTAATTTAATAAAAATTAAACTCGGCCCACTAAATTAAGGCGCACTAGCCAAATGGTTGACTTCTATTGTTGGAAGGAGAGTTGACAAAGTTGCACTTTTGAAAAGTGCAAACTTAACCATATTTGGAGTACTTCTCTATATGGTATGATTGGATCATACCATATAGGAAAGGGTTTGCCTTGTAGATAGGTGGAATGTATATAGACACATTTTCACCTTCCCATCCAATATATATATATATATATATATATATGTGTGTGTGTGTGTGTGTGTGTGTGTGTGTCATTCATTTTACACACATAGTTGAATGTAGAAAACACACACTCCATCACTCTTCCAAGCAAAAAACTCTCGCTCTATCTCTCTTTCTCTTCCTCTCATCCCTCTAATTCTTTAACTCATTGATCTAGGATCAAGTGTAGAAAACAAACTAAGATGTCCACTATTATGATATAAGTTGATATATGATTATGAGCATGTGTCGTTTCTTATATCTGCTGATAGAATTGATGAGCATTGATTGGTTGACATGATTGTATTGTGTTTGACTTGGGGTGTATATATATATAAATTGATTGGCTATACTTACTGAGTAGGCAGCTCACGCCTTGCCACGTACTTTTTAGGAGGTAGGTGATATTGACTAGCCACATTGGACGATGATCCGTGCCATTATATTTATTAGGTGGGTCAGCTGTGGCATATGAGGCAGAGACTTTTGGCTGTGTGGTTATTAAATATGCTAAGTTTTTGTCGGGTTGTGTTATAATTTGTACAGGGGTTGTTACGTTGTTTGCTTTCGAGATTTTATATATGAGGACGTGAGTATATTATCTTCTGACATTGCTTATTATCTCGTGGAACTTATACATTTTATATTAGTAAACATGAAATATCTTATAAGAAGGGTTGTAGATAAGGAGAGAGTATAATAATTAGTGGTAATTAAGTATGATATTGTAGGGGGTGCTACATCCGCAATTTTTTTCCCTTCAAAGGGTATTAGAACCCGATTTGATGTATGACTATAGATTTAAGTGTGTTTTTTGTCTGATGAGCATGAAGAACATGTTTATCGACTTTTAAAGCATGATTTATTGCTTTATTTTGGTGATTATATATTTAAAATTAACTTGTTTAAGCTTGTAATTATTTGGATATTTAGTGTATATAACAAAATTAGATTAATACATGGGTTTTGTTTCAATTTAATATGTAGAACCAAAAAATAAAAATGAACACAATTAATGTAGCAGTGCACTACCAGCCGGAATAGGTCAGTGCGCGCGCGGGCGTGCCTGAGCCACAGCTTGCATGCAGGAAGGGCAGCGCTGGCGACTATATATGCATGCAGCAGCTTGACGGCCGAATGACTGGACAGTTTTTTGTCATTCTTCCGAAAATTTAGATTTTCTGAATTTTTTTCATATTTTTTGAAATAATTAATTTTGCTAATTTAATTTTTGAATTAAATTGGATTTTAAAAAAAAATTAAATTACTTAATTATATGGGTGGCAAATGAGCGGGTTGGGTTGGGTTTGGGTCGGGTCCAAATGGGTTGGGTTCAATATGGATTGGGTTTAAAATGGGTTTGAATTAATGGGTTGAAAATGGGTTGGGTTGCAAATGGGTCGGGTTGGATCGATGATTCCTATTTTTATATTTAATATTTACAAAATTTAAAATTTCAAATAATAATAATAAGATGGTAATATTTTTAATATAACTTGTACTATGATATAATATGATTAAATTTGTATTATTCATTGTTTATGAAAAGTAATCAGGTTACGTTAAAGATTCATTTGTTAAATATAAAATGAAATGCTTGTAAAGTATTAAAAGATACAACATTTTTCGAAATAAATTATGAAATGAATAGTTGTGAAATCAATTTCTCCATGTTTCTTTCAAAACTTGAATTGTGAATTTTCAATCACAATAATAATAATAGTTATATTGTAGTTCATTATAAATTTATAATATAATTGTATACCAACAATTTATTTTTTAAAAAAAAAGAATTTTAAATGGTCACATATGAATTGCAAGTTTTGACTATTTTATAAAATTCTTCACTTTTTCTTTAATTTGTTTCTCATTAATTTTAAAAATAATAATTTACTAAATAAAATTTGTGTTTCTCATAAAAATGTGAAAAGTTAGAAATGTGAAAGTAGTTTGTAATATATAGTATAATTAAATCAACTCTAATGAACTAAAACCCATCACTAACTCATATACATCATCAATCCACTTAAAATCCATCACCAACCATGTAGAACCCATAATCAACCCACTTACAAGCCATCACCAACCCATATAGGACCCATAATGAACTCATGATTATAACTTATACTAATATCTTTCATCAATACTATTCTATTACTAAAATTACTTTTGGTAACTAATAGAAAATTAAACATGAAGAACCCATTGAGGACCCATTAGAACCCATAATCTATATAAATTTATTTAAATAAAATCATATCGAACCCATATTAAAAAAAATTTAAACCCAATCCAACCCAAAAATTAGGTGGGTTGGGTTGGAACCATGGGTTTCCACCCATATTGCCACCTCTATTTAATTAATTTATATTTTGTGCACTGGACGCACATATTTTATTGTCCATTTAATTTCAATTTCAAACTTGTATTTTTCTACATATAATTTTAATTTTATGATATTGAAAATCATGGATTTTGTAATTATGGGATGTATTATATGTGATTAGCATGGTTATTTGGTATAATTTTGCTTGAATGTTAATTGGATTGACAATCGATGATCACCGAGCCCATTACACCTAATGACTCAATGAAATTTTCTCTTCGTTCTCACACACTGGACTTCATGCAACCTTTATGGGAAACCCTAACCCTAGTGTGGATGGCAATGCTGACACCGGCCAATTGGAGGAAGAGGATGATGGGACTGCAGAGACTAGGGAGGGGATGGCAGACTTCAGGAAAAAGTGCTTGTAACCTTCAACTTTCTGGAATTTGTCAAAGTTGCCTTAAGAGTTCTTGATAATGGAAATGTGGACTCCATTGATGGCTTAACAACCTGAAAATTCATTGGAATTTTGTGTGGAGCAGGTTAGCGGGGCGGGTGCAATGTCATCCACCAGTGGAGGTGGTGCGATCCTTTTACACCTATACTGTACCCTAATGGTTCCATATCTGTTGGCACTTTGAAACCTATTGCATAGAGGGTCCCTACCCCATTTAGAGCTCCTGTAGGGCTCATAGGAACTCCCAATGCTGAATTCGCCATCCATGCAAGGCCAGGGTAGGTTTGATGTTTGGATCTGGTACGTTGCTAACCCTAAGGATTTGGTACGTTGTAGAAAATTGAGAATGACTTAGAAAATCATATGCTTAGTTTCTCTTGAAATATTTTGTAATTGTAATTTATGTCAATATAATTATTTTGTGATTGCAATATTTTTGTGGTTGTAATTTTCAATATAATTATTTATTATTGCAATATTATGTGATCACAAATGACACCAATATATCTATTTTTACTGCAATTTGTGCTAATGAATACTCTCATTATATTTATACATGCCTTGATAATTGCATAATAATATATGTTTATTGCAATTTTTGTTGAATACAATATGATTTTGTGTTATGAATATATGGGCATTAACATTTTGGTGATCATGTATTACATGAGTATTTTATTATTTTTATGAAGATATTTGTGACAATGATGGTAATTAATGTGGTATCCTCATTGTTTTTAGATTGATGTAATAGGCCTTGAATATAATGAAAGATAAGTGGATCGACCCAGAAACGCGCTAGCGGAAGCGAGATAGATGAAATATAAACATAAATCGTTCAAACTAAGGGGTGTACCCTTGGTGTTCCCGGACATTCGATGTAGTATGAAAATAAACAAAAATAAAAATAGTTCATACGAGGCTATGGTTGAGAAAATAAAAGGAGAAGCATAAATTAAAAACGAAATTATCTCTTGTAATTTCAAGCTAGGTTCCAAAAAGCAGCAACCCTCTAAAGAACATCTACACCACACCACACCGGAATGAACAACGCCTTGATCTCTTTGCTAGAAGAGATCAAGACAAAAAAACTCACCTTAGTGAGAAAGCGGAGGGGTGGCCGAGAGCTTTTTGGAGAGGAGAGAATTTTTTTGTGTTGTGTATTATGTAATAATTATCAAAATTATTATATATATATATATATATATATTATATATATATATATATTATACCTTGTATAGATAATAGAAATGTGTCTAGATATATTTCTTTTATCTACAAGGTAAA